>JARHVA010000298.1:3200000-3555000 GCA_037957365.1 Torreya grandis | reverse complement strand
ATTAATGTGGAGGATAGTAGTTTCTAGAGTTGTTGCCATAGTGTCATTGAAGGAGCAAAGCACCACTATGGTTTTTGACATAATGTTCTCCATCAATTTTAGTTGGTCATATGTTTGGGAGGAGATAATGTTGATGTTATCTCTTCCATCAATCATAACCCTCTTGATACACATTTGGTTGATGTACATGATAATGAATAGGGGAGGATATGGATCTTGGGGATGAATAGAGGGTATTTTTGAATCCTTAAAGGTAACAAGGGTGGAAAGTTGGAGGGCCCTCACAAAGGCTACTAGAGTTGTGGATATTCTGGTTGAACCTCTATGGACTACAAAGCCTCTATCATCACCTGGTGATGATGGGGTGAGGTATTGATTAGTTCATATAAACTCATCTTCATTGGTGTTTGGTGAAGTTGGTTTAGAACTACTCTTTGGATTGACTTAGAAAGGTTCGATTGAGAGGTACCCAAGATGAACACCTTGGGTTTAGGTGAAGGTGAGGGTGTTTGGGTTTGGTTGGGTGATTGGGTGGTGGAATAAGGGTATGTCCATGGAATGGACACCTTTGCATTGGCCTTATCCTTTTATTGGGCTTGTGATCATGTGACCACATGGATGGTATGGATTTGGGGAAGAGTTGGGCTAGAGGATGGCTTCAATTCCTCCTTACTCTTAGATGAGAGTGTGGGAGTAGGTAAGTGTTGGTTGGTTACTTTTGGTTATTGAAGTGGTAGTGGGCTCATGGTAGGATCTTCTGACAATAGGTCATCATCAACACATAGTTGATAGACTAGGATTTGGAGAGCTTTACAGTTCTTCGTATCATGTCATAACATTCTATGGTATGAATAAATTAGATTGTCATTAAACCAAGATGGCTTAGGAATATGGGGTTCAAATGGTTTTATAGGAGGCAAAGTCAAGAAATAAGCTTGCAATAATCTTTGCAGGATGTTTGAGTAAGAATCAAGCAAAGGTGATAAGGGTGTTGTGGTTTTGGCTTTAGTTTTTGGGGTGGAAGCCTTCTTAGGAGTAGGCTTTGTAATAGGGGTTTTGGGTGGTGGAATATTATTGGTGGGCATTTTTTTGGAATTTAATGGCTCAAAGGTAGATAGTTTGGAAGTTAATGGCTTGGAGGTAAATGTTTTAGAGGTCTAAGGTTTAGAAATAACAGGCTTGCTAGTGGGTGGTTTGGAAATAGAAGGGTTAGAAGTAGAATGTTTGGTAGTGGAGGGTTTAGAGGTATAAGGCATGGAAATAATATGTAGAGATGTAGCTAAAAGAGGAGGTTGGGATTGGGTTATCTTTTGGAGACATGTCTTTTTAATGGAAGGATGAGGTCTTAGGATGGAAGAAGGATGTGGTCCTAAAATGGAAGGTAGGGTAGATATGGGTGACAAGGTTTTGGGTTTTAGGATCCTAGGTGGATCCATTTTCTTGGCTGGCTTAGCGTGGGGCTTCTTTGGTGGACTAGATGGTGCTAGATCCAAATTTAATGGAGGGTGAGTAAGGAACATGCCTAAGTTTTTGATGGGATTTATTGAGATGGTAAGAGATGCTTGGGTTACTTTGGGTGTAGTTGGTTTGGTTAGTTCAATTATGGTTTGAGGGGTAGAGTTTTATATAGGTTTATTGGGGTGATGGTGGGTTCACTAATGGAAGTGGAAGGTTAGGTTGAAAATGTTATGGTTGAGGTTTCTTGCTTGGGTTGATAGGGGATCCCAAGATGGTGCCAAAATGTGGCATAATCCATGTTAGGTTGGGATAGGTCCTCCAATTTTTAAACTAGCCTAAAAAAAGGCTTATAGATGGGTTTGGTTCCTTTGATATTGGTCTCAAAGGATAAACCCATGGGTTGAGAGAGGGGATCAGTTTCCTTTTTCATTTCCTCGATCAAAGGCTCTAAGGTTTGGGAAGGTGATTCCTCCATGAGAGGGGTAAATAAAGTGACCTCTTTCTTAGGAATGCTTTCTAAAAGAAGAGTGGATTACTCTATGATGGAAGAGAAATGTATGGTGGTAATGGTTGCCTCTTTTGGTCTGTCTTCCAAAGGAGAAGTTGGTAGCTCCACTACCTCAATAAGTGGAGAAAGGGGAATAGTTTCTTCCTTTATCTTGGTTTTCAAAGGAATAGAAGATGACTTTACTACCTCAATAAGTGGAGGGGAAGAATAAGTGGTTTGGGAAATGGTTTCCTCAACAATGAGTTCACTAAGAACCACATTAACAGTATGGACCTCATGGTTATGAGAGGATTTCACTCTATTATTTTCATTATTCACAGAAGGGGCATGGTTGGGAAAAGTTTATTTAAATATGTCAAGTGACTAATTTAGGGGTGCATCAGGATTATCTAGCACAAGTTCCCCCTTGTCAATCAACCCTTGGACAATGATTTTGAAGGTATTGTACCTACTCACATCATGCTCGATGACATAGTGGAAGGTACATAATTCATTCTCCTTATACCAACCAGGTGTAAGATGAAAGGAATTGAGTTGTTGTGGGGGTTTAACTGGAGGAAGTTGTATGATGTTTGATTTCAACAAATTTTATAATATTGAAGCATATGACTCCCTTAGTGGAGTGTATTTATTTTTGTTGTTATGGTTTTGGTTTTGGGTACTCTAGTTGGAAGAATTAGAAGATTTAGGTTGGTTAACAATCAGAGGAGGGGTGGTTTTAAGGACAAATGCATTTTTAGATATCTTGGTTTTGGTGTTAGTATTGGAGTGCTTGGTGATTTTGGAGGAGGAAGTCTCATTTGACTTGAAACTAGAATTCTTGTTTCTCAATTTTAGCTTCCCCTCATCAATGGCTCTAATCTCTAATTTATGTGCCATGGTGAAATCCTTGACAAAGGTCTTGAAAGTCTGAACCTGTAAAGTGGAGGAAATATGTTTGGCACAATCCTAAGAGAAAATATCAATGAACTTGGGTTAGGGCAAATAAAAAGAGAGTTGGTTTATCAAACCTCTCCAACAGGCCATGAAATCAGCAATTGACTCATCCTCAAATTACCAAATGAAGTAGAGGTGAATAATGGAAAGTTTCTTAGATATGTTTATGAAAAAATTATCTAACAAGGTTTGAGATAATTGGACAAAATAAAAGAGGGAATGTTTGGTAATAGCATTGTACCAATCTAATGTCAGAATGGATAGAGACATGGGAAAGGTGCGAAGAAGGAAAGCATCATCATAAGCAATCAAATAGAAATAGTGTCTAAATTCTCTAAGATGTTGTTAAGGATATTCCTTGCTCTAAAATTTTGAAAACTTAGAAATTTCCCATTGAGGAGGACAGGGTTAGATTGGGACAGATGGATGAATTGGTTCGTTACAAATTTTATCATATTATAAGAGGTTATGGGC
The DNA here is from genome assembly GCA_037957365.1 of Torreya grandis. Taxonomy (NCBI): domain Eukaryota; kingdom Viridiplantae; phylum Streptophyta; class Pinopsida; order Cupressales; family Taxaceae; genus Torreya; species Torreya grandis. Next base: position 3,551,624 of record JARHVA010000298.1, on the reverse strand, counting down.
ACCAAAAATAGATTATTCCAAATTGGTCATCTTGTCCATTAACATCTTAACTAGATTTTGTTAAGTTGTGGAGCTAAAAGCTTCACCCAGATGAGCAAATGCAAGCTTGTTGTATTTACACAGTCACCGATGTCGGTCAGGGATCGACTGAAGGCTATCAACGTTAGTTATGGATCGGCTGATGTCGGTCATATGCAGGCAGACAGGGACCGACATTGGTCACCTGTGTGTTCCAAAAGTCTATTTTCGTGGAATGAACAGAATGTTTGCATGATAGGATTAACTGTTAGTTGTAAGTCCGCATTTCTATTTTAGGTAGGACTGATTTGAACCTTTGATTAGGAGGTGTATCCGATGGTTGATAATGCATAGCTCATGATCCCTAATTCTATATAATAGGGATAGATCTTCATAGCTTGTAGACATGAAAAAAAGGGTGAATCAATTCAAGTAGCTGAATTGTGTTTGTAATTGTGAGAGAGAACTCTTGAGGGAAAGAGATCTGTACATCTGAGAGGTGTGGAAGAAAGAGAGATTTCTTCAATTGTATTTCCTTTTGAAAGAGTTTAATACAATTTTTCATTGTTTCTTGTATCTCTTGTTCTTTGCTAATTCTGATTTCTAGTTGCTTATTATTCTGGTTTAATTTCGTGTTTAGTTGCTTACACAACAGTTATCAATTGTTCTTGTTAAGAACCTGACTAGTGGTATCAGAGCTAGGTTGCTAGTTCACCAAGTGATACCTCCTGAGAAGTGGTATCAGAGCTTGGGTTCACTAACAGGTGGTTTCAGATCTGTTTAGTGTGTGTTGATTACAGGTCACTCACAAGGGTTTTTGTTTGAGTGGGAGTATAGCAATGGCAGAAAAAAGTAAACTGAGAATGGAGAAGTTTAATGGCAAGAATTATCAATTATGGAGGATGCAGATAGAAGATTATATGTATCAGAAAGATCTGTATTTATCATTGGGTGGAGTTTCAAGCAAACCCACAGATATGCAAGATGAAGAATGGAACGTTCTTGATAGAAAGGCTCTGGGATCCATAAGGTTGAGCCTGGCATCTTCTGTGATTTCCAAATTGTCACAGGCAAAGAGAATGGTAGAGTTAATGGATACTTTAGCAAATTTATATGAAAAGCCCTCAGCTTCAAATAAGGTATATCTTATGAAGCAGTTATTTAATTTACAAATGCAGGAAGGTGGATCTGTATCTAGTCATCTTAATGATTTCCATGCAATAGTAAATCAGTTAAATTCAGTCAAAATAGTTTTTGATGATGAAATTAAGGCTCTTTTAATATTATGCTCTTAACCTGAAAGTTGGCATAGCTTGGTAATGGCAGTTAGTAATACTGCATCTACTACAAATATCTTGAAAGTAGATGTTGTTAGTGTAATCTTGAATGAAGAAACTCGTAGAAAAAGCACAGGGGAAACATCAGGTAATGTTTTAAGTATTGAAAGCAGGGGAAGGCAAAGAGAGAAGGGCAAGCAAAAGAGATCAAGGTCTAAGTCAAAGATGAGAAGTAGATCCAAATCCAGAAATGGAAGAAAGATAACCTGCTGGAATTATGGAAAGATAGGGCATGCAAAGAAAGATTGTTGGTTGAAGGTTAAAGAAGAACATCAGCATGAAGGTAATGAAGAAGCAAAAGTTGTAGGTATTGTTGCACAAGATGCTCTCATATTTTCTTTGGATAATAAAATAGAATCTTGGGTTTTAGATTCTAGTGCCTCTTTCCATGCTACCCCAAATAGAGAATATTTCAATGATTATGTCCAAGGAGATTTTGGAATAATTTATTTAGGGGATGATGAGCCTTGTAAAATTATTGGCAAAGGAAAAGTGCAGCTGAAATTGTAGAATGACAACACATGGGTGTTGAAGGATGTCATGCATGTACCCATCATGAAGGGGAATCTAATTTTTGTAAGAAAGTTGGGGGATGAGGGTTGCACAATAACTCTCACAACTGAATCTTGGAAGGTTACCAATGGTGCACTTGTATTATCCAGAGGTAAGAGAGTAGGTACTCTCTATTTATGTAATTGTATTACTGATTATTCTCCTTCTGTATTATCTACTTCAAATGTAGATGCAAAGTTGTGGCACCAGAGGCTTGGCCACATGAGTGAGAAGGGAATGAAAGTTCTTAAGTCAAAAGGTAAGCTTTCAGATTTGAAAAACATAGATCTAGATTTCTGTGAGCATTGTATTTTTGGAAAATAGAAGAGAGTGAGATTTCTCAAGACTGGGTCAACAAAGAGGAAGCACAATTGGGAGCTTGTTCACACAGACGTATGGGGACCAGCTCAGGTAGCTTCTATTGGAGGATCACAGTATTATGTTACTTTCATTGATGATGCTACAACAAAGGTATGGGTTTATTGCATAAGGAATAAATTTAATGTTTTTGACACTTTTAAGAAATGGAAAGCTTTGGTTGAGAATAAAATAGGTTTGAGATTAAAGTGCCTTAGATCTGACAATAGTGGTGAGTTCTGTAGCAATAAGTTCAATAGTTACTATTCTATGAGTGGAATATGCAGGGAAAGGATGGTTCCAAAGACACCTCAGCAAAATGGAGTTGCTGAAAGGATGAATAGAACAATATTGGAGCATGCACGGAGTATGAGGTTGCATGCTGGTTTGCCCTTACAGTTTTGGACAGAAGCTATAGATACTACGGTTTACCTGATTAACAGAGGACCCTCTACTGCTCTAGATGGTGGAATTCCAGAAGAGGCTTGGATAGGTAAAAAGGTAGATCTTTCATTTCTCAGAGTTTTTGGTTTTGAAGCTTTTGTGCACATTGATAAGGAAAATAGAAAGAAGCTGGATGCTAAGTCTATGAGGTGCACTTTTATTGGTTATGGCTCTGGAGATTTTGGATTCTGGTTGTGGAATCTAGGAACTAACAAAATTATTAGAAGCTGTGATGTTGTTTTCTATGAGAAGGTGATGTACAGTGATCATTCAAGAAGCTAAAGAATTTTGAGCAAGGTAATGTTGAATTGGACGAGGTGATGATCCAAAATGAGCTCGTGGAAAAGAATTTTCACACTCAGGAAAACATAGACCCCGACGTCGGTCAGTCAAAAACTAACGTCGATCATATAGGACCCAACATCGGTCAGATAGTGACCGATGTCAGTCAGGCAAGAACCGACGTCAATCGGGAAGAATCGATGTTGGTCAGGTACAGGCCTGGAGATGATCGAGATCGGTCACTGACAGAGAATTTGGGTGGATAGGAAGCAGTGAATGAGTCTCAAATGCCTAGGAGGAGGTCAAAAAGGGTAAGTAAACCTCCAATTCGATATTCCCCTTCATTATTCTACTTATTGCTCACTGATAGTGGAAAACCAGAGAGTTTTGATGAAGCAATGCAGGTAGAAACCCAAAAATAGTGGGAGCTTGGCATGAATGAGGAGATTGATTCCTTGAAAGAGAACCAAACGTGGGATTTGGTTGAGTTGCCAGCGGGTAAGAAAACACTAAAAAACAAATGGGTTTATAGGCTAAAGGAAGGTGAGAATGGACAGATGAGACACAAGGCCAGGTTGGTAGTAAAGGGATTTGCACAGAAACCAGGTATTGATTTTGGTGAAATTTTTTCTCCTATAGTAAAAATGACTTCTATTCGAACTATATTGTCTTTAGTTGCTATTGAGGATTTGCATCTTAAGCAGCTTGATGTTAAGACAATGTTTCTTCATGGAGATTTGGATGAAGAAATATATATGGATCAGCCAGAGGGTTTTGAGGTCAAGGGTAAGGAGAAGCTTGTGTGCAGGTTGAAGAAAAGCTTATATGGTCTTAAGCAAGCTCCTAGACAATGGTATTTGAGATTTGATAGGTTTATGACTGAGCATGGCTTCAGTAGATGTCAATCTGATCATTGTGTTTATTTTAAGAGATTGGATAATGGTAGATATATTATCCTATTGTTGTATGTAGATGATATGCTTGTTGCAGGTTCACACATGCAAGATATTTCTGAGCTTAAGGTAAAATTAGCTCACACATTTGCCATGAAGTATTTGGGAGCAGCAAAGAAAATCCTTGGCATGAGCATTAAGAGAGATAGGAAAAATCACAATTTGATTTTGTCTCAAGAGGATTATGTGAACAAGGTGTTGAAAAGGTTTAATATGCAGGATGTAAAACCGATGAGTACACCTATGGCTGGACACTTCAAGTTGAGCAAAGAATAGTGTCCTAATTCACATGATGAGGTAGAGTACATGAGTAGAGTTCCATATGCTTCCACAGTTGGGAGCTTAATGTATGAAATGGTATGTACTAGACCTGATATTGCCCAAGCAGTGGGAGTTGTCAGTAGGTTCATGGCCAATCCAGGGAAGGAACACTAGAAAGTAGTTCAGTGGATTCTCAGATATCTGAGAGGGACCAACAATAGGCATTTGTGCTATGGAGGGTCAAATACTTCTCTACATGGATATGTAGATGTGGATATGGTAGGTGAATTAGATGGCAGGAGAAGCACCACAAGATATGTTTTCACTGTTGGTGGAATGACAATTAGCTAGATTTCAAAGTTGCAGAAGGTTGTTGCTTTGTCTACTACAAAGGCAGACTACATTGCAATCATAGAGGCTAGCAAGGAGATGATATGGATGACACGGTTCATGGAAGAGTTGGAAAAGGAGCAAGAGACTTGCAAATTTTACAGTGATAGTCAAAGTGCAATTCATTTAGCAAAGAATTCAGCCTTTCATTCAAGAACCAAACATATACAGCTTAGGTGCCACTTCATTAGATAGGTATTGGAGGATGGTGAGTTGAAGCTGGAAAAGATCCATATAGATAAGAACCCTGCTGATATGTTAACAAAGCTGGTAATAAAGGAGAATTTGAATCTTCGTTCAACTTTTATTGGTCTTCAAGATTTAACTTGAAGATGGAGAAGCTAGAATATGTTGTTGTATAGGTACAAGTGCAGCTGTTTATCTCCAAGTGGGAGATTGTTAAGTTATGGAGCTAAAAGCTTCACTCAGATGAGCAAATGCAAGGTTGCTATATTTACACAGTCGCCAATGTCGGTCAGGGATTGACTGAAGGCTGCCAATGTCAATTATGGATTGGCTGACATCGGTCATATGCAAGCAGATAGGGACTGACATCAATCACCTGCGCATTCCAAAAGTCTATTTTCGTGGGATGAACAGAATGTTTGCATGATAGGATTAACTGTTAGTTGTAAGTCCGCATTTTTATTTTAGGCAGGACTGATTTGAACCTTTGATTAGGAGGTATATCTGATGGTTGAGAATGCATAGCTCATGATCCCTAATTCTATATAATAGGGATAGATCTTCATAGCTTGTAGACATGAAAAAAAGGGTGAATCAATTCAAGTAGCTGAATTGTGTTTGTAATTGTGAGAGAGAACTCTTGAGGGAAAGAGATCTGTACATCTGAGAGGTGTGGAAGAAAGAGAGATTTCTTCAATTGTATTTTCTTCTAGAAGAGTTTAATACAAGTTTTCATTGTTTCTTGTATCTCTTGTTCTTTGCTGATTTTGATTTCTAGTTGCTTATTATTCTAGTTTAATTCCGTGTTTAGTTGCTTACACAATAGTAATCAATTATTCTTGTTAAGATCCTGACAAGTGGTATCAGAGCTAGGTTGTTAGTTCACCAAGTGATACCTCCTGAAAAGTGGTATCAGAGCTTTGGTTCACTAACAGGTGGTTTTAGATCTATTTAGTGTGTGTTGATTACTGGTCACTCACAGGGGTTTCTGTTTGAGTGAGAGTATAGCAATGGCAGAAGAAAGTAAACTGAGAATGGATAAGTTTAACGGCAAGAATTATCAATTATGGAGGATGCAGATAGAAGATTATATGTATCAGAAAGATCTGTATTTACCATTGGGTGGGGTTTCAAGCAAACCCACAAATATGCAAGATGAAGAATGGAATGTTCTTGATAGAAAGGCTCTGGGATCCATAAGGTTGAGGTTATGGGCACCAAAAATAGATTATTCCAAATTGGTCATCTTGTCCATTGACATCTTAACTAGATTTATTTGTATTTATGTACCCCCATAGTTGTAGGGTAAATTCTTTTAGGGTTGGGTAGGTGAAACATATAAATAGCTAGTGGAAGGTTGAGAGGTTGACATATATTTATATGTGGACATGGGTGGTTGGGAGGATGTCATGTACAAGTAAGTGGATATAGGAGGTTGGGTAAATGGTGGAACCATATACCGTTGTGGGTTAGGAATATAGCTTGGTTTGGGTGAAATAGGAATTTATTGGGGAATTGACATTGGTTGGGTTGGAGGTATGGTTGGGTTGATAGGTTGAGGATGGGTGGTGACCTTGTTAATAATGGGTGGAAGGGTAGAAGGTATGTAAACCACCAAGCTTTGGAATGAAGTGGAGGTTAGTGGGTTAGAAATAAGAGGAAGGATGGAAATACTAGTAGAGGTTACTCCAATGGTAAGTGGAGAATAGGTGCCCAAAGGTTGGGTTACTCTTATACTAGAAGATTTATTAGTTGGGATGGAAGGCATTTGGGTGTTGGTTGGTTGGATGGGTTAGTTTTGGAAGGTGGTATTAGAGGGATTATTGGTCGAAGAAGATGCTTGGGTGACTGAGGGTTGGGCAAAAATGGTGGCAATAGAGGTGTTATCTATAATATGGGAGGACATACCATAGGGTGGATCAATAGGTGGAACCAAAGCAAGGGTATGGTCAGATATGGTGTTAAGGTAATGTTAGAGGGCTATGGGGTTGTTATCCAGAAAGGTGGTGAAATTTGTATCTCATTGGACAACTATTTGAGGTATAATAGAAATTCTAGAATGGTGGGGTAAAATTTCCATATCTACATGGTACTCCATGGAGGAGGAAGATGAGTGGTTGGGGGTGGAGCCCGATTTGCTTGGTTTCTTAGTTGTTGTCTAGTGAGAACCATGTAAGGAAGGGGAAAAAAAGATACAAGCAATCTCACAACTCAAAAGAGAAGTAAACAAAATAAAAATATATCAAGGAAAATAATGCATATACTAAAGTGTGTTAAAATCCTAGGATATTTTATTATCTCTCTTTAGGCTTATGCCTCAATTTTAAAGAAGTTAAGACCAACTTGGGCTTGTAGAGCAGGCACTAGAAGAAGATATCTAAAGATGGTTTCAAGTAATTAAAGGCTCTCAATATCTATACTAAAACTTGGTATGTGGCTTGATATTGGGGATTACCCCCTCACTTCACACACCATAGTGATAAATATGTCGGGTGCTTAGCCAAAATATACTGAGTTGCTAGAGATTATACTCAGTCAGTGTACTAAATTGATTCTCACCTTGGTGGTGAAATCCAAGTAGGATAGCCAAGGAAAGGTGACCACTAGGTGATGAAATCCCATTTGGGCCTTATGTCAATATTTTGATGTTTAATTGAGTATGTGGTTTGGTATTGTGTGTGTGGATAGAAGTGAGACTATGATTAATTTACTTGACTAATTTAAGCTATGTGAGTTAATCAACACAAGAAAACTATGGATGCAAAGTTAATTTTAATCCAAAGGAAAATTTTGGTGTCTTTTCAAGTGAACAAAAAATAACTAAGGTTCATATAGATGAGAGATGATGATGCAAATCCTAAGCCAAATATGAATGCTTTTGATTTTCAGAAGTGAAAGCAAAGCAAGGCAATTTTTAATTTTTTTTAAGAAAGCAAAAGAAACTAAAACTTGCATTTTGGATGGGAAGAAAGGAAATAAGGAATGTTTAATATTTCAAAAAATAATGCAATAATGACTCTTCTCTAATGCAACTAGATGTCTTATAACTACAAACCCAATAAAAAGCTCAAGGGTCTCACTGGGCGTGCCAGAATGTTTCACTAAAATTTTACTTATTTTTTTGTAAAGAAAGATGTAAAACTTGAAACAAGGGTGAGGTTAGTGGAACTTGATGTGATGTGTATACGTGAATCTAGATGATTTTGGATACTCCTCTTTGTCTAGGGAGGATGACCTACATATAAGAAAACACTAGAAAAGAATGATTGATTAGTGAGATAGTAGGGTGGACTACCTAACATGAGCTAGATCCAAGAAGCATAAGCTTCCTTGGAGGTTGTCAATCCACACTTTAAAACACTTAAGTTATAATATGAAAATAGGTGCTTACATGAAGTAACATAAGGTATTGAAATCAAATACACGAAATATTAGAAAAGAAACAAGTGATTTTGACTAAAAATAGCAATAAATGATTGAATACAAATGCTAAATTACTAAAACTTGATTCAAAAAATATGTTGGACTTCTATGATTAAAAAAAACTCAAAAAATGAAATTTGGGTATGGATAAATAGGTCAAATCAACTTGATGTTGTAAAAATTAACACAGAGTGACCATCGGTGGTCTGGGTATGATCATCGGTGGTTAGGTGACCATCGGCAGTTGTTAACCATCAGTGGTTAATAAATTCCATCAACAGTTAGGTGAGACAATCGGTGGTTACTGTGGGTTCTAGTTCAGGAAAATAAATCTACTGACGAGAGTTGTAGAGAGTTGTGGGTGTGGTGTCTGGGTTGAATGTTGGTCACGATATAGGAAATGATACTCAGAGGTATCTTGTTTAGGGATTGGGTGTTTATGTGAGCGAGAATGGTTTGTGGGTGGTTTTGGGTAGGAGGTGAAATGTTTAGAGTTGCATAACTCTAATACAAGAAAAAGAGGTGAAAGAGAAATAAAGGGGGAAGACACAATAAATAAAACAAATAGAGCTAATTACTAAATCTTAATAAAAAACACAAATACTTAGTTTTTGGATTCACCTGGGAGTTAGAACCTCTTACACATGCCTGATTGATCCTAATGATGATTTCAACCTTCTCTTCATTTCTTAACATAGAGGAAAGGGAGGTTAAAATCAAAGAGTTTAAGAAATAGTTTATCCAGCAATCTAATCATGCATTGATCATGGGAACAACATACTAAATTTAGATAATGGGTAATCAATGATTGAGTAAAAGTTAAACTATAGTTGATTCCTTTGATCATGTAAGAGTTAAAAGTAACCATCGATGGTCAGGGTCAACCATCGGTGGTTGAGGGTCAGCTATTGGCAGTTAGGGAAACATAGTCAAAATGGCTAAAATTAGTCATTTTCATTTATGTTTAGTGGTTGAAAAGTTAGGAAATGGTCCAAGATAATAAAAGGGGGTGATGGGGTGCTTCGATGACTAGAAATTCATTACACAGTTTTCAAATGTCTAAAATGTGAACTACATTTAGAACTACACACCACATAGAGCACTTGAGCATATGACTCCGAAAGAGGCTTAGTCTGGAACCAAGCCTGATGTCTTATTTTTATGAGTCTTTGGGAGCCTTGCTTGGGCATTTATACCAAAGAAAAAAATAAAATGATTGGATAAGAAGATCAAACCTTTGATTTTTTAGGGTATTGTGAGAACATGAGAGCTTATCATATTTTAGATCATGATACTCATGATTTTCATTTTCAAACACATGTACAATTTGATGAGCACTTCACACCTCATGATTCTTCATCTTCTTTCATGCCTTCATCTTCTTATTTTGATGATTCACCTCCTCTTGAGGATTCATTCTTTGAGGAGCCAATTCATGAGATTTTTGAGGAGGTTATAGAGGATGAGGATCCTATTCACATTGATGTTGCCACTATGCCTAGGTGGGATTGTACTATAGTTTTTGAGGTAGCACCTTTCGTATAGGATCTTCCACCTACTCAACATCATCGTGCACATTCTATGGGTACTAGACTTTTGTGTCAAGCATTCTCTAGGGATTCACAATATTTTTCATAGGCTCATGAGATACAAGAGTGGGATCATGCAATGATAGATGAGTATTCTTCATTGATAAAGAATCACACTTGGGATTTGGTCACTCTTCTTAAGGTTAGAAATTTGGTTAGGTATAAATGGATTTATCACACCATATATGCAGTTGATGGGTCCATTCATAAGTATAAGACATGTTTTGTTTCAAAAAAGTTCTCATAGATTAAAGTTATTGACTACTCTAATACTTTTGTGCCTATTTCCAAGATAGATTTTGTTCACCTTGTACTTTCTCTTCCTATATTATAGGGTTAGCTAGTGTATCAAATAGATATTAAGAGTGCTTTCTTGCATGGATACTTGCATAAGGAAATCTATATGGAGCAGCCTGATGGGTTTGTTCATGATTTTTCTCTTGTTTATCAACTTAATAGGTCTCTTTACGGTCTCAAATAGGCCCCTTAGGTTTGGTATAATAAGATGGATTCATTTCTTCTCTTCACTAGATTTGTTCCCTATCACTCCAATCCCACAATGTATATTTAGTGTATTAGGGAGGACATTGTTATACTGGTGTTGTATGTTGATGATATGTTTCTCACAAACAACTCCTTATCTTAGATTAAAATTATTTAATAGGCACTTTTAGCATGGTTTGACATGATAGATCTTGGTCTTTTACATTTCTTCCTTAGTTTACAGATTTCACGGTTAAATACACAGATTTATTTGAGTTAGTAAAAGTATACCTTTGATCTTCTTAAACATTTTGGCATGGTTGAATGCAATCCAAGTCCTCCTTTTCAATATAGAGTGACTCTCACTGCCTATTTTACTACTCCACTTTGTGATCCTACATCGTATAGTCAGTGGTTAGGAGTCTTATGTATTTAACCCATACTTGCCCTGATATTTCATTTACAATTGGGCTTGAATCTAGGTTTGCACATGACCCTTATGATAGTCATTGGAAATCCTCCAAGAGGATTTTATGATATCTATGAGACACTACTCATCTTGGATTATGCTTCACCAGGGGTTCTGCTCAGATGGTTGGGTATAGTGATTCAGATTGGATAGGTTTTCTTGATGACAAGCATTCCACTTTTGGCTACATATTTTGTCTTGGTTCTTCACCTATTACTTATTTGTGTAAGAAGCAATAGGCTATTGCACTTTCATCTAAAGAGGTTAAGTAAGACAACATTTATAGTGAGTCAATAGGTTCTTTAGCTTCATTAATTATTGATAGAGTTTAGCTTCATGCAAAATACACCCATTATAATTTGATGTGACAACCAAAGTGCAATTCACATATCTCAAAACTCAATTGAGCACCAGTAGACTAAGCATATTAAGCTACATATACAATTCATTCATCAGTACATTTAAGATATATTTCTTAATATGGAGTAAATTCCAACTTAGTAGCAGGTTGCTGACATTTTCATGAAGCCTTTTGCATCACTTCATTTCTTTGAATTATGTGGCATGCTAAGGGTTTCAGAATTTCTCCTTGGGGGGCATTTGTGAGGACATATTCCTTCTTCATTTCATATATACATATTTTACATGAGTACCTTATCACTCCTAGTTGTTCAGACTCATACTATGGATATGGCACTATTTTTTTTGGGTATTGTTAGCCCCTAACTTCACTTGAGGTGGGGTGTTAGATTATGTATTTCTCAAGTTTCCTAGTGTATTAAGTAGTCATTTTGTCTTTTTATGAGTTTTTCCTATGTAAGGATTTATCCCACATTAGTTAGTCAAGATAGTTCTTTGTTGTGCCTTGCCTACTTATGTAAGGGCTTTCCTTTGTACTAATTTATCATTTTTCTGAATAACACTTCACTTGATTTGATTTGTAATCATTTGTTTGTAGCTTACTTGTCTGATATTTTTGTTATTATCATTTCATAATCTTGGTTTGGAATGTTTATTTACCATTCCTAATAATGGTTTTGTCTTAAAATTCTATAATGTAATCAATATAAGTGCATCATTAATGTGCCACACAAGCAAATGGAAGTGATATAATGTAAAATTAGTATGCCCTATATGAATGCAATATGTAAGTAGTGTAAAGTAAATAAAAGGGTACCATATGTGGAACATTGATATAATAAATGTAATACTAGTAGCATATGATATAACAATATAAAGCACAAGTATGAGTGGTTTTCCTAGATATATACATGATAGGAATTATGACAACATAGGAAAGTAATAAAAGTACTATACATGATATATAAATTAGCCCACGAGAACAAGAATTAGAATACTCAAAATGTCACATATGTGACCATGCATGGATTAAACATTTCATACATTGAAAGCATGCCAACCACATAGAAGGCACATAAGACAATGAAGATAAGACATACACATAATAAATAGAGAAGGCAAGGAAGGCACACTTTTTTAACTATTTAATGTACAATGGAAATAATGTTATGTGTAACTTACCAAAATTAAGGTACAACTTATACCATCAATAAAAATATTTAGATCTAATTTAGTGGTGCATGAATATAGACTGATAGTAAAATTTTAAGAGTGGAAATACAAGGAAATAGCAAGGGTAAAGAAAGAATACTAAAATAAATGTGATGATTGTAACTAAACTTTGAGATTGGAAACAAGTTTTTGAGACTAGTAGAATGATTTTATTGAAATATTACAACTTTAACATGGTATAGGGGTTAAACCTAGCATACTGTCGATTGTGTCATAGTCAAAATCTATAAACTATTGATTGTGTCCTAGATGAAAGTGTCATGTGCAACTAATTTTGTCCTTTGTGTGTTTTCAAGTCATGTAATATTCTAGTAGCTTCACATGCAAATGATGAGAAAAATATAGGCTTCACTTATATAATGGTTGGACATAATAGTCTAGCTTGCTTATCTTTTAATGTTTTTGACCTAATTTATCACAAGGCTAAAGAGGAATAATATGTGTAAATTAGTTGGCCTCGTAAACCTCTTGAGTGTTATGTTCACATTCTTCACTAAGCAAACTTACTTAATTATCTATGGATATTTATAGTTGGAAATTTGAATTGTTTATTATTAACTAAGCTATGAGTTATATGTTGTTATGGGAAAATTTAATATGACTTTGATTATATGATTGTATTGCTATGAGCTAGTTATAGCATGTATTCTTTACATTATGATCATGTAGACTTGTTATTTTAGAAACATTTTATGATATACATGCCATGATGTTATGGTCTAACTAACTGCTTGTCATGAGTTGGACGTAGGAGAGATTCATCTCTCAGAGCATGATGAAGGGAGAGCATCATTGGAGAGGGTGACTTAGATGGAGTTGTTGGGGGATGATAGAGGAATGGCTAGAACCCTGCACACACCACATTAGTTAGTACATATTAGATGCATAGTAGAATTGTTAACATTCATACATTTTTGATGATTGGTTGCATTTAAAATTATTTACACATAGTTAGCTTAGTTTAATGACTATATGGAATTAATATTGTGTAAATAAAATAAGTTAGAAGGAAATTATATATTTAAGAAAAAGTAAGAAACAAAAGAAAATCATGGAATAAAAGAAAAGACAAAAAGAAATAAATAAAGCAGCACCATATTCTTGCAAGGGAAGAAAAGTTAAAATGGGCACAATTGGAAAAGGAAGAAGGGAATAGAGATAGACGAGAAGAGTGAAGGGGGGATCAAAGGGAAAAAGGAGAAGGTAGTGCTAAGGAGGAAGGAGAGATTGAGCCAGGCACAATATTCTTTCTCTAGATCATACTATTTCATTTGGGTGCCATAACAAGGTAGGTGATGTCATTAAATTTTGTGCCGATCTTTATGTCTTGATCTATACAAATCTTGGTGATCTTGTTATATATATGGATTTGTTTTCAACTAAAATAAAAATCAGAGTGTAATCTGTAGACTAATACATTATTCAAACCCTATGAATCAATCTATGGAATATATAGCAAACTATTTTAAATAATGAACCCATTTAAGCCTATATAAGACATCAAACTGTAAATAGAGATGATTATATTTATCAATATATGTAACTAAAGTAATGTTTATATATAATTTTTTTGCCTTCCAAAAACCAATGACTTATGAGTTGTTTGTGTTGTTTATGGTGCAATAGTATATAGGCTTCAAGGTATTTTAGGTATATATATCAGAGCATATGTTAATTAAGGCTTTGAAGTATATGTTAATCGATAGGTAACTTTAATAATCAGAGCATAATAGCATTATATACCATTGGGGATCACACTATAACCCACACATACCTTTTTCATAGTATATATTATGCCATATTTATTTTTGAATAATGGTGTAATCTCATGGTAGATCCCAGTAGATTATAATTGGACTTGAATATATTCAGATATGCCTACATAGCAAACCATAGACTATGCACAACGATTACAATTTGAACAACGGACCTGAATAAAATGTAAGGTGACTTATATATATATATATATATATATATATATATATATATATATATATATATATATATATATATATATAAGCAAACCTTACACTAGGCATGCTACTTGATCTAATCTGAGTATTGCATGTTATATATTATGTTCTTGTTATTACGTAAATTAAACTATGATATACTACATAACAATATATACATATTTTTATATATGTTGTGTTATATATAACAATACATGCATGTTGGGAATATTTTCTTATTATATAGTAGTATATATACTAAGCATCATTATGTGGTTATTGAAGTACACCATTAATATCACCCTCCATTGTATAGAGGTCTGACAAAAAATAAAGGGTCAATTTTACTAGTTTATAAAGCTAACATCATACTATGTCGATAGTTGTATCAAATAATAATTTTATAGTGATATATATATATATATATATATATATATATATATATATATATATATATTTGAACGTAATGTTTCATATAGAGGCTATATAAAGTTAGGATGAACAGCATGTTATATACTCCATAATCAATACTAAAAAAACTCAAACTTAGAATAATGACGTGTTTCGTTATAAAGCGTAGTTGTATTACTAGTACAACTATGGTGATACTAGAACATTATAATTCTATAATCATGCTAATACAGTAATGATCGAAACAATATACCAATTAAGGTGTATAAAATAATGTATTTGAGTATCATTATTTATTCAATACACTATTACTTTAGTGCATTAAGACAATCTTCATGTTGTGGTATTAAATTAAACTAATGATATGACGTTATAATTGAATATGATCTATCCATTATATGTGTATGATTAAGGAATGTGGAGTTATTTACGTTTTGAATATATCATGATGAAAATATAATTAGTTAGGGATAAAAACTATGAAGTATTACTTTGATGAATCCCTTATAACTATGAAGTATTCCTTTGATGAATCCCTTATCTTATAAAAGATCGTCAATATGATTTATGAACTAGGAAAGTTATAATGATGGTTGGAATCATAAGAAGTTTATGACTAAGAAATATAAATGACCGTGTTATAATGTTTATATATTATCTAAGTACATATATATGGTACATGTTATGAACAAATTTAGGATATATAGGTGCTCATATATATGAAAAATATCCTTGTGATGACTTAGGTAGTTTACGTATAACACATAGAGGTGTACTTATATCTGTATTAATATTAACTACTATAGATAAGCTCTAGAATTCTAAGGGTTAAAAAATCTATAATTTCGTGAATGTAGCCTACTTAAATATGACAAGTTATTTAAATGAAAGATAATGTTTTCGTGAGAATTGTGGTTTTCTTTGTTAAGATGGGCTATTAAAATGCAGTAGTGTATTCATGGAAATTGATGGACTGTGGTATTTTGCTTGTCATATAATATAGTATGTATTTTAATCTACTTATGGAAACTAGATTATTTAGTCTAAATATAGGTTATACCCAGTTGGTATAAATTGTAATTGTCATGCTTATTATTTATGTGTTAAATAATATTATGGAGATTCATTCATACATTTGATGGACTAAATGTATGCATTTTGGTTATTTATATGTTTAGCATGTTTTATGACTGCTAGTAGGAAGTAATTTATATGAATCTGTTGGTTATATTTATGTTAACCAAATCTTGTATTTCTAGTATTGAGTAAGTAGTGGGATAGAATTCACTAGATTACTAGCATCATCGATGCCAAATGAAGGTAATCTGATCAAGTGGTGTGTTTAAAATTGATTGATCCTATAGATCAATGACTATTAAAAATTTTAGCTAAAGTAATGTTAGATATACATTGTCATTTCATATGTATGATTTACATGTTTATGCAATATCATGTTAGAATAAATTTCTTTATGGTACACTACATGTTCTTAAAAATCATATAACACATGGATACTAGTTTATCTCTCTGCATCATCACTATCTACTCATTCATGAAGGGAAGGTTGCTCCATAATGGGGGATTGTGTGGAGAATCAATAGTCCGTGTTTGGTGTAGAAAATCCTTCAGATGATGCTTTCCCTCGCCACAACAGTATTTATTTGGAGATGACACTTGAGATTGCCATAGATACTAAAGTTTGGGGAACTCATACTTCATAGAGTCAAGTATCTTGTATCTTATACATTGTATTGTATTTAATATTGAAACATTATACCTGATGATATGCAATTACTACCTATTATACCATGATAATAATGGTTGCATGTTTGTACCAGCCATGGTTGGATATTTGTAATTACATTCTATATTTAGTTATGATGTGTTTCATATGATGTTAGTGATCAATGATGGATAGATGTCACATGTTTATTTTATAATTGGCATACTTAGAATGTTTTATCTAGATCACTAATTAGATTTTCATGGTGTAATCTAATGAAAAAATACATTTTTTTTAATTACGTATTTATAAGTATATTTCACTGGGGATGTAACATGTGGTATCATATCTATGGCTTGAACTCTATGACTTAATGAGTCCACTAACATTTTTGTATCCTTCTATTTTACAGAAAGGAGATAGTGAAAGCTAGAGTATCAGGAGAGGATCCATTAAATATTAATGATAGTAACCCTCCGTTTGATCCTAATCGATTTTTTGCTGAGTAAGAAATAAAGTTGGATAAGATTCTCATAGCCATGAATGAGACTAGGGATATGATTACAACCTTGGAATAGGAATTTCATGGTCATGAAGAGGAATAACATCAGAAAGAAACTGAAGAGCATCGTAATGAGCAAGAAAACCCTTAGGATGTGAGAGCATAGGTAGTTGTAGAGTTGGCTAGATATGTGAAAATGGTGAATCCACCTATGTTTAATGGAATTATTTTGGGTGACAGATCTAAAGCATGGATAAATAATATGGAGAATTATATTGAGATTCAAAACTACTCTGAGGTCACTAAATTAGTTTGGAGAGATTAGTAGTTGGTTGGTAAAGCAACTACCTAGTGGACCAACAAGAAGTTAGAAATGAATCTTAATTTGACTAACACTACATGGGAGTAGTTTTTGACTTTATTCAGATCATGATGACTTACATAATTATAATTTGATCATAAACTTATTGATTTTCATAATTTGAAATAAGGAGATTTATCAGTGAATGAGTATTGAGAGTAGTTCACTAAACTTCTAAAGTATGTACCTCATTACCATGCATATGAGAGGTTCAAAATTAGTAAGTTAATCATGAGATTGAAACCCTAGATCAGTAGAGAGATGGACATTCGTGGACCTTCTACCATGGACCAGGTCTTTGAGAAGGTAGTCAAATAGGAACAAAAGTTAAAATCTCTTTCACAAGCCAATGACAAGTTTAAGATTTTTTTTGGAATTTCTAAACCAACTTTAAAAAGGAAGAACTTGAAGAAAAAGAGTGGAGACTCCAAGGGGTAGTTAAAAAATTAGAATGTAAATTAAATAATGGTTCAGGCAATAAGAAACTGAGTAATGGTTTCAAAGGCAATTTCAATGGAAACTAATAGGTTGACAGGAAAGGACCACCTAGAAGTTGCTTAATTTATAGAGATGACAAGTATGCTCATGAGTGTACTAAATAAAAGACAAAAAACAAAGGTCCTACTCTTTGGCAATGGACTTTTTAGTAGTATATTCATGTAGCAGTTGATAACTGGTAAGCTAAATTTCTAGCTTCACCAACAGAATTGTTAGGTATTTTATTTGAACATTCAATTTCCATTTTGATAGATACAAGGGCTACAAAATATTTTATAGCTCCTAAAATGATTATTAAGTTATCTAAAAGAGTTGGATTAATGTAAAATACACGGTTGGTATAATATGGGAATGATTCAAAAGTCATGGTTGACAAGTGTTTAGTCAAAATAGAGATTAGGTTGCCTGAATTCACAATAGTAGTGGATCTATATGTAGTACCACTAGGGTCATATTATATGATTCTAGGAGTCAATTGGCTTGTGAAACATAAGATCAAGGTTTAATACTACCTTAATAAGGTTGAGTGTCTGGATGATTTTAGAAATTAGACATAAGTTTAGGATGAGAAAAGAGAGATGAGACTTAAGCAGATTTCTGTTATGAAACTCAAGAAGGCCCAAGGAAAAAGGTGGCAAGCATTTATCATCAAGATAAATGAAATGAGGGAATTTAAGGAACCCTCTCTCAAATATTTTCCATTCCTTAATAATTTTCATGATTTGTTTTCACAAGAATTATCGAGATTGCCTCTTATACGTGAATTTAATCTCTCTTCATATCATATCTAGATCAAAAATTAGTCTAAGACACCATACAAAATGACAACCAATAAATTAGTTGAGTTGAAGGTTTAACTCCAAGAATGATTATCATATGGATTGATCAAGGCAAGTGTGTCATCATGGGGTGCATCAGTTGTCTTTGTCAAGAAGAAGGATGGTACTCTTTGACTTTATAGATATTATAGAATGTTGAACAAGGCAACTATAAAAAAAAGGTATCTAGTACCTTGTATAAATGATATTTTCAATAAAATGTAGGGAGTAACATTATTTTATAATATTTATCTTAGAGAAGGATACCATCAAATGAGGATAATGGATGAGGATAATCTGAAGATAGCATTTAGAATTCGTTATGGGCACTACAAATTCATAGTGTTACCCTTTGGGTTGACAAATGCTCTGACAACATTCATGAATCTCATGAACAGTGTGTTCAGATATTATCTATTTCATTTTATTTTGGTCTTTTTTTATGACATTCTTATATACTCTAAGAATGAAGAGGAACATCTTCAACATCTAGAACTAGTTTTGAAACAGTTGTAGAAGCATAAATTATATGGTAAGTTATCTAAGTGCACATTTTTTTAGGAGAGAGTGCAATATCTAAGACATATTATCTTTGTAGATGGTATTTTAGTAGACCCAACAAAGATAAGAGCCGTTATGGAGTGACCAAAACCAAATAATGTGCATGAGGTAAGAATTTTCATGGGATAAGCGAGTTATTACAAGAAGTTTATTCTAAATTTTTTTAGGATATTTAATCCTATTACCTCTGTGTAGAGAAAGAACTAAATTTTTATCTTGTCATATAAGTGTGAAGTAGCTTTTAAAGAATTTAAAAAGAGGCTTACTTCAGCACCAGTGTTAAGAGTTTCTAACCCCAATGGCCAATTTTTAGTGAATAGAGATGTGTTTGGGGATAGACTAGGAAGAGTCCTTATATAGGATGGTATCATCATAGCTTATGAATTAAGGAAGATAAATCCTTATGAGGTGAACTATGCCCCTCATGACTTGAAACTTGTAGCAATTATGCATGCTTTGTAAGTTTGGTGACATTACTTGTTGGAAAAACTATTTGAGCTCAAGACTGATAACTTGGGACTCAAGTACATCTTCACCAAAATAAATTTAAATGCATGTCAGAGATGTTGGACAGAGTCCTTATCTAATTATGATTTCAACATAAATGATGTCAATGGCAAGGAAAATAGAGTAGTTGATGTTTTAAGTTGTAGAAGGTACATAACAATCGTGGCTATTATCAGAAGTTATTTTAGGGATTGAGTGATTGAATTCTTGCCAACAAATGAATTTTATGATTAGGTTAGGATTGGATTATCTGAGAATGCTCAGAATCTTATGTATAAAATATTCATATTAGAGAGTGATGGTCTTTTGCATTACAATGGAAGGATGTATATGCTAGATTGAGATAGTCTTTAGAGCAGTGCTAAAGGAACTGCATAATGCCCCATATTCGGGACATCTATGAGTAACCAAGATCATGGTAGAGCTTAGATCACTATAATTTTGGAAGGGAATCAAGAAAGATGTAGTGGACTTTGTGTCACATTGTCTAGAATATTAGTGAGTGAAACTTGAACATTTGCATTTGGCTAGTTTGTTATATTCACATGATATACCAGAATGGAAGTGGCAAGTGATTAGTATGGATTTTTTTCAAGGTTTATCATTATCACAGACAAACAAATATGATATTGGTATTAGTTGATAAACTAACCAAGGTGGCTCATTTTATACTAGGTAATTTGACAGATGATACACCTACTTTTACGAAGAAATTTGTAAAAAAAAGTGTATAGGTTGCATGGATTTCTAGAGATGATCATTTTAGATCATAATCCAAAGATAAATTTTAGATTTTAGGTAATTATAAATTCAGCTTTGGGTATGTAACTAAAATTCAACACTACATATCACCCAGAGACTGATGGTCAGACTAAGTAAGTTAATCAGGTGTTAGAGGATCTTCTTCATATGTATTATATGGATCAAAATATAAGTGAGAATATTACCTTCTATTGGTTGAGTTTGATTACAATAATTCATACCAATTAGCTTTGAAGATGGCACCATTTGAAGCCCTATAAGGAAGAAGGTGCAAGACACCATTAGTTGGGATAGGTTAGAATATAGGGTGGTCTTTGGACCTGAGATGCTTTTAGAAATGAAAGATAAATTTAGATTAATCAAGTAAGATTGGTTGAGGCCAATGATAGGTAGAAGAGTTGTGTTTATCTGAAAAGGATCGATAGGCAGTTTTTATTTGGGTTAAGTGACAGAAGAGCTCGATTAAATTCAGTAAGTCAATAAAACTTTTACCGAGATATGTGGGACCCTTTGAGGCGTTATAAGTGGTCAATCATGTAGTGTATAGGCTTGCATTGCCATCAAATTTAGCTCTATTACATAATGTCTTCCATGTTTCTTATCTTAAAAAGTATATAGTTGATCCTATGCATGTGTTGGATTAGAATGCTTTGCAAGTTCTAGATCTTGGGGTGGTCATGGTAGAACCAATCAGAGTAATTGACACTATCAAACTTTATTGGCATAGTAGAGATATGTCATAGTGTAAGGTATTGTGGGACCAATACTCGAGAATAGTGCCACTTGAGAGGACTATGATGAGTTTTATAGGGGATTTACATATTCATTTGATTAATTTGATACTTCATACTATGTTAATTTTCTAATGAACAATGTTTTTAATTTAGAATTTGTGTTTGAATAAGTGTCATTGGAATAATGAATAACTTTAGGTGGAAGGATATTACATCCTGATTTCTCACTAAGTAAATTTACTTGATTATCCATGGATATTTATAATTGGCAATTTGATTTGATTATTATTTACTAAGTTATGAGTTATATGTTGTTATAAGATAATTGAATATTATTTTAATTACATGATTGTATTGCTATGAGTTAATTGTAACATGTATTTTTTACATTGTAATCATGTAGACTCATTATTTTAATAGTATTTTATGGCATATGTGCTATGATGTTATGGACTAACTACCTACTTGTTGTGAGTTAGATGCAGGAGAGATTCATCCCTCAGATCTTGATAGAGGGAGAACATCATCGGAGAGGGTGACGTAGATGAAGGTTTTAGGGAACGACAAAGGAATGACTAGAACCTTGCACACACCACATTAGTTAGTACATATTAAATTCATAGTATAATTGTTAACGTTAGTACATTTCAAATGATTGGTTGCATTTAAAAAAAATTATGCATGGTTAACTTAGTTTAATGATTATATGGAATTAATCTTGTGTGATTGTGTTTATGTTGTATTCATAACTACTAATGTTTTTAGAAATATAGATTTGCATAAATAGAGTAAATTTGAATTTATTAATTAATGATTTAATTATTAGTATAAATTCATGATGATATTCGAGGTATAATTAGCAAATATATTGATTTTTGTAATTAGAAATAAATTAAATAATAGTAAAAAACAATAATTAATGTTTGGGGCATATAAAGGAAGAAAAATTAAAAAAAATAAATGGGAACAAAATGAGTTAGAAGGAAAGTATATATTTAATAAAAAGGAAAAACCAAAACAAAATCATGGAATAAAAAAAAACACAAAAATAAAGAAAGAAAGCAAAACCATATTCTTGAAAGGGAAGAAAAGTTAAAAAGGGCAGAACTAGAAAAGGAAGAAGGGGATTTAAGAGATAGAAGAGAAGAGTGAAGGGGGGAGCAAAGGGAAAAAGGATAAGGTAGCACTAAGGAGGAAGGAGAGATTGAGCCAAGCATAATATTCTTTACCCAGATTGTGTTATTTCAGTTGAGCACCATAACAAGGTAGGTGATGTCACTAAAATTTATGCCAATCTTTGTGTCTTGATCCATACTAATCTTGGTAATCTTGTTATATATATATATGGATTTATTTGCAATTAAAATAAAAATCTGAGTGGAATCTATAGACTAATACACTATTTAAACCCTATGAGCTAATCTATGGAATATAGCAAATTGTTTTAAACAATGAACCCATTTAAGCCTATATAAGATATTGAACTTTAAATAGAGATGATTATATTTATCAAAATATCTAACTAAAGTTTTGTATATATATAATGTTTCTGCCTTCCAAAAACCAACAACTTATGAGTCGTGTGTGCTATTTATGGCAGAATGGTATATAGCCTTTGACATATTCTAGGTATATATCAAAGTATATGTTAATTAAGGCTTCGAAGCATATATTAATTGTCAAGGAACTTTAATAATCATAGTATAATAATATTATATACAGTGGAGAATACACTATAACCTACATACACCTTTTTCATAGTATATATTGTGCCATATTTATTTCTAAATAATGGTGTAATCTCATGGTAGATCCCAGTAGAATATAATTGGACTTGAATATATTCAAATCTACCTACATAGCGAACCATAGACTATGCACAACGATTTCAATTTGAACAATAGATCTGAATATAATATAAGGTGACATATATATAAATTAAAAAAAAAAAAAGTATTCCCATATAGAATAATGATGCATTTCATTATAAAGCGTAGTTGTATTACTAGTACAACTATGGTGATACTAGAAATTTATAATATTATCATGATGCTAATACAATAATGATTAGAAAAATATACCAATCAAGGTGTAGAAAATAATGTATTTAAGTATCATTATTCAACACACTATTACTTTAGTGTATTAAGATGATCTTCATGATGTGGTATTAAAGTAAACTAATGATATGATGTTATTACTGGGTATGATCTATTCATTATATGTGTATGATTAAGGAATATGGAGTTATATATGTTTTGAATATATCATGATGAAAATCTAATTATTTAGGGATAAAGACTATTAAGTATTACTTTGATGAATCCCTTATCTTATAAAAGACCGTCAATGTGATTTATGAATAAGGAAGTTATAATGATGGTTGGAATTATAAGTTCATGACTAAGAAATATAAGTGACCATGATATAATGTTTATATATTGTTTGAGTATAGATATATTGTACATGCTATGAACAAAGTTAGGATATACAAGTGCTTGTATATATGAAAAATATCCATGTGAAGACTTAGGTAGTTTATGTATAGCACATAGAGGTGTACTTATATATGTAGTACTATTAACTACAACAAATAAGCCCTAGAATTTTGAGGGTTAGGAATCTATAATTTCATGAACGTAGCCTACTTAAATATGACAAGTTATTTAAGCGAAAGATTATGTTTTCATGAGAATTGTGGCTTTCTTTGTTAAGACTAGCTACTGAAATGGAGTTGGGTATTCATGGAAATTTATGGACTGTGGTATTTTGCTTATCATAGAATATACTATGTATTTAAATCTACTTATAGAAATTAGATTATGCAGTCTAAATATATGTTATACCTGGTTGGTATAAACTATAATTGTTATGCTTATTATTTATGTGATAAATAATATTGTGGAGATTCATTCATACATTTGACGGATTAAATATATGTATTTTGGTTATTTCTATGTTTAGCATGTTTTATGATTGTTAGTAGGAAGTAATATGTATGAATTTTTTTGTTATATTTATGTTAACTAAATCTCACATTGTTGGTACTGAGTAACTAGTGAGACGAACTTCACTAGCTTACTAGCATCACCAATGCCAAATGAAGGTAATTCAATCAAGTGGTGTGTTTAAAATTGACTGATCTTTGAGATCAATGACTATTGAAAACTTTATCAAAAGTAATGTTAGTTAGACATTATCATTTTATATGTATGATTTATATATTTATGTGATATCATGTTAGAATGAATTTCTTTACGGTACACTACATGTTTTTAGAAATCATACAACACACAAGGACTAGCTTGTCTCTCTAGATTCCTGCATTGTCATTATCTACACATCTATGAAGGGAGGATCATTCCCTGATGGGGTATTATGTGTGGGATCGATGATTTATGGTTGGTTTGTAAAAATGCTTGAATGATGCTCTCCCTCCCTACAACAGTACTTATTTGGAGACAGCACTTAAAATTGTCATAGATACTACAGTTTAGGGAACTCATGCTCCATGAAGCCATGCATCTTGTATATTGTACATTGTATTGTATTTACTATTGAAATATTATACATGATGATATATAATTATTAGCTATTGTACCATGACAGCAGTGGTTACTTGTTTGTACTAGTCATAATTGGATATCTATAATTACTTTCTATATTCAGCTATGATGTGTTTCATATGATGTTAGTGATCAATGAAAAATAAATGTCACATGTTTATTTTATAGTTGGCATACTTAGAATGTTTTATCTAGATCACTAATTATATTCTCGTGGTTTAATCTAATGAAAGAATACATTATTTAATTTATTTATTTTTAAATCACATATTTCTAAGTAAATCCTAGTGGGGATGTCACATTGAGGAGTTGCACCTACATATAGCCAATAAAGTTTTATTACACTTTTTTTTTTTACCTTAATTTAGCACAAGTATGTAAAAATATAAATCCTTTTGAATCACTTAAAGTCTTGAAGAGTAGAATTTGAATCTTGAGAGTACACCTAAGACTTGTGGAATGCCATACTTTTTCTATGCTAGCACTTAAGAGGTGTTTGTACTTTAAAAACATATATAATTTTAGTTATGGACCTATTAGTGGGTAAGTTGACATAATAAAAAGGGTAACTCTAATAAAACAAGCCTACACAAGGAGGAAAAAGTGGAAAGCGGGGAAGAGCCAAAAAATACCAAAGGATGATAATCAATAGACCATCGATTGTGACCCAGACAAAGAAACAACATAGTAAGAAGAGAGGAGGGGATACTCAAGGATAAGAACACACAAAAGAGAGATAAAATAGAAGATATAAGAGAGGATGAGACCACATGGATAGGAAAGTAAAAGAAAATATAATGAAAGGCACCAAAACATACCTAATTTGAATTGATAATCCATGTGCACAAAACTACACTAAAATCATTATAATAATAAGTCTTATACAAAAATTACACAATAATCTACATAATTATCCTTTTATATGTGTGTATGATGCATTCATGTGTCAAAGTAAAAAAATTTAAAAAAAAATTAGTGTTTTTTTTCAGTCAATATATACATTTGTCTCCATGATAACATTACAAATTTGAATTTCTTTTTAAAAAATTGTTTAGTGGTACTTTTTTTTGGTTATTTTTTAACTATTTATAAATTTAATATGTCTCTTGTCTTTATCAAACAACCTTTAAAAAAAACCCATCATAAGATCACATAGAGGTATTGATGAGATGTGGGTGAGTTGGTAAAGTGACTTGGTTATTTCAAGCACCAACCAGGTTCAAATCTCAGTATGGTATCGTAGGTTAGATGTAGTCATTCGGTTGGGCCAATTATGGTTGATCATTAGTATTCTTGGGCTAGTCGTGGCCATTGTTTCTATTCTCGAACTAGTTTTGACCATTCATTGGTATTCTCGAACCTGTTGTGCTTATTCATTGGTATTCTTGAACTAGTTATGATCGTTGTTGGTAAATTTGGTACATGTAATAGATGATCACTTAAGGATCTGGGCCTTCGATTTTGTCCTAGACTGGTTGGAAATCTGGTCAAAAGTGAGTACCTATCTAAAAAAAAGATCACACAGAGGTGGCAATGATAGAAGGTCGAACAATACTCCTAAAACACATTGATGTTGTAGAAGGCTTGCAATCAAGTAATTTTTTATTTATACTTATTTGTATTTTGTTTCTTTTGTTAAATTTAATTTTATTATTTAGTAAATATTTGGACATTTTTAAAGAAATTTTTTTATTGTATATTCCTTTCAAAATCCTCAAATTTTTATAGTAATAGTTTGATTTTTAAAATATTGTAAGTATGTTACATAGTTTTTGAGACATTGTTAATTGGCGTTTTGGAGACATTGTTAATCGAGTTCCTTTCACTATTACACACAGTGTAATTTATGATATGATTAGGTTAAAAAAATTATCAAAAATTGACCTTTTAATTTGATGTTTTAGGTGGCAAAACTTTGAGGAATTTGTATCCATTTTTGTGGTGCAAAAGTGGTGCGAAATTGAAGCAACTAAGAATTTTCAGTTGTGTAACTTTTATGCCATCCAAAAAATATTTTTATGTGACATTACAATTGACTAATAAAAAATAAATTAAAGCTTATATATATATATATATATATATATATATATATATATATATATATATATATATATATATATAAACACACACACACATATAAAATAAAAATTAAAAAAAAAATCATGGGTGTTGTGTAAATTTTGCATCACCTAATAAAAAATGAATAAATAAATAAACACATGATTGAAATGGGCGAGATCTAACATTGTTTTGGAAGCTTGTGAATAGACACAAGTCTCTTAATAGTCTAAAACACGGTTGTGAGGGAAGGCAAGATAAAGGCATTATTGAGTTCATAAATATTTTTCTTTGGCTTGGTCAATGGATATATTACTTGATTGTACTCCTCCAAAAGACAAAGCAAAATAATGACATTTTTGTGTATATATTTATTTTATATTTAAGAGGACTCTTCAGCGACCTATGGAGACTCTCTAGCTTACCACTGCAAGACAAAATATCACCTAAAATTACTCCTAGGATTTAAAATATTATGTTGCAATAATATTGCATCCCCCCTCAATCTGTAGGGGTTATTGTGAGATAAGACATGCCTCTAATTTTTTCAAAATTTTCTCGTCTTGATGCTTTTGTTAGGGTGTTTGTTGGTTTTTTTGTAGTAGAACAATGGAGAAATTTTTCATCTTCAAAATCACCAACATAGTCAAAATAAGAGTTTTCAACTAGTTTGAATTCCCCTACCATTAAGCATTTGAGCCCAAAATTATGTGTTCCTATGGGATATCAAAGGACTCCTTTTGTTGCTACCTAGTGACTTTATCTAGGTTGTTGCATGACTTGATAAAGAATACCAACAACAAAAGAAATATATGGTCTAGTTATAGTCACACATATAAAAGTTCCAATGAGTTATCAATTTTAGTAGCATCTACTAAATCTATGGTATATTCTGATATTAGTTTTATATTTTATTCTATGGACGTACTGAGAGACTTGCAATTTGTCATTTCGAACTTGCTCAGAATTTCACCTGTGTAATTTTGTTGAGTGACGAAAATATAATTTGGTTTTGGAATTATTTCAATACCTAAATAACATTGAAGATAACCTAGATTTGTTATTTCAAAGATGTTCATCAACTCTAATTTAAATTTTGTAGTGTTTCTTTCATTGTTTCCTATGATGAGAAAAATATCAATATACACCATTAGAAATACAACAAATTTGTTAACTATTTTGCCAAAAATAGTTGCATATTCAAGCTCAAAATGTTTGAATTTCATGTTCAGAAGGCTCTCAACGAGTTTGTCATACCACTCTCTTGAGGCCTGTTTCAAACTATACAACAATTTTTCGAGTTTGCACACTTTGTTATCTTGGTCATTTACCATAAAACCTTTAGGTTGTGTCATGTACACCATCCCCTTGAAATATCCATTAAAAAATATAGTTTTGATGTCCATTGATGAACTTTCCATCCGTTGTGAGCTGTTATAGGGAACAAGGTTCAAATGGTAATCCATTTTGTATAGGTGCAAAGGTATCATTGTAGTCAATTTATTATGTTTGTGTAAATACTTTTGTGACAAGCCTTTCTTTGTGCTTGTCAAGTGAGCCATGCTTTGCACTCTTTACAAAAGACCTACTTGTAACCAATTGGTTTATAGCCAATTGGAGGCTCAGTCAATTTCCAAGTTTCGTTCTTAACCAACACATCATACTCACTTCTCATTGCATTTTTCCATGCCTCAATCTTTTCAACTTGTTTGAAAGAAGTGGTTTCAGAGTCAAATACAACATTGAATTCTTCTTTAGGAGGGTCTTACAAGGTAATATTTTCTATATTATCTTGAAGTTTATTAAGGAACTTGTTTGATTTTTGTGCAGTTATGTGTGCACTTCTTATGCCTATTTTCCAAACTTCATCAGGTTTGACATCTTTGAATGTCTATTCATCCATTTTAGAATCTTTTTTTGTTTAACTTGTTGAATCATATGTGCCTCAATTTCAAAATTTGAAGCTCCTTCATTTTCTACAATTGGACCCTCTTGTGATGACTTTCATTTTCTTCTGCAAGGGGAGTATCGTTTTCAGTTACAAGAGTCAATAGAGATTTAAGTGTTTCCCAATTGCAGGTTCCTCCTTCACTGCTTGGAACGTCCACATCAACTTCCTGAAAATATCAAATTGGCATATTTTTCTAGACAATTAAATTTTCTATTGATGTTTGTGTTGTCTTTTACAATTTTAAAAAAGATGACGTCTCTTGCAATGAAAAATTCCTTGGTGTTCTAATCAAATAACTTTTACACTTTTGAACACTCAAAGTATCCCAAAAAAGTGCATTTGTGACTCATGTTTTAATTTGTTATTTTTATCTTTTGGAATCAATGCATAGCATGTAGATCTAAAAAATCCAAAGATGTCACACTGAAGGGAGATGGCCCCACCAGACTTCATATTTAGTCTTCATCTATAGTGCTATTAATGGTGACCTATTACAGAGGTATATTACTATTTGAGTTGCTTCTACTTAGAAATGCATATTTACCCCTTTAAGGAACAACATTGCCCAAATCATATTCATGACTTTTTAGTTCATCCACTCAACTATTCCATTCTATTGTGGAGTGTAATGCACTGTGAGATGATGTTGATACCATTCTATTTGAGATAGGTTCCAAACACATTTGTAGTGAACTCACCACCATTATCAGTGTTTAGTGGGCCAAATTTGGATTGGACTTCATTTTCAACCATGGTTCGATACTTTTGAAATGTTTTGAAGGCTTACGTTTCTTCTTCAAATAATATATTCACGTCATCTTATTGTAGTGATCAATGAACAACATGAAGTATTTATTTATGACCATCAGCGGGGAGGATTGGGAGAGAATACATATCAAAATGAACTAGCTGCAACTTCTTGTCTACTTTCTATTTTGAATTTTAAAACAGTTTTCTTTCGTATTTCATAAACTATTAGATTAAATTTGAGGTTTAAAAGAGGCCTCCTAAGAAGTCCTTAAAATGGGATGATGTTTCAAATTTATTAAAATTAAAACATACTTAACCCTAGTTAATCACATGAGCTAATGAGCCCCATTATTTGAATTAACTACTACAAGTATCTATGAACCACCCTAAAAATACTCTCCGTGTTTTATGTACATTTTTAAATTTGAATTTAAAATGAGCTTTCATTTAGTTAACTTCAGTTATAACTTTTTTCTAAAGAGAAAATTTTGGAGCGAAATATTCATTTATTTTTAACCTTTCTCTTAGTTAATTATCACTAGCAAAAATAACTATTTTTAATAAATAGTTTTTTATTAATATATAGTTAACTATCGCTAGCAATTACATATTTATGAATTTATGAGAGAAACTATTCATTTATTTTTAGTTTTTTTAATGGTGACGTAGAGATAAAAGAGATGGTATTGAAGAGAGTAAATGTTTTTAAGGATTTTTTTTTTTTAATTAGAAGATTATGAGAAAGCTAAGTAAAAGCGACCAGGGGTCAAACAAAGTGGCGTTCTATTATCGAATTCATTTGAGCTTTACATTGATAAGCTAGAGTATTGAATAAATAAATTCGGAGGGGAGGGTGTCCACTTGACAACCTATGTGGTGAAACTTTTGATTTATGTTGATGATCTGATCCTAATGGCAAAGACAATCCAAGATTTACAAAACCATCTCCAGGGTCTAGAGTTCTTTTGTAAAGAAGTAAAGATGCAGAGAAACATTGAGAAAACCAAAATTATGATTTTTTCAATGAAAAGAAAGGAGCAACAACCTAATTTCTAGTTCGTAGAAGGGTACCTTGAAGTGGTGACAGAATACAAGTATCTCAGCGTCGACTTTCACAACAAGCTCAAATGAGATACTTGCAAGATGAAAAGAATATAAGGTGGTTGGAGAGCTTTTTATGTGCTTCAACGCTGATGTAGGAATGTTGAGTTATGGGACCGGAAGACCACCAAGGTCTTATTTGAGTTACTTGTCATACCAGTGGTATCATATGGTTGTGAGGTGTGGGCTAGTGGAACAACAAGCTTGAACTGGAGGCAAATTGAAAAGATTCAAAAACATCTAATCATAAACAATTTCAAAATCAAAGACGCGGTCCCATATGAAACTATTGTTGCCGACATAGGTACTTTTCCTTTAGAGGCAACCGCTATGACTAGACTATTATGTTATTTGAAAAAACATAAATCATGAACACTGACAGATGGCCAAGGGCAGCAAAAGAAGAAGAGTTACACAGGGGGAAGAACACTTGGATGAAGCAGAACCACAAGTGGATGAATAGGTGGGATATCGACCTAACTGAATGTCCAAATTGTAACAAAGACATAAAGAATTACATAAATGAAGAATTCAAAATGGTAATGTTGAAGAAAAGGATAAGCAAGAAAAGACAACACTATATTTCACTATTTAACCAAACTTACGAGCTTAATGAAAAAACATATAGGGGCCAAGATCTGTTGGAAAGAAAAGATACTCATTGCTCAGCTAAGCATTGGTTCTCATAGGCTTCGATGCGAGACAGGGAGATGGACGAATCCTAAGGAGCAATGGGATGAGAGGGTTTGTGTTCTTTGTTCCACAGGGGCAATTGAAACGAAGGAGCACTTTATCCGTGAATGTCCTCAGTGCATGGACATACATGGCAAATGTGAAAAATTTGAGTTTACCGCATGGTAGATATATTTGAAGAGAAAAAATTAAAAATGTTGGTAGAGATGTTAACCCAGTGCAACGAAAGACGGAGCAATGTTCTAAAAGATATCTCATGTCTCGAGGATCATTGATTTTGTAGTGAAATTAGTGGTCCCAGAGACCAATTGGTCTCGTGGATGTAATTAAAAACGTTTTATTTCATAACTTCCCTTACCTAAAAATTTATAAAAAAAAAATCTTCTCAAATTTTGGCCAAATTTCCCATTATTACACAATTTTCAAAATCTTTACCAAAGTTTTCGCAGAGCAGCGTGAAGTGATCCTTCTCACATCTAACAAGAACACAGATGTTTTGTCAAAAGCAAAAAAATCTTAGATGGAGTAACTTTAGCCCATGCCATTACTAGTTGACTCCTCTTGGAAGTATTCCTTCCCATGGGTCTAGAAGGTTCCCCGTATCCCAAAAAAAAAATGGATGCCAAAATTTAAAAGAACTCTAGGGATGAATACCTCCACTCCTTATCATTTTTATGTGCCAAAGGAATGGTTGTCAAATTAGATATCAACAGTGAACGGTTGTTGGTTCAACTAGTGAAGGTACTTGGCTCAAAAAGAACCCACCAGTTATCGATTATTACTGTTTGAAAACCTTGACATGCGAAAAAGGATGAAACAGGAATTGTGACCCGGACGATTTTGGCGGAATGGATACCCCTCAATCCTTGACTCTTAGCGAAAATCACCGCGTAAAACAGTGATTCATCAAAAAAAAAATTAGATATCAACAAAGCCTATGACAAAGTCGATTAGCCTTTCCTTTAAGCGGTTCTTGAGAAATTTGGCTTCTGTTCCAACAGGTATGACTTTTGTGTAACCTCGGCAAACTTCTCTGCTCTGGTAAATGGCAAACAACTGGATTCTTTCCTAGCTTCAATGCCCTGAGTCAAGGTGGCTCCTTTTCTTCTTGCTTTTGTATTCTCATGACGGAAGCCCTCACCCACACCGTTCAAGTAGTTGTTCCGACCAGCCCGGTGCAAGGGCTCAAACTAGCAGCAGGAGCTCCTGCTATTTCGCGTCTCCTGTTTGTGGATGACACACTCTTTCTGGGCTGAGCCTACAGAAGGGATAGGACATCCTATAAAATGCACTGTTGCAGGGAGCCGCGTCCCCGGTACGGGTACACGTTTCGGATTTGGAAGACGGATAGCAAGACGGGGTACCAAGACGTCTCTTGCCCGGAGATGTCTGCTGGAAACTTTAAATGTCTCCTCCGTGTTTCTTTTCAAAAATCGTGTCGTATCCGCGTGGAAACCCTAAAGGCGCTTTTTAGTCGCTGGATATACAGTCACTGTCACCAAATTTGCAGTCGTAATGGTCAGATTTACAGCAATATTGGTCGGATTTGTGTTTATAATCGCGAATCCCCTGAAATCATGTATGCTTGTGCGGGAAATTGGAAAATGTCAATGTTTTGATTTTGGTTTTTATTCTGTACGCCCCTGCAACTTAGGGTTTAATTCTTCCCCTGATCAAGATCGACGTGCAACGTCGTCGCTATCTGAGTGCCACGGCCAACCCCTCCCCAACCTGCATTTCACTTTGGCGGCGGTGGTTAAACCCTGAATACAGAGCACCAGAGTGTGTGGAGGGAGCCTTTGTGTGTCGGCGGTGGCGTTGATAGCGGAGAGTGGGTGGCCTCAACCTCAGAGTGGCAGATCTGTGGGCTGCTGTTCACTCAAACCTCCGCTCGTTGGCAGCAGTGGTGCTCGGGAGAAGTAGGCATTTCCTGCGAGAAGATAGATATGCATAAACATATATATATTATCGTTTCTGTATTCATAAATTTTATTTTATTTTTATCATATATATATATATTATTTTTCCCTGTATTCATCTCCTATTTTTTTCTCTATCTCACCAAACTTGGCTTCTTTGAGTTAGACTCATCTACTGTAATGTAAAAAAATCTTCCAATGGATTTACACCATTCTAGGATCCTTGCAAATTGGCCACTCATATCCCTTCCTCTTATTAATGAGATAAGAATCACTTCCTCTCCCATAAGCGTTGTTAAGCGGTTCCCCCAAGTTTAATTGTCCCAAATTAAATTTTGATGGAGTTTCAAAAGGAAAACCTGGGCATTTGGCAGTGTCTTCATCCTTTTTTCCATGTTCCACCAAAAACGACGTTGAATCTTATTCGTTAGTGGAAGGTCTCATGTTAAACTGATCATATGGAGTGGACAAGTTAGAGGTTGAAGGAGATTCAATGCTAGTAATTAATGCAATGGTTAAGCACTGAATGTCCTAAAGGTGAGAAAATAATAAAAAATAAAAATATTCAAAGTAAAGAGCTTTAATTTTCCTTTTCTTAAAATCTCTCAACTTTCTCTCCCACTTTTGCATCGCAGATCTCTAAGGCCTCCCAATCATGATTCCAAATTGTCTTTCTTCTTGCCCTTTGCCTCAACTCAAAGCAATGAAGACTGCTTAAATGTCATTGCGACATGCTTTTCTAGCCCCTTCTTAACTCCTCAATCACATAAAAAGATGTTTCATCCCCATTGGAACATCTCTCATGAGTCAATCCTACAAGGTGACATGCTTGCATTATTATAATTTTGATGTCCATGCCCTCTATCACTTTCGGTGCTCTATTTATTGATCTTCCTTCTTACAACTTACAACTTTGTTTGATAGGAAAAGATAGTAAAAATGACAGACTACTTGACTAAAATTCATAACAGAGGATCCAAGCTTAGCAAAGAAATCGAGGAAACGCAGAAGTAGCAGTGTGGGGCAATTTATTTGGTATCTTATCGGTTGGTTTAGCTCTTGGGTCCCATATGTTGATTGGCCTCGTGGACGTTATTAATGCTCTCAAAACTCTCGTCTATGGTTGCATGGGCAAATCCTTATGACTGATTGTAATCGACATGCAAAAACTCAATGCATGTTGGCATGGCTAGTCCAGGCCCCACCATCCTCCAACAACATTGAAAATTCTTTGTTGTTTGGGTAACTTGTATGTCATTAACCCCCCAATGCCAAACATCAAATGCACACTCAAAAAGTGATCGACATGGCAAGGGATCATACTGGGCAAAGGTGGGTGATTGATGTGACAGATCCATTTGAAATGTTGGTTGTCAAAGGTGACGTGAAACACCATTAACTATGATTTGAATTTTCAAGCATCTCAGCACATATTTCATAGTATGATTTCAACCCTGCTTGTCACTTGTGAATCATTTCCACTTTCCCATCCTCAATACCTGATTTGTGAACCATTTCCAAAATGGTGAAGAATCTTGAGCTATAGACGCATCGAACGGACCGGAAGAGGCATCATTGAACTGTGCAAGCCACGTCGTCAAGTTGTGTAAGGGGTGTCATCAAACAGAGCAAAGGTAACGCAGGGCATGGAAGCATTGGCATTGTTTCGAATGCATGTTAGTATCCAGGGCCTACGTCTTGATCCGTGTGGATTTACATTTATTTTCTACAAGTAGATTGATATATGTTTGATTCCTCCAAATGACATGTTTTATTCCAAGCAGACCAGTTTAGTGTCAAGTTTTGGTGTTTTAGTGTGAATTTTATTTTCAAGTAATTGATATGCAAACTATGTGCATTACAAGTGTATGACCAAATGCCTCCATGAAATGTAGTTTCATGCATTGTAAAATTGTGGTATATGCTGATTTAATATATATGCAGCTATAGCATGCCTTTAACATCGCCAAACCATCATAATAATCAAGCAAGACAAACCATCAAGGATACATGTACCAAATTGGACATCAATTACTTTCTTCACTGAGGAGTGCCTTACCCAAAACAGAGTAGAAGGTTATGTGAATCCACTCATTAAATACATATAGAACAACTTTTTATAAATAATTAATTCAGTCACATGGAAAACTCAATACCTTGCACAAGTGTGGAGGAGTGCAACCTGCATGTCAGTATGGTGTCCTCTTATTATGCAACGAAAAAACTACTATAGGTTTTTAAGAAGGAGATTTATAGTCCCAAGCCATTGTTGCAAAAATAACAAGAAAGTGGTATTTACTAGTGTGATCATGCACATCCATCTTCCTCCAATGGGTATCACTTAAAACTGAGATAATTTATTCCATCTGTGCCTTGGAAATGTGTGTAATCAAAACCAAGACCCTCAGTTGTACCTTGAGTCCCATATATTATCAAGAGGTGTCTATGGAATCATACCCTTGAGGCACTAAAACCTATGGATCTCTTGCTTAGGAAACCTAAAAGAACACTCAATAGAGATGGCACATTCACATCCAAAGAATAATGCAATAACCAAGGCAAGAGTAATGTATCAAACAATAAGCCCAACTTGCGTCATATCTAGGATAGAAAATCCAAGATAATTCACAAGCCTACAACTGCCATACCTCCTTTATCTCGGCCATATAAAACACATAACACTCTGCCACTTTGCATAATCCAACACTCAAATTAGAAATCTAAGTACACTTTCTAGGATGTTTGGCACATCATAAGAACCTTTTAATAGGTAAAGTGGTATACCACTCACAAGAACCTCATTCTTGGTTACCTACACCTCCCAATCACATATAAAGAGAGAATTTCATCACACATATCAATTATATAGTCATAGACAAGATTTGTATGAGGCTTCGTTGAAAAGAGGGAGGTTAGGACGTGCAACCTTTCCATGAGTAGTTTATATTAATTAACTTAGCCCAAGGTCTCTACAAGCCAAATAGTTTATAAAGTCATAACACAATTATCATTTAGAAATGATTGACACATCTAGGTTTGTTCCTTTTAGGTAGCAAATATCTATTGTTGGTTAAAATTTGGTGCATCATTTACCACAAGCAAAAAAATTCATACAACATAGTTCTAAGCATTAAATATAAGTAATAGTACAAACTGTTGGAATATAACCTTGACCTTCTCCATATGTCACCTAATCAGTTGTTTTTCATAACCAATACAAAGAATATAATAATTACGTATATTCCATATATGTGCAACAAGCTAATTTAATATAATATATTTTTTAATGTTTAGTAGAAAGTTGTTTAATCATTTTAATAAAGAATCAAACTAATTATCTGTGAATGAGATGTTGATGAAGGTGAAGATCTCTATCAACAAAAAGACATATTGGGTTTCAAGTGTTTTTTGATAACTTGGGTTTCATTTTCACACTAATTAAATCATGGATATGAGTGTATAATGGATAGAGATCAAGACATAGTCTAATTATAAGTCTTGAACTCGAGCTCCCAATGTTAGTTCTTCTCTAGTAGCTTCTGTGCAAATCACCACAACACAAAATCCGTATCTATTTTTCTTTACAAAGATTGGTAAAGAAAGTCATTTCAACATAGTTGTTTATAATAGATGTCTTCATGTAGTTCATAAATAACCAAAATTTAATCGTTTTGTCCTTTTGGCACATCATTTTATCGAGGGGTATAAATTGTAGTATGTTGATAAGTAATACTTAGAATAAAAATTCAAAAAATTATCATATCCTATTATCCAATTTAATCTTTGAAAAGTCTGAAACATTGGTAAATAAAAG
Source organism: Torreya grandis (assembly GCA_037957365.1). Taxonomy (NCBI): domain Eukaryota; kingdom Viridiplantae; phylum Streptophyta; class Pinopsida; order Cupressales; family Taxaceae; genus Torreya; species Torreya grandis. Next base: position 3,514,606 of record JARHVA010000298.1, on the reverse strand, counting down.
TGGTTTGAACACAATTGTTTGTGATAGATGTCTTCATGCTTTGACCACACTAATTTTCAATAAGTTTTGAGATTCTTAAATCCATCCAAGACTTTGAATTTTTCAATGCATAAATTACACCCAATTATATTTATTATTTAATTCATATGGTTCTATCTATGTGTTTTATGGTTATTTCGTATGAAGGTGCATGGTTCCCTTAAGTCCTCCCTTAATCATAAACTAGTAGTTTAGTAAGTAGCAAAGGAATCTTTACAATCTATTGTCATAAAATAGTACTACTCGTGCACTAAGTATTCTTCATAAACTAGTAGTTCAATTGTGGCAAAAGCATATTTTCAATCCCTTTATGCTATATTAAGCTTAAGCATTTTCTTGTGGTACCATTATTGTAAATATAAGAGAGGACTTGCATACAAATGAATTGTGTATTCATAGAGACAAAGATAGTAAGCAATATAAGAGTAAATATTAGACAACATTGATTGTTGGAAACCATAATCAATTCTTTTGAACTAATATTTACAAATTGCTTTAGGTTAAAATAATATTTGGAGTGTCATTGGGTGTTCATAGATGCCATATAATTCAATATATGCAGACTTTTAAATTTGCTTTGTATATACTGAAATTAAGTTCTTTAAAATTACTGCTATACTCTACATCTAATTAGTATGTAAACCATGTTATGATGGTTGATGCACTTCAAGCATGTTACATTCACGATACTTTTTATTATGGATTATTTTTAGATTGCACTGGATTTTATAGACATTATGTTGTATGGTGTATGGCATATCGAAAGACTGACGGATTATATGATAGGATTATCACACCGATAATAATTTCAACATACTTGTAAGACATCTTCCAAAGGTATGAAATCATCTCAGAACTATCCCATATCAATTCCAATAGTGTAAGTTTTATGGTTCTTATGATTACCTTTTTATTTTTCCATATTTATGATGGATGACTCGGAAGTAAATGATGTCCTCCAATAGATATTTTTTGAGTCAAAGCAAATTGTACGTAAATTTGTCTATTATCAATGATGGATATTTTTTTAGTTTGATTCAAGTTTGTTGTATTAATCAATTGTTATATGAATTTTTTAAGATAAAAAGTAGTCAGTCATCATTACATGCATGCCCCAAGTTTAGACATTCGCATGAAGTTGTTGAAATGCCTAAGAGGGATTTAAGTGGTGCATCCACCAGGGGGTGGGATTCCCACTGGGTCTAGATAAAAAATTTGTGGCTAGTATCCCCAAATAGAATATCGTTGGATGTTTCATTATTTTCTAAATACGAATGTAGGCAAGGGGTCAACATAGATACTAGTAAGGATGCTTCATCTATTTATCATGCCAAATTTAATATTCATTTAATATTTCTATAGTAGTCAATATTAGACCACTTTACATCCACTTTGTGATTTTCCATGTTATTTTATTATATTTTAACGAGAGGAGGTGAAGTGGATCCAAGGTGATGAGAGTGATAACAACCTCTGCAATGAGTTTGTCCCCATAAATGCAAGCATTGCTTGTACTTCTTTGTTCCTTTGTCATGCTCATATACATTTTTTTATATATATTTTTGGATTGACATGTATATATTGATCATTGCAGCAAGAGGAGATGGAGTAGGACAAGGTTGAGGAGGATGTTGATGAGAATGTGGATGACGATGATGATGATGATAGTGATTGGCTTTCATACACCTCACAGTTTGATACAAAGGAGGAGGAACCGAAACCTGTAAGCACATTTTCTTATTTTCAAGGATGATTTCTTATTTTTGTTGATTTAATCATTTTTAATGTTTCTAACATCGTGATTATTTTTGAATGACATTTTGCAGATGAATACAAGAATGTAGATATGGGTATTGTGAAGCGAGATTTGCATTATTACTTGTTACACCTGTGTAACACATTTTTTGATGAGGGTGGCCATCTATTTTGGTCACTAAACAAACTAAACACTCACTGCCATAAGATTCATGGTAGGCACTATATTCCAAGGAGGCCTTCAAATCATGCCAATAGTGGAAAAAGGAAGCTGAGGGAAAGGGAATACACTAAGACAAATAGAACATAGGTCAATAGACTGACTACTAAAAAATTAGAGCCTCGATAAGAGGGATAGGCTCGAAAGATCATAGATGGATAGAGAGAATGTCTTTCAAGTATGTAATCTTAGTGAGATAGCCTTAAAGGCTCTCAATGAATATATGAGTACATATGATTCAAGTTAAAACATTGAAAAATAATGCAAATGTCAATAAGGCAAAGAAATTATTTTCGATGAGTGGAGTGAGAAAGAATTAGGGTGGAATAAGGTCATGGTGTAGGAATTTATGAATGTCAAGTTAGATGTAATGTGTTTAATGGTTCACATGCATGAAAATTTAAGGTAACTTTACATTTATGAATAATAACTTTTCTATTTCTGCAAAAACCATCATCATATAGTGACAAAGATGACCCTCATACCCATTCTAGCGAGGACAATGGCATTAATTCGAGGGATTACCTTTCATGAAAATGGAAAAGAGTTTGTGAGGGGAAAATAAAAATTGGTGATGATGAGATGCCTCATGTAAATAAACTCAATGAATATGTCCAAACATAAATTGTTTTTATAATTATTTTTAACACTTACGTTGTTCTAATATTTCCTATTGGTCCTCTATAGAGGAATGCCCTGGAGGAAGCGTGAGACCCTAAGGTTGTTGTAGTGTCGAGTGACAAATCTAAACTTGATAAGGATAATATGACCATTGGCACCCCTAACACAATCTGATTCTTTCTCCATGCAAAATTTTTATTTACACCTTGGTGATAGCATGCAATTGTACATAGCAAGTTGTATGGTAGTGAGATGCACCATATTCTCTGTTGAGCGAAGCCAAACTTGTCATGGTGTGCCAACCCAAAAAAATGGTTATATTTTCACCATTTAAAGGGTTTTGTATGAGTATTCAGAGACACTACCCTTCACTATGATTGAGGAAGACACATTCTAAAACAATGTCCAATCAAATGCAATTTGGTGTAGTGATATCAACATTAACTCATCCACTAAAAATGTACAAAAATCATCAAAGGTTTTCATGGTGGACATAATTTTTAAATCCCTTTCATTTCATTAAAACCTACCATATTTTATTTTGATTTTGTTCTATCATGTAATTTCATTTAGGATTTGGATGAAGATGAGGTGATGTATTCGAAAGCATTATGAGTCATTTGTTGCTGGTATGAGATCCACTTTTTATATAGCAAACTAATATGTTTTTCTTCATGTAGGTGTCTTATTCTTATTTTTTGTCAACCTTTCTAACCTTGAAAATTTGAAATGCAGGTATCTTCATGGAAGGGCAACAAATAATCACATTCATTGCTCATTCATTTCCAAATCTTTATCCTCGACAAGGGATTGCATGGTCATGCCATGAACATGGATATTTCTCGGTAGCTACTAGCATGGAAATTATTTTTATATTATTATTTTGACATGATATGTATGACATGTATGATGTGTAATGATATGTATTATTTGGACATGATATTTAAATATTAGTGTTTCATTTATGTATTTTCCTCACTAAGAAGTGTTTCATTTATGTACGTTGTAAGTAATGATGTGGTGGTCAATATTGCAATTAATGATGTATTGCAAGGCTTTGCATGGTTAAATGATAAAATGATGTTCACATGTATGTAAGCACTCATGTTTATATGTAATGATGTTAACAGGTAACTATGTTCACATGTAATTAATCATGTTTACATGTTTACATTATTATTTATTGAATTTATAAATTTCAGTAATCATGTGCACGTATTCACATGTCACCATGTATGTTGAATATTATAAAATCTCTATAGGAATTTGTGCATGATTGTGGGAAAGGGTGTATCATGTGACTTGTTTGTTTTCCCTCCACTTCTCTCATTTTGTGTCTTTATTTATTCTATAAATTCATACAACACTTTAAAAAATGTTAGGGAGCCTTGTTTGAAGAATAAGAAGAAGGTGGGTGAGGACTGCAACACTTCAAAAAATCCTATCGAGCTTGCTAGAGGTATAGATTCATGGTTTTTTGTGTTTTTTTTGCATGGTTAAGTTATAGTAATTTCATGCCATCTTTACTGGATTTAGGTTGTATAACTTGAGATTTGATAGCCTAAATTTTATGTTTCATGACTTTATTTGTTCTATTTCACCCTTAGTCAAGGCATCAATAGCTTCTTCATAAACCCTTCTTCCTTCTCTTCTCTCTTAACTTAACTTTATTCCCTAAAATTTTAAACATAGTCTTTTATGTTTTGTTATTTTTGCTCAATAGTTTTCCTAGATAAAACTCGCATGAGGTCGAGAGTTATCATAGATAGGCCCTCGCATCGATGGGGCTATTTATACTTATGCTCAAGAAGCCAAGAAGATTACTATAGATAATCCTAGCCTATCTTAAATAAGAACAAAGGTTCTAAGTAATCTAGTTATATTCATTTGGTTGTTTTAGTCTCTCAAATGTAGAACAAGATCAATGGTCTTCTTTGACATGTTTTCATTTATGTATTGCAACATGTCTTTGATAATGTAATTATATTCATTTGATTTGTTTTAACATTCATCAAATTAGGAATAAAGAACAATGACCTTTTTTTAGTGCTTTTATTTAATTTATTGTAATACCCGAGGAGAGACAAGGGGCTACTATAGTTAGGCCCAACCCATCTTGAACAAGAATAATGGTCTTGTTTAACATGCTTTTATTTAGTTTATTACAGCCTATTTTTACTAATGTAGTTGCATTCATTTTATTTTTTGTAGCCTCTCTCAAACCAATAATAAATAACAAGAAACAAAGGTCTTATCTAACTAATGTAAAGCAAGAACAATGGTCTTGCTTAGCATACTTTTATTTAATTTATTAGATCATGTCTTTGCTAGTAGTTACATTCATTTAATTTGTTGTATTTGTATACATATTATTTCTAAATTATATAGCACCTTAGTCTTATATACTTGGAAAATACATATCATATGTGTACCTTCAGCTTCTAGACCTTCTCGCTACTGAAAGACTCGCATACATTATCTCTTTGTGCCAAATTGATTATATCTTAATCCAACCAATGTTATTATGATGACTCAAACCTTCTATCATGCTCAAAATGTTATAAACATGTTTATCTTCTATCTCTATAAGTTTTGGACCTATTCAAATTTTCTAGCTTTCTAGACACTTGTGTCCTAGTCAGATGCCTACATTGACACTAGTGATCTATTCCAACATAAGTGCCCAGTGCCCTAAAGTCATCTAATTTACAAATGAAACATATCCCTATGGTCGATCTAAGTATTTTAATGCAATATATTCTCCAAAATGATTGGTATATATGCATGATCAATCCTCATTCATTTTTCACCTAGAAACTTCTTACCTCTCACAAGGAAACTTATAAATACATTCAATCAAGCATTCAAGTGAGCAAAGCTTCCCTATTTTATCATATTTCCATATCATTTATAGGGATAAAACATAAATAGGTCTAAATTACTAAAGGATTGTTCCATGGGTCACATTTTCCAAGCTACAAGCTAGGTCACTCTATGTACTTGGTTTATCACATATTACATCTTTAAACACACACAAGCTAACATGTAGGGGAGAACTACATAAGTTAGAGGTCCTCTTTGGAGTATTGGCTATGTAGGTAGTGCTCATTATCAAAGGGTTCTTTGGGGTAACTCGACACTGTGTTCCTATTAACCCATTTTTCCACAACCACTATGAAGATGAATAACTCAAGTTGTACTATTTGACAAGGAGCAACAACCCATGATCTAGATCTGAGCACACTAGTGTGAAGATGACATAGAGCCCAAAATATTTTAAGTGGTTTCATCTATATTCAATAGGTATTTTTTATAAAACACCTACATCTAGGTTAGATAGAAGCATTGATGAAACCATTTGAGGTTGATGTAAGTGTCTGAAGTCATAGCAGTGCTTAATCCAAAATTTGATGGTGGTTCCAAAATTCACTTCCAGTCTGATCCCTTCCTATTCCATATCCAAATATGTATTATCATCAGAACCAACTAAGTATCTTATTTTCATTATCATTATACTATCTAGCATAGATGTACTTTCTATTTTTTAGCATATCTTAGCATAATAAATTTAGTATGTGTTTATCTCATATTGCAAATTTATTGACCTACTATAGAGATAGTTTATCACCCTTTTTCCCTAAGATATCTTTATCCCCTTTAACCCTAGATTCCCCAATCTAGAATTTAGGGTTTAAAATTTGGTAAACCTAATGTATATGAATGCATTTTTTTATTCCTAGGGTTTTCATTCAGCTAAGGTTTTAGATTGATGTACTTTTTCATTTCCTACTTATATTATTTTGCATGCAACCTAGGCATATCCCTAGATTTGGAGGTGTACCTATTAAACACATTGAACTTACTCTCCTACTACCTAAGATCCCAAAAATTAATGAAGGTCCTAATCCTATGCTCCATGATGATACACATGTTGATAATGAAAAACATATTGATGAGGTTATCATAGAATAAGATTCTGATAATGAAAACCATGAGTCTAATGAAATTGATGAACATGAGCAATATATCATGAACAAGTGCAAGAAATTGTGTTGTCTCACGATTGTATTTTTCAAAACCCTAAAGATATTGATGAAATCTTAAGAACCATATTAGAAACTAAAAAATCAAAAATCGTAGATGTACAAGCAGGTTCATATGTTAATCATGCTATTAGATATTTGGATCATCTCCATATACCAACAACCCTCCCCTTGAGCACATTACCACTTCATACTTCTAATGGGGGCATGAGATATGTCTATCAACCTTTGTTCCCTAAAATTAATATTGCCACAACTTTCATTGGAAACCTTAATACTTCAACCAAGTTTCCATTTTTAATGCCTATAACTACCCAACCTATGGGTACATCTCCTTTGGTGACTTCTCAAATATCCAACATCAAATACCAAGACGTGAAATCTCCTGTCTAAACTATAAGACCTTTGCAAACTAAGGTTACAAATATTGATAAAAAAATTTATGAAATCACTTTATGCTATTGATTCACAAGAGGTGTTGCATAATCCTCTTAAACTAGAGATATATTTGTACCCCTTGCTAACTGGTTTTGTTTCACCTAAGTTCACATTTAATGATGGCAAGGGTGATCCTAAAAAACATCTTCAATATTTTTAATGTGGCATGCCTTGATTATGCCTCCAATGATAAACTTTTGACCAAATTATTTCCAAGAAGCTTAAAAGACTATGCTTTAAGGTGGTTATATGATTTACCAACCCAATCAGTAAACACATTCAAATCTATCGTAGATCATTTTTCTGCACACTTCTCTATTAACATCACTAAAAATTTTCCCTATGCCCAAATTATAAAAACTAAACAAGGAAACAATGAGCCAATTAATGGATATGTCTTAAAATACAAGATAATGTTGGCTAAAATGACAAACCCTATGGTAGATAAAGATCTTTAGGAAATCTTCAAGCAAAGTTTACTTACTCTTTTACACGAGTTTATTATCTTCAAAAAATTCAAATCTTTCAATGAATTATGTTATAATGTTCATGATCATGAAATGAAACTTATGTCATTGAACAAACTTAAGTATGTATAAAACACATCGACTACATCTACATATAATTTCAAGTTTACTGTCAAACTAAGTTACAAGGTAAAACCTATTGAAACTAAAAAATAACTACCATGGTTAATGTGGTGTCACATCAACCTAATCGGATTATTTTATCCAATGCACCATGAATAAAATTTACATTCTTACCTAAGTCTCCTACTTCATTACTCTTGTGGCTTTTAGAGTGTCACCTCATATCTCTCCCTCATCCTATATAAGTTGATATGAGTAGATATCTACCCAAAGGGTATGATGAGAATACTTATTGTGATTATCACCAAGGCCCCAAGAATTCTATGAACAAATATCTTACCTTGAATCATAAGATACTAGAACTCATAGATTACCAAAAGATTACATTTGATGATCATCCAAAGAGATTAGGTTCATAACCTAGTGATCACCATAAACAAAAAATATTTAATAATCCTTTGAAATACCATTCTAAGAAGGATCCAGAGATGAAAATGTCATAAAATGTACATCCTCCTCCATCACATGACTAACACCCATTAGATAAAATTATTGATACTTATACAAAACATATACCTCTTATGGTTTAGAGACCCTCTATTACTTTAAATGATAGTGAGATTAGGGATGATGACTTAGATATTCATTCGAGAATACCTTGATCACCAACCTATACACAGTGTTATGATTGATAATGTTGTAAATGAAAATGTTTGTACCATGACATTACCTACATATTTAGGTTATACAAATCATGATTTAGATCATTCAACCAAATTAGTAAGAGCATTTTATGGGACCTCATAGTATATTTTTGGTGAGATTGACTCACCTTTATAGGTAGGTATTGTTGATGCTTAAAACTATCACCCTAGGTTAAACAATTTCCTGTGGGAAGATTTACAAGTGTGGGATCAAATTGCAATATGTGAATCAACCTTCAAGATTTTAGAAGTTGGTTCTTTGATTTGATATGGGGGATGAAAAGTGTATAGAAAGAAATGCAAGCAATACTAGATAAAACTAAGGAGATACACTGAGAGATTTAAAGCATTGACTTATAATTTCATAAAATAGATTGAATCCTTAAACACTATAGATTATAAAGGAGCATAAAACATGAATTAAGGTCCATGATGCAAACAAGAATCAATATTATTGAAGCAAAAGAAAGGGAATAACAAGTAGAGATAACTTTCCACTCAAATTAACATAGAATACCACATCCTCTTCATTGTTAGGTGGAGAATAGAATACAGAAGGCCTTAAGGGCACAACATAAAACATCTAATCACACCCGTGAGGGGCACCTATTAAGGTCATAAAATGAAAATTTGCTAGCTACTGATACTCCTATTTTATTACAAATGGTTGTTTAAAGAATATCAAAAATGCAATCATTGATAGCCCACCCCCTCTAAAAGGGATGAGCCCAAAATATATAGGTGAAGTAGTTTCTCATGGGAGAGACACCTAAAAATCTTAGCACTTACACCTATGATGATGTTGTTACAACTGAATGGACTCAAGCTCATGAGTGTAGTTAATCTCTAGATCCTGAATATGGTGCAACTGCCCTATCTAGTTATGGCCATGATACTCATGAGGAGCATGGTGATGCCATGTGTCTATCTTTAGAGCTAATTGGGTATGATATTGAGTATGGAGATCCATCTGCCTTGGCCAATGGTGCGAGTCTTCTATCTGATAGGAAAAAAATTTCCTTCGATAAGCACCATGATGCCATGTGGAAAGGCTCACCTCTTCCCTATTATAACCACACAGTGGGTCCTTTTCTTTTCCTCACTGGCCAATGGTGCAACCCGAGGGCTTGACAAAAGGAAATAGCCTCGAGTGAGCATTGGGTTGCCGCATGTTGGGCCAATGTTATTTCAAGATGAACCAAGGAGTCCTTTGTGCCAAAGAAGCATCAGGTTACCTATTTTAGAAGTGGAAGGAGGTTGATACTCAAACAAAATTTACAAAAAAGGGCCCCAAGAGAGGAAGAGGTTGAAAGGTAAATACTAGATACATCGAATGAGCTCAAGACCGAATGTGAGATACTCTAAAATAATGAAAGATGGATCTGGATCTACATTTCTTGATGACTCATAGGGGCATTTTCTTGCAGATGGGAGAACCCAAAAACTCTAGTTTGTGAACCAGTGAAGGAAAAACTTAAAAAACAAGAGGAAGGTCTGTAAACTTACATATTTTAAAGAGCTACCTGTAATGGTGCCCACTTTTCCTCCTTGGGTTGGGTTTTCTTCTTAAGAGTTTTAAAGGCTCTATCTAGATCAATAATCTCCTTGAAGGAGATGTTACTCAAACCCTGCACTATCACCAATGTCTGGAATTCTAGATGGGTGAGCAGTCATAATATTTTCTCCACTCTATAGATACTGAGTGATTGATTAAGAGCCACAAACATGGTCTAGTGATTCTATTTCTACTTCATCAATACTTTGATTTGGTCCTTTGGGAATACATCGTTATCTACCAAGAATGGGGAGGGGAGCCCCAATTGGATTAGTTGCTCAATGTGCCCCCACCTATCTTGAACCACTATCTTCAAGGCATTGAGGAATGCCTTGCACTTAATAGCTACCTTATTTTATCCTAGGAATTTATTCACTTTTATCACCACTTGCCTCTGGTCAGCCACCCCTGTTGCCTATAGTGTCTCATCTGAAGTGTTGTAAAGCTTTTGGAAGAGGAGTTGTGCATCCTATACCTTGGGGGTGATGAAATCAATGACCTGGTCAATGGATGCACTTACCTAGGAGCTTAGCTTCTGTAAATCCATGATGAAGGTGAGGTTCGACTTTAGGTTTATGATCATTCCCTTAATCCTTTCCTAGTAAGATTTATACAACTATTGGATTAGTGGGAGGATTTTTGCAATCTAAGAGTGGGAGGCAAGGTCATTCTTTAGTTGAATGATCTCCTAGTCCTTGATTGAGGACTTTTGTTATGCCTTCTACTATAATTGTTAAAAATCCCAATTAAAATTTGAGAGCTTTTGATGGGTTTGTACCAGTTCAATCTCTCTCCTACATCTTAATTTTTGTGGTAGCCCTTAGATTGGCTTCCACCTAGAAACTCTCATTAGATATGTGGCTCTAAAGATCAGACCTTAATTTTTTCAACTTTGTATATTTGGCTTTTGCCTTAGCTTTAAGGTGATCGACCATAGGCTTCATCTTGGTGAGTTACATCTTGGTCTTCTCCAGTTGTCAGATCACCTTGATGTAGTCTATAGAAATAAACTTTTGAATTTACTCCATCAGCTTGACCCTATTAATGGGCTTGACCTAGCTGAGACTGAGGGTGAGATATTATATTATGTAGCACCTCAGTTACATCTGGTCTTAGGGCTTGACTAGTTGACAGGCCATATGCCCAATTATAAGGGATTGTTATGTAGGGTCATAAAATGACCACATGTGAGTCACTTCTAGGGACTTGGCCTTTTTCCCCTTTCTCCTTTCTATCTAGGCATCCCAGGCCCTTCTTGTTGCATCTATCTACTAATGGTACTAATCTAGTGACTAAATTATTTCCCTTGTAAATTAGAATCCTTGAGGTGGCATGAATGGAATGGTCATTTATTATTGTGAAGTAGTGGATGATGTTCCTCCAGAGGTGAATGGATGAAGGGTGAGGGTGGAAGGAGAGAAAGGTAGGAGTATAAAAAATGGAGTGGAGGGTGATTGTGCCATGATAGAAGATGTGGGTGATGAAGTCAGAGGAGTTAATAAAGGCACAACAGAGGAGATTGAGACCACAGAGGAAAATAGTGTGAGCTCAGTGGAAGACTGGGTGGATGAAGATGAGAGTGGGGCTATGGAATTAATTGGTGGGGTAGTGGAGAGTGTCACAACTTGAGGCAAAACTATGGATGGAAATGTCGGGGTGAAGAAAGAGGTTGAGGTGGAAAGAAGGGGCTGTGAGAAGCATACCTTTTTCTGTAAGGGCTCTAGGAAAGGGCTATATTTTGGTACCTTGGGTTGATTCTATTGTGATGATCCAGCTCTAAGGTGTCATGAAGAGGATTGTTATTGTTGTAGGGTCATAGGGTATGGGAACATGGGTGGTGGCCAAGTCTAAGGCTTCTAGACCACCACAACTTTGGCTTCCTTCATAGGGGGCATATCCCCTGCCTCTTCCCTAAGGGTATCCTCTTTTTCTTCTTCTCCTCTTACAATCTTATGATAGAATCCTACTTTTTCTAGGTTTTCCTTTGGATGATTCTCATCCCAAAGACTTTCAAAGGTTTCATTTCCTTCCTCATCCTCAAATTTGGAGTACAGATTACTAACCTCTCACCTATATCTAGTATAGGTGGCTATTTTTTATTCGCTCCAATCTCTCCCAGTGAGTTGTGTCCTTAGTCCCTTCATTAACTTTTTAGAGGGGTCAAAATTCTAGACCACATCATATAAGTACTCCCATGGCCTATAGGTGTCTAATGAGATATGAGACAGATCTATGTAATACTCAGGATCATCCTCTATAGGTGACTTCCTCTCCTCGAGGTATAGCTGAGACTAGTGATTGGCTGCACTGGTAGTTTTTAAGGAGGTTATGAAACCAATCAGGTTATAGCTCCACCTATCATCGATCAAGTTGAGGCTAAGATCCATGAGTTCAGATGTGATTAGGAACTCCTTTAGCCTCTTTAACATGGTGATGCCTTGTTTTGTGAAGGGGAAATCATACAACACCTTATTCTTCCATGATCCATAGATAGAGTCCACTGCATTAAGTTGATGTGCCAAATCTAAAGCCAAAGTTATATATATCAGTAGGTGTGGGAGCCAAAAAATATTTCCCTTGAACCCATGGTCTTAGATGAAGGTGACATGGCTCCCAAAGAACTAGTCAACCAAAACCTTGATCTTGGTGAGCCATGATCATTACGCATATGTTATCCTATCTATAAAAGCCTCTTAGCTGAGGTCAATAAGGATAGGGGATAAAAAGAGTTTTGAGAACTTGTATTAGTCCTACATGATGGATAGGATGTGGGGTCCATATTGTGACTAGGGTCACTATGTTGGGGAAAACACTCATCTCTAAAGAGTCAAGATTGAGATATGCATAGAAGAACTGGGAGAGTTGGAATAGAATGAGATGCAGGAGGTAGGAGGAATATCAGAAGGTACCCAACATTGAAAGGTTCACCAACTCATTCCTCATGGTATTGGTGATGGTATCTACAAAATCCATTCTATATACCTCCCCCTTGTTTACCATAGTCAAGAGGAAGAGTGCCTTCAACTAAAAATTGGTGACATTGGCATCTAAGTCCATCCCAAAGATGAAGGCCAACATGGATAGGGCATTCTTCAGGTACTTAATGGGGAATCTCACTAGGGGGATGGGTAAAAGAGGTGCCTCCATGTAGCTGCTCCAAAGGAAGAAATTAATGGAGTGTGCCTTGTCATAGATGTGAGTATTCTAGACATCTTGGAGGATCTTCATGTTGTAGATGTTAGACTTTGGGTCACTTGGGAGATAGAACATCTCCATGATGGTGTCTACACTAATTTTCACCCTTAAATGGGTATTTCCCATGATTACACCAGTGTTGGCATTATACCTCTTTGTGTAGAGGGTAATAATTTCTAGGCATGGATGAACATAAGGTACCATGAACTAGGCCAATGTGTAATCCCACATTTTACATCTGAATGAGTTGTAATCATTCCATTAGACCTTCTCAATCATTCAGGCATGGCCACCCTCCCTTAAGCTCTTAGGGTTTTTAACCAGCCTGAGGTCATTTATTATATCTATAAAATTGATGACCAATGCTTGGTTTTTGTAGGGCCCTTTGGCCATTTTTTGATGTTGGGCACTTTCTCCTTTGACTAAGTGGAGGTAAAAGCATAGGACTTGCTTACCACATATAGACGGGGAACTTCTCCCTGGCTACTCAGGTCATGGGTTCTCTATTTTTTTGGATACTTCTCACCTCCCAAAGAAGATGTTGAAGTTTTCATATCAATAATTCTTCTATAAAATCACTCTATATCACAAATAAGATATAGGGTTAACAATTCCTACTCATAAAGTCTCACAATTATCGGCTCAGATCTTTCTACTCATTATACTCTCTTAATTATTCAATGCTCTTGAAAATCTTAATGCATCTAAGTGTTTGGCTTGATGAGGAGAAGGGTATTTATATACAGACATGCGTAGGTGAGATCATCATGAAAAATTTGAAATCAGGCACCTCCCATAAATGTTAAGGGTGTTATGCACATTTGAAGGGCAACTGTAAGAGATTTGTAGTGATCCTTATGGGGGATCATGCATATGGAACATCTAATATTAATGATAGGTGAGGTGAGTAGATAACTATCTTTCAAAGACTATTTTTAAAACTTAGGAGGGCTGGGGTGGAGACACATGGTAGTGAGAAGAGCTACTTGTGCCAACAACACTTATTCAAAGGAAAAAACAATGAAAAAAGAAACAAACTAAAGGAAACAACTAAGAAATGAAACACACAAGCAAAAGGAAAAACTATGTACAAGGGGGAGACATGTAAGCTAGTTAAAATGCTTCAATTTGATCCCGTTAATTGAGATCTCTAATGCATTACCTTCTTCATCTTCTAACTCGAAAGCATTCCCCCATATATCGTTGATGATGTGAAAAGGCCCTCTTCATAAAGAATCGAACTTCACATGTTGGCCTGAATTTGTGGCCCTTTGATCATAATTAAGAACCAAGTCTCTGGGTTTAAATCTTGGGTCTGACGATTTCTTATCAAACCATAACTTGAATGCTTGCTACCAGATGATTTTTACATTACTTACCTACTCTCTTACTTCTTGAAGGCTAATTAGATTTGTAATCCTAACTTCCATTGCTCCATTTTACGTAATCTCAACATATTTTAAAAGATTTAAGGTAGGGATCTCTGATAATAAGGGCATGACTACCTCCTTCCCATACACAATTTCATATGGGAAAGATTTTAGGATCTACTTGGGAGTGATGTGGTCTACCCATAGAGCTATCCTTACATGCATATGCCACTCCCTTTGTTGGTCGGCACCCATCCTTTTGATTAGCCTTATTAGGTTCTTCTTAGTTGACCCAACCAACCCATTTCCTTGTGGGTAGTAATTGAAGGAGGTTTTCAAGAAGATACCATTATAGAGTACAAACCTAGATATCTTGGACCTGAGAAAGGATTTTTTGTTGTCAGAGATGATTGTCTTGGGTGTGCCAAACCTTGCCAAGAGTTCCTCCAAGAAGCTAAGGATCACATTCTTGATCACCTCTCTCAGTGGGACTACTTTGGCTACCTAATGGAGTAGTCAGTGGCCATTAATATCCACTTGTGACTGGTGCTAGAGATGGGATTGATCATTATGATAAAATCTAATCCCCATTATGAAAAGGGTTCATCAGTCATGATTGGGTTCAGAGACATGGCCAAATTTTTTCTTTTCCCCACAATGAACTAGCATTTTTTTATTACTTAATGGTAGTTTGCAAACATGATTGACCGGTAATACCCTACATGCATGATCTTGATCATGGTGGTTTTTGTCAAAAAGTGGCCATGTGAGGGAGTGAAATGCATATTTTGGAGGATTTTCTCATCTTGGTATCTTTCGACACATTAGAGCAGATCTTTGTCAAATTTTCTTTTGAACAATACTCCATAGATTAGTGTGTAGCTATACCCCTAAAGCTAGT
Source organism: Torreya grandis (assembly GCA_037957365.1). Taxonomy (NCBI): domain Eukaryota; kingdom Viridiplantae; phylum Streptophyta; class Pinopsida; order Cupressales; family Taxaceae; genus Torreya; species Torreya grandis. The sequence goes on along the minus strand of JARHVA010000298.1, from coordinate 3,499,175 downwards.
AAAAATGCTTCTTATGTGTAGGAAGTCCATCCAGATACTGACCAGTTTACATGAATTGGACCCTATCGATGACCCAAGATTTTTTAGCTTCATATTGGTTTAGTAAGATTATTTCTAGAATGTTTTGTTCCTCCATTAGGATATCTACATATTGTTTTAAGTATTCATAGATTCCACTTCCCGTATTCACCTTAGTCAGCCTGACTTTAATATCATATTCAAGGATCTTGGTGATCTAGTTGGCCTACTTTTCCATGATTTATCCTTCCATTATATATTCATGGACACTGGAGTGTGCCATATACACCATTATTTTGTTGCCCACCACAAGGTGCCTAAACATTTTGAGGCCCTTGACTATGGAAAAGCCTATTTTTATATAAAATTGTACTTGACTTCGTACCCATGCAATGTTATTGAGTAGAATACAATTAGGTGCTCATTTCCTCTTTCCTTGTCTTTTTGAGTTAACACAGCCATCAGGCTATGTTTTCTCCCATAGAATTACATAATGAAATCCTTAAAAAATTTGGGGTTAATCAGTACAAACATAGTGGATATCACATATTTTATTTTATCAAATGTAATTCTCCCCTTAGGTGTACATTTGAAAGCTTGGTCTTTTTTCACATCAATGTGATTAGTCTCACCAATCCTGCGAAGTCAGATATGAACCAGCTGATAAAGTTAATCTTCCTAAGAAAAGACTAGACCTCTTTTTTGTTTACGAACAAGGCTAAGTCTCTGATGGCTTGTATTTTTTTTGGATTGATGGTTATCCCTTATTTGGATACTACGTATCCAATTAGCTTGCCTTGCAGGACCTCGAAGACACATTTCTTGGGGTTAAGAGATACCTTGAATTCTTTATAGGGGTGGGGAATCCAAAAACAAACACACCTGTTCTGATTCCTCCTGTTAGGATCTTGCTCCTCAGAAAGAACACAGTATGATTACCAAATATAAGCAATTAAATATGCGGAAATAACCAGAAACACAAGTAACTAGAATTCACCAATAACACAAAATATGAGAGACAATACACTATATTTTATTAACACTTTACAGAAAAGAATACAACAAAGAGCCGCCACACTCTTCCACCTTACAGAGGTTTCCCACACCTCAAGTGTATAGTAATTCTTCTTACACACACTCTCCTACACAAAAAATGGTCCCAACAACCAACTCACACACAGAATTGGTGTTCACCTCAACAACTAGTCAGTAATAACCCTGTCGGTACACCAAGCACTCTATAGCACTTCAAGTTGATCTCCCATGAACCTGCAACCTGCAATTCAACAGACCAAACTTACATGTAGATCCCCAATGAGCTTGCAACAACCTGCAACTCAATGATCTTACAACTAGAAGGAACTTTTCCTTTCTATCTCATACATATACAATACATGCCAATGGGTCTATAAATAGATCCATAACTTAAACAATAACTTAGACTCTTAATTTAGACAATTATCCTCGCAGCTCAAGACTCTAACTGGTCTTAACATGCAAACTCTTCGTTCACTTAACTAACTATCCGTGCAACGAACAGTTCTGGAACACACAGGCGACCGACGCCAATCTCTACTTCCCTGGTTTTGCCGACATCGGCCGACTCCCTGCCGTCGCCGGTGGCCTTCTGCACTGGTCACGACCGACGTCGGTTCTGCTACTGACGCCGGTGCTCCTGGATCTCAGCAACCTTCTGTTCCTACTGTTTGCAAAGAGTTGAAGCTTTTAGCTCCACAACCTAACAATCTCACTTGGAGATAAACAGCTGCAATTGGTACCTGTACCTGTACTCCATCTAGTTTGTTCCCTTGGCTTTGTATCCCTCCTCAAGATCACTCTTGAAGACCAACCACCATAAATCTTATAGTGCAAAACCTGACATCCAAATTACCTGCCACATCCACATCTACAACCATGTAGATAAGAACTTGACCCTGCATAGCATGTGCACCTGCTGCTGGTCCCACTGAACTGCCCTTCAGTATTACTTTCCCGGATTGACTCCAAACTTGTGACAACTCCCACTGCTTGGGAAAACTCAAGTTTAGTACATACCATGCACTCAACCTCATTATGTGAATCAAGACACCTGTTCTACGAACTGTCCAACCGTCGGCGTGCTAACTGGTCTCACACAATCATCCTGAAACAAAGTCAACAAGACCTGCATGTCTCTAGAACACACTCATGCCAAAGAATCTTGTTGCTCCCAGATTCTCCATGACACACATCTGAACTAGCTTTACCTTTAGTTCAGCAATACCTGTATATGTAACCCTGCAACAAGCACATCATACAGAAATAAGATAATGTAGCTAATATTATCCAACCTGGTAAAGAGAAACACAATGATCAAACCTCCATTGTCCTGCAGCTAATACAAGATCATATACCCTGATCTTCCATCTCACGTATCCATTTCCGCTCTTCTTCATCCTAAACATCCATTCGTCTCTCAGTGCTTTCTTCCAGCGGGCAACTCTACCCAAAACACCTGTTTGGTTCTCCTCCAAGGAATCACATCCTCATCCATGCCAAGCTCCCACTGTTTCCTGGATCTACCTGTTTTGCTTCTTTAACAACTCCCTGGTTCTATACCATAAGTGAGCAACAAGTAGTGTAAAGAAGGGAAATGACAAATTTAAGAACTTACTTATGCCTTCAGTCCTCCATATGGGCGCTTGAGACTCCATGACAACTAGCTGTCCACCCAAAATTCGTCTCAGTGACCGATGTCGGTCACATCTCAGTCTGCAACCAACCGATGTCAGTTCCCTGCGACTGCCACCTTACCGACATCAGTTTCCCCTGGCTGACGCCGATCGTTATCTGCCCTGAGTCACCGATGTCAGGCTACACATAGCCGACGTCAGTCCCTGTCTGGACACCGATGCCGATTTTCTTGTCGACGTTGGTCTCTGTGTTTTTCTAGTGAGACCTGACTTTTTCCCACGAGCTCCTTTTGGATCAAACCCTTGTCCAAATCACCCTTGCTTTGCTCAAAATTTCTCTGCATCTTGTGCTGAACTCTGTCCGTCACCTTCTCCTTGAAAACCAAGGTTTTCCTGTTCTTGTCACTAACATCAAATTCCTCAAGAAATGTCACCTTCTTCTTCTGCATACAAAAACCATGATCCATGCCTTCCAAATCCAAAAGCATACTCTTTGACTCAAGAACAAGCATCTCCTTCTTATCTATGTGACCAAGCCTATTAAGCCACATCTCTGAATCTACAGCTGAAGTAGATAACCCAGAAAGAGAATTAGTAATACAAGTAGATAGATAAAGTGTACCTACTTTCTTACCTCTAGCTACAACAAGTGTACCCTTGGTAACCTTCCAAGAGTCCACTGTGAGAGTTACTGTGCAACCCTCATCACCCAAACATCTAACAAAAATCAAATTCCGCTTCAGAACTGGAACATGCATGACCTCCTTTAACACCCATGTGTCACCTGTCTGCAATTTCAGCTTCACTTTTCCTTTGCCAACAATCTGACAAGGCTTACCATCCCCTACACAAATTTCTCCAAAGTCTCCCTGGACATACTCATGAAAAAATTCCCTATGTGGGGATGCATGAAAAGAGGCACCAAAATCTAAAACCCAAGATTCTACTTTATCCAAAGAACTTTCCAGAGCATCCTGTGCAATGTAATTCGCAACATCTGCTTCTTCTCCATGTCCTTCATGATGATCTTCACCCGATCTGCAATATCTCTTTAAGTGCCCTTGCTTTCCACATTTCCAGCAGGTTATTCTGCCATACCTAGACTTGGATCTTTTGCCTATCTTTGACCTTGATCTCCCACGCTCTATCTTCTCTCTTGGCCTTCCTCTGCCTTCAACACTCAAAGCATCTCCTGATGATTCACCTGTGATTTTCTTGCGTATCTCTTCATTCAAGATCACACTCACAACATCATCCACTTTTAAGACTTTTGAAGGAGACACAGTGTTAGAAACTGCCATTACCAAACCTTCCCAACTTTCAAGTAATGAACACAAGATTAAGAGAGCTCTAATTTCATCATCAAATACAATATTGACTGAACTTAACTGGTTTACCAAACCATGGAAATCACTAAGATGGATATGAACAGATCCACCTTCCAACATTTGCAAATTAAATAAATGCTTCATAAGAAATACCTTATTAGAAGCTGAGGATTTTTCATACAAATTTGCCAAAGATCCCATCAACTCCACCGTTGTCTTACACTGTGATAAGCTGGAAATCACAGATGATGCAAGACTTAATCTAATAGATCCCAGAGCCTTCCGATCAAGAACCTCCCATTCTTCATCCTTCATATATGAGGGTTTGCTATTAACCCCACCCAACAGTAAGTACAAATCTTTCTGATACAGATAGTCCTCAATCTGCATCCTCCATAATTGGTAGTTCTTGCCATTAAACTTTTCCATTCGTAGCTTACTATCTTCTGCCATTGCTCAACTCCCACTCAAACAAAAACCCTGTGAGTAACCTGTAATCAAAAACACACTACCCAGATCTAAACCAATCTGTTAGTATCCCAACCAAAAGCTCTGATACCAGTTGTAGGGGGGTGGGAATCCAAGAACAAACACACCTGTTCTGATTCCTCCTGTTAGGATCTTGTTCCTCAGAAAGAGCATAGTATGATTACCAAATATAAGCAATTAAATATGCGGAAATAACCAGAAACACAAGTAACTAGAATTCACCAATAACACAAAATATGAGAGACAATACACTATATTGTATTAACACTTTACAGAAAAGAATACAATAAAGAGCCGCCACACTCTTCCACCTTACAGAGGTTTCCCATGCCTCAAGTGTACAGTAATTCTTCTTACACACACTCTCCTACACAAAAAATGGTCCCAACAACCAACTCACACACAGAATTGGTGTTCACCTCACCAACCAGTCAGTAATAACCCTACCGGTACACCAAGCACTCTATAGCACTTCAAGTTGATCTCCCATGAACCTGTAACTTGCAATTCAACAGACCAAACTTACATGTAGATCCCCAATGAGCTTGCAACAACCTGCAACTCAATGATCTTACAACTAGAAGGAACTCTTCCTTTCTATCTCATACATATACAATACATGCCAATGGGTCTATAAATAGATCCCTAACTTAAACAATAACTTAGACTCTTAATTTAGACAATTATCCTCGCAGCTCAAGACTCTAACTGGTCTTAACATGCAAACTCTTCGTTCACTTAACTAACTGTCTGTGCAACGAACAGTTCTGGAACACACAGGCGACTGACACCGGTCTCTGCTTGCCTAGTTCTGCCGATGTCGGCCGACTCCCTGCTGTCGCCGGTGGCCTTCTGCACTGGTCACGATCGACATCGGCTCTATTGCTGACACTGGTGCTCCTGGATCTCAGCAACCTTCTGTTCTTACTGTTTGCAAAGAGTTGAAGCTTTTAGCTCCACAACCTAACATTCTTGATACTTTTAGAAAACCTTTTCTAGATTATCAAAGTGATCTTATTTTCTCTTTGAGAACATGATGAGATCATCCAAATAGATGAGGATGATTTTATTGATCAGGCCCTTGAAGGCCACATCCATTACTCATTATAATGTAGCCTTGGTGTTAGAGAGGTTGAAGGGCATCTTCACATATGCGAAGGTTCCCCACTTTATGGTGAAATTGGTTTTGTGTTGATCCTCCTCATTTACCCATACCTAATTATATCTAGAGAATCCATCCTACAGAGAAAAAATTCTCACACCTATTATCGTTTATAGGATCTATTCCATACAGGGAAGGGGGTAGTGATCCTTCAAAGAAGCCTTATTCAAGTCCTGAAAGTCCACACATAGCAAAATTTATCCTCTTTTTTGCTGCACCAGAACTAGATTGAACAAGTCGAATGTTTATTGAGCATATGATCTTGAGTTGATTAGTTTCCTAAGCTCTTGAGCCATGAGGGACTCAATTTTTGAGTTTACCATACTTTGTTTCTATTAGACAGGTTTGGCTCCCTCCACCAAGTCTATGGTGTGTTGAATGATCTCAAGGTCATATCCTTTTAGGTCATCATAATTACATGTAATGATGCCTTTGTACTTTTCACGGAAGGAAACCCACCACTTCTTATTGTTCTAGGGAACCTCCTTTCCCACCTTCAAATTTTTCCCACCTCTAACATCAAGTTCAAATTAGTCACCTTTGTTTATGACAAACTTTCATTTATGATTTCTTACATCATCTGAGTCAAAAAAAATTCCAAGTTGATGAGGCCCTTTGGTAGTTTGTTGGTCTTTAATTGCATGATGTGGTCCCCATAGGCCCCCTTGATATTTGGTTATAATTATTTGGTGAACTTGAATGATTACTGGAGGAACATGGCAATCTGAGCATCACTTTCAAATACTTGCTAGTTTTGGTTATTGTTAGGAATGGTGGCCCTGATAATTACCCATACTATTTGATCATTGGTGAACAAGTCTATTATTGGTCGAATTGAGATCCAATTATCACCATTATGTCTGCCTCTATATTTATGGCCATGGGGGTGATCTAGATATTGAAAGCCTTAAATATTTCAATCAAATCCCATATCTATTGGTGATAGGACCTCATGCACACATTCTTTGTAGAAGTGACTCCTCTTACCTACCTTACTACTAACTCAGAATCACCGAATACTTTCAATTGTTTTACACCCATTCGGTCGACAAGGCTAAGACCATAGATGAGAACTCTGTATTCAACCTCATTATTTATGTAGGTGAATTGAAATCAGAAGGCTTAGAGGGTCTCTTTTTTACATGGAGACATTAATCAAATGTTGGCTCTAGAGCCAGTCTTGCACTTTACACCATCAAACGAAGTTTCCAAAATTTAGACTCACCTTTAGGCTCCTCACTCTGATCTTCTTCACTTTTCATGACCTTGGGGATGGCCTGATCTTCATCTTAGATTACATATGTTCCAAGACTAGTGACATCAAATTTTATGAATGGGTCACTTTTAGTGAAGTTATTAACAAGGGCTTCTTCCTTTGAGCTTCTAATGTCTACTACTTTCTCCCCTTCGAGCATTTCCACATAGTGAGTCTCCCTTTTTGATAAAGAGGTGTGTGTCACTTTGAAGTTCATCATAACTTCATCCACTATGTGTTCTAGATGAAGTGGTTCAGAATGTACCTTCAACTTTGAGCCATATTTGGTTTTCAAGATTATATGAGACTAGTCCAATGATAAGTATTTGCCTATCTTGGAGGTGATGTCTCTTGATAGACATAGCCTGAAGATAGGCGGGAAGTCTATCATTACAATATCTTATGATACAAAAATGTTGGAATGATAATATAATGTGAGGGGAAAGACCTTGATGATTCCTAAAGTTTGAACCTTCTTTCCATATAATTGCATCACTCCTTTATTCAAGTGTTCGTATTGTAATTGTAATGCATATGTTATCTACTTAGGCATCATTTTTGTGTTAACACCAAAATCGATCATGGAGTTATGTAATAATTTATTTCCCATACGAAGTGTTAAATAGAATAGAGTGGGTTTTGTCTTCCCTACCCTTCTTTAGAATTGACAAATGTGGATGGTATCTGGGGTTGTGCACTTGTGCTATCTTCTTTCCCTTTTGTCCTTGTAGGCTCCACAATCAATTTTCTTTACAAAAGATTTTTTTATTCTTCTAAGGCCTCTTTTAGTATATATTTTTGCTCAAGGATAGGTAAAACATACCATAGGTAGATGTTGGCTGAAACCTTTTTAAGCTACTCCACCACATTGTATGACCCTAGATGTGAGACCTCGGGGTCTTTTGCTTTGTTTTGCACTCTCTCGCTTCACTTTGGATAAATCATAGGTGGATGTTAGGGTGATGGAATTTTATCAAAAGTGACTTTGGGCCTTGAAATAGCCTTGGGGATTTCATCTAATCTCTTCTTGGAGCACGTATAGTAATCTGATTGGATTTGTGGATATTTATACATAAGAACTTCATTCACATAGACCGCATCTTCACATTTTATCCAAGAGAAAATCACATGCTCTAGGGATATTTCTTGTTCCTATTTGAGGGACATTCCTTACATCTATGTCATCAAGACTTCATTCTCAATCCTCAAAGATTGGTATCTGTATGCTGAATCAACTGCATTCCCTTGTCACTATTTTTAGACAACCTTCTATTGTAGATTAGCTCTTGGGTAATTTTGAGGTCTATGTGCATCATTGCAAGGGAAACACCATGAATCATAATTGTTCACCAATTTTTTATAGACAACAACTAGCTCTTTATCTACACTCAAAAATATTATGTGTAATTGAGAACTGCAACCATATTGTTTATAGGTTATGTCTGATTGTTCAGCATTTGGTGGTTTGGTGTTTGGTGGTTTGGCCTTTACCTCTCCTGATACTAGTTATATTGGTACGGTACTTTCCTCTCTTAGTATTTATTGAAAGGGGGCTTCATAAGTATAGCCTACTACCTTTTAAGATTTATTATCTCATTGGAGAAGTTCTACAAGATACTCTTCATGTCATTCATCTCCATGGCTACCGAGGATAGAGTAAACATGATCACCTAAGTGGGTGGGTATATGTACATAGAAGGTGGTATTCTTGAGGTACTTGGGACTTCTTATGATGGCATTGATATTTTTTGGAACATCGACATTAGTGAATGAGGCGGAAGCTTTCCTCCATATATTAAATTATTTTTGGCCCTTACTACTATAGCTTAAGCATCTAGCAATGTCTGACCTTTGAGCAATTGGATCATGATAACATGTAGGTGGTCAAGCTATTATCAAGATCCTTTGCCAGGGCTTTTCAAACCTGGTATTGAAATCAATAATGTTTTCTTGTAGGGCCCTCTTAATAGTTATTAGTTGTTGTAAGAGGGATGATTGGTCCACCTTATCATTGAACCATTCAAACAATTTGTTTACCAAGTCATCCTAAGTGGCTATGGATTTGGGTTACAAGGATCAGTACCAATTGAGATCCCACCCTTTGAAAGAGGCGACTAACAACCTTAAGGCCATGTTATATTGCCTAACATAATGCACAGTGTATACATTTTCAACATCTTGGAGGTGTTTCAATGTGGTCTTGATATATTCTCCTAAGAATTTAGAGAGCACCTTTAAGTCATTCATAATAATAGGGTCCCATACAGCTGGGGGTATCAGAGGGATAATTGGGTTTCCACTATCCCATGATATGAAGTTCTTTGGTGGGCCTGGAAGAACCATCTGTTGTTGCTAAGAAGCGCTAAACCCCATAGTCATTTGGTGAGTTAGAGCTCCTAGAGGTGATGTTATCAAGATCATATTATTTATTATCTATGAACTTGTAATGGGTCTATGGCTCATAAACTCAGAATTCTAGTTGATCAAACTAGTAGATTGTTCCTATCAAGCATGCCAAAAAATAAAAAATGTTAATGCCTAAAACTCTCACCCTAGGTTAAACAGTTTCATATGGGAAGCTTTATAGGTGTGGGATTGAATTGTGGTCCATAAAGTGACCTCTGGGGTTTTATAAGCTGACTCTTTGATTTGATATGGGGGATGAAAAGGGTAAAAAAATAAATTTAAGAAATATTGAATAAAACTAAGGTGATACACCAAGAGATTTAAAGCATTAACCTATAATTTCATAAAATAGATCAAATCCTTAAACACTACAAATTATAAAGGAGCATAAATCATGAATTAAGGTCCATGATGCAAACAAGAATCAATACTATACAAGCCAAAGAAAGGGAATAACAAGCAGAGATAAATTTCCACTCTAATTAACACAGAATACCACATCCTCTTCATTGTTGGGTGGAGAAAAAAATACAAAAGGCCTCAAGGGCACAACACAAAATGTCAAATCACACTTGTGAGGGGCACATATTAAGGTCATAGAATGAAAAATTACTAGCTACTGCTACTCCTATTCTAATATAAATGGTTATTTACAAAAATAGCAAAAATACGATCATTGATAGCCCACCCCCTTCAAAAGGGATGAGCCCAAAATATATAGGCAAAGTGGTTTCTCATGGGAGTGACACCTAAAAATCCTGGCACTTATGCCTATGATGATGTCATTACAACTAAATGAAGGACTCAAGCTCATTAGTGCAATTAACCTTTGGATCCTGAATATGGCACAAGTGCCCTATCTAGTTATGTCTATGATGCTTGGGAGGAGTGTGGTGATGCCACATGTCTATCTCTGGAGTTGACTCCTCTATCTGACACAAAAAAAATTCCTTCAGTGTCATGATGACACGTGGAAAGGTTCACCTCTTCCCTATTATAACCGCACAGTGGGTCCCTTTCTTTTCCTCAATGGCCAATGGTGCAACCCAAAGGCCCGATAAAAGGAAACAACCTCGGGTGAGCGTTAGGCCACCACGTGTTGGGCCAACTATTCCAAGATGAATCAAGGATTCCTTCATACTAGAGAAGCATTGAGGTACCACATGTCATAATCAGAATGAGGTTGATACTTAGCCAAAATATACAAAAGAGGGCCTCAAGAAAGGAAAAGGTAAAAAGGTAATTGTTAGATACATCGAGCAAGCATGAGACCAAATGTGAGTTGCTCCAAAATAATGAAAGGTGGATCTGGATCCATAGGTACCACACATATGGTTACTACCTTCTCAATTATATCTTACAAGGGTATCTTTGATATTTTATTGGGGTGATCTTGGATACATACACTTTGAGCATTACTTTCTAAAATGCATGGGTGTGTTAAATGCATTCATGCCAATTAGGTAATTATAGTTTCTAGAATTACATATGAACATCCACTTGAATAAGATAAATTTATACCCATACCATTAATTATCAAACCTACTAAGGTTAATCCTCCACAAAAGGGTACATAATAATCAATCCCTTTCATAGGTGGCCAGTACTTGAGAGACCATTACATTAGAGATCCACAATAGATTATATGAAATATTCATCTACTACACACCATATTTAGATATCCAAAGCACCCAAACATGTTCCTATTACTACTATTTCAAAGAAACCTCAAATCACTCAATGATGGGTTCCACAAATATCCATTCATTCTATTATTTATTCACAACTTTCAGAGTCCTATTATACATAAGTAGAGCATTATAGATTCTATAGTGACAAATATTTCACCTATACACTTTCCTTAGTAGTACTACTATTTTATTGCACTAGGTTCCCAGTGGGGAGATACCTATGAACATCCATTAAATGAAATCATAGGATGGTTCTTTCTTTAGCATATTCCAAAAATACCAAAAAAACCAGAAACAAGAAAAAATATTGTTAGCATTTAAACATTCTATTAATTCTTTGGCATATATGTTATTGGTTCCATATTGGTAGATAGCATATCATTTATTTATATATACACATGTTTCATGCATATTTTAAGTGTGATTCAGGTATACATAGATACATGATCTATACACTTTCAAATGTTGTGTCTTCCCTCTACTCATGTCATGTGGATATGGAGGGCATTCACTTCTTTGATCAAGACATGTCCAAGTTCAATTATTTTATGATCACTTTACATTATCATTTTTGAGCTTATATATTTACACATGCCTTTATACATACTTATATCTTTCACAATGTACTTGATATGCTATGTACTTAACATTATTTGCTAACACATGTTATCCATGGGCTAGTATTTTATGTTTTATTGATTGCTTATTGTCTATGTTTTCCTTTTTGTACTTCCTTGAGTGTGTTATTTGATTTTTATTTTCATGCATTGTGTTACTTGTTCTAGCATTTGAATATGCTCCATTGATTGTGGCCCCCATGCCTATGTTTTTCTATTTTGACATTTGTATATGTCATGGTTTGTTGTATGTTGACATTTGAATATTTCATTCCTTTATTTTTGTGCATTTGACAAAGTCATGTCCCTTTGATTGTGTGGTATTTTAACATACCACTTGTTTGATGTCTCCTTGGACCATTGTTTTTTTATTTTCTTTTGATTGTTCTTGTATATGTGCTTGATTGTTTTTGAGATTGTATTATTACTATCTAGATGTTACCATGATTCACATCCTGTATCTTAGGACTTGATGTAATCACATTATATGTGATTCAATGATATATTTACATATACATGTTCCTTTCATATGCTACATGGTTCATACACAAATTATATAATTATCTTTTCCTTTTAAAGTAAGGTGACTACTAGTTTATACTTCCTCTCACCTCAAAATGAGGGGCATATTAGTGGCAGCATGCCATATAGGCATGGATTCCACATTTTTCACAATTAAATATATTCAGATATATAATGGGGGTTATCTTTAGAAACATGTTTTTCACACTTATATAGTTTGCAAATTGGCCAAATTGCACAACTATATGATTCAGATACATAGTTGTGGTACAATTATATACATTGGTACCATTACTATACCTAGGTTTCAGCATGAGACATATATGAGGTGAATATGATATGAAAATGGTGCCTAAATTATAAAATGAAAATTAGTTTCAGATTTTAAAACACTTTTATGGACTATCATCACCCATTAGGTTGGGCTATTGCAGACTACATTGAACCAATTTATTGTAGTAGTTGGTTCATTTTTGGTATGGTTGAAGTGATTAAATCACTTAATCTTTCCAATTTTATAGGTTGTAATTTATTACATCATCCAACTTCACCAAATTTATAGTATGGGTTGACATGGTTCATTCACACTCACAAAGTTATAAGTATGATTGGGTTGCACAGTTGAGATAATTTCAACATTTGAGTGGAAACTCACCTTTAGCTCCAAGGTTGGGGGAACATTTTATCCTTCAATATTTATATATTTATGCACTTTCTAGATTTATATTTTTCCTAATCTCAATTTCAATGATTTGTAATGATACATCTTTTCCAAATTAAATTGACAAAATGCAAGGTGGTTATATCGATACATATGTGTACTCCTTATCCTTGTTCTCTTTATTTTCAATTATTTCAAATGCTTTCAATTTCAGATTATATTTTGTAACATGCTCTTGGTTACAGGTCAATTACTATCAAAGCACTCAAGTTAAACTCATGTAAAGATAAAGTGTATTATACACACGTAAGTACATATTTTTTTCCTTTAAACTATCAATTTCATTATTAGATTAAAGGTGGGGCAAATGTAGACACTATTTATAAAATATATATTATCTCAATTCTATACACTTGGTAAATACATATCATGGATGTACCTTCAATTTCTAGACTTTCTTGCTAATAAAAGGTTCAAATACATTATTTCTCTTTGCCAGATTATTTTTCTTAGTCAAACCAATGCTATTATGATGACTCAAACCTTCTATCATGCTCAAAATGTTATAAACCTACTTATATTATATCTCTATAATTTTTAGACATGTGTTTATTTTCTAGCTTTTTAGACACTTGCATCTTAGTCAGATGCCTACGTTGATGCTAGTGTTATATTCTAATGCAAGTGCCCAGTTCCCTAAAGTCATCCAATTTACAAATGAAATTTATTCATATGGTTGGCCTAAGCTATTTAATGTGATATTATCCAAAATGATTGGTATATATTCATGATCTATCCTTATTCATTCTTTACCTAGAAACTTCTTACCTCTCATAAGGTAACTTACAAAGGCATCAATCAAGTACTTAAGTGAGTAAAGCTTCCCTATTTCCCCTATTTCCATATAAATCATAAGAATAACATATATATAGGTCTTAAGTACTGAAGGAGCATCCCATGGGCCACATTTCCAAGTTACAAGCTAGACCACTCTATGTAATTGCTTATCACACATTGTATCCTTATAGACACAAGCCAACACATAAGGGATAACTACATAAGTATGAGGCCCTCTTCAGAGTATTGGCTATGTAGGTAACACTCATCAATAAAAAGGTATTTTAGAAAGCTTGACACCATGTGCCCACTAATCCATTTTTCCCATAACCACTATGAAGATGAAGAACTAGGGTTTTGTTATTTAATAGGGAGTGATAACCCATGATCCAGATCTAAGCACACCAGAATAAAGGTGACACAAAACCCAAAATATTGTAGGTGGTTACATCTAGATCCAGTAGGTATTTTGTGTAGGACACCTAGATATAAGTTATAATTAATCATCAATGCAACCATCTAAGGTTGACACAAGTGTCTAAAATCATAGAAGCGATTAATCCAAAATTTGATGATAGCCTTAGAATCTACTTCCAATCTGATTGCTTCCTATTCTAGATCTAGATTTGTATTAGCATCATAACCATATAAGTGTCTTTTTTTATTATCATTGCAATATCTAACATAGTTTTACTTTCTATTTTTAGCATATCTCAGAAAAATTAATTCAGTATATGTTTATTTAAGTTTACAAATTAATTAGCGTGCTTTAGAGATATTGTACCATCATTGTGTCCAAGGTTATCTCTATCCCCTTTAACTGTAGCTTCCCCAATCTATATTGTAGGGTTAAATAGTAGCCTCCCTCAAACCAAGAATAAAGAACAAGAAATAAAGGTCTTAGCTAACTAATGTAGTTACTTTCATTCAATTTATTATATACTCTTTTATGTTCAAATTTGTTTTTAAGTAAAGCACTTGCATCCATGTGATTTATTTTAGCCTTTATCAAGCAAAGGTTTAGGCTTTGTTAAATAAAAAATTGATGATAGGAATTGTAAACAAAAACTCTACTTGAGTCATCAATATTGCATGATTAGTTAGTGGAGTTCCTAGATATAGTTAAATTGCAAAATCCCTCTTAATTTACTCCTTGGCATATGTAATTATGTCAATTACTTATTGGCTTCCACCCTTTCCCTAAAACATTTCATGAAATTATTGAGATAACATTTAAACATTTGGGTAGCTATAATCTTGTTTTTTGGTGAGAACATTGAGGGAATATGAGTACCTTTGAAGAATACTAAGATATTTTCTTTCAAATAATCAATAAGAGACACCACAACTCTCATGTCCTAAGACCAATATTCTAAGAGGCTCTCATATGAGTATAAAATGTCGACACAAATTCACATGAAACATATTCATAATCTTGATATGTAGGAGCATACCTTTCTTACCCACAATAGCAATATTATTTTGTGTGTTATCCATCTGAGTGATCTATGCTAAGTAAGTATGAACCTTGTGTCATAGGGCATCACTCTTAAACCTTGATTCATGACCTCAACAAGAGATCTAAAAAAAAGGTGATAAAGAGTTCTAAACTTAATTGAAAATATTTTTTAAAGATAGGCCTTGGTCTTGGTCTTAACTCTTCTAAATTTATAGGTCACTCCTTTCACTATGTTTATCCCTTAAAAAAAAATTGGTTTCTCATCTTTCATCTTCAAAAATAGAGCTCTCTTAACTCAATCATCCATTCGTTAAGGGTTCCATGTTGTTAGTTCTATTACCAGTTAGTATAATACAAAATATACACACTTCATCTCATGTTGTCAAATAATCTTGTTTAATTATAGTTTTTCATTCTTGCCTATTTTCTTCATGTATTTTCCATGCCAATTTCATGCCTATGTACAATAGTCCTTGAGGTGTTACATTGTGTAAAATATAGTCATAACTATCATGGAAGTTATGAAGTGTTGGCATCATTGTTTTAGCCAATAATTATTCATCGTGATAATGAAGTGACCCAAGAGTCCATAGATTCTCTAGGAAGTATGTCAATATGCCTTTAAGTAAAATAAAAATCTACCTATCACACACTTTAGTAGTGCATATAGATTCATTTCATTGGTGATTTTGTTCTTGCCTTGATATTATCAGTAGATATTGATATATTAGAGAAGAAAATATATTTTTTGAATTAATACTATAATGTGTATGAATACTATAATGCTACAAATGTGAATAATACTAAATGTGCACTTTTTTGAAATAAATATATGAGTATTAGGGAAATTGAGTACCATTATATTAAAAGTATCTTTTAGGCTTACTTCACCAAATCTGAGAATACCTCATATTGTTTATGGTTATTAGATTAGTTTAGTTACATTTTTCAATCTTGTTCTAAGCTTGTTGAATATCCTACTTCATGTAGATAAGTTTTATTTTGCATATAATAATTTATGTAGTTTGCATATGTTATAAGCTTGTTATGTTGTTGTTTTATTATGTAGTTTGCATTTCAATTGAATGTCCTAATTCACTTAGTTGTGTATTTATAATAGGGTCCATAAAAATTAATATGAGAAGATATTTGACAAAAACATAGAAGAGCTTATTTCAAGGATGATATGTGAGGGCGTTATGTCAGGGGAAGATCATGTTGGTGTTAATCTCTCACTGGCCCTACTAAAAAATGGTTCTCTCACTAGAGAAAGCTAATTTTTATCTGATCTTCTTTGAACCATAAGGAAAACCAAAGAGAGTTTGTAAATCATAGTAGTAGAGAAGAACAATGTCTTAGAGAATTTCATTGTGGATATCAAGGAGTTACATCGTACAAATCTCACACTTAGGGGAGAGAAGTTATAACTTGAAAAAAGTGTGTTGTTCTTGATATTGTCAATGTATACATAAAATTATTATGACTATAGAGGATATATTTTCAAGGACCTAAAAATAAATAATGATTAAATGATTATCATTTATGAACATCTAAAACATTGGAAGACATAGTGTGAGAATATGTGTTGGCAAGTTCGACGAATGAATCTAAGTATTGGTGGCATTTTGGGGGGAAAAACAAGGTTTAGTTTTGAGGCATGCAGGTTGGTAGATTTTATATGTAATGGATATCTTTTATCAACCCCATTTTTTAGACAATAAATGGACATTTACTTTTATGACTCTTATGTTATATTTAGTTATGGCATTTTACATAAATCTTGTTCAAACATTGGCAAAGTGAAATAAAATAACTATGGCTTTCAATAATGTTCAATATTTAACATTCATTGATGTTTAATGTGGAATGTAATGATATGATATGTTTGTAATGAAATGATAGGATGTCCATTTATGTAGGTCATTTCTCTATGGGAATTATTTACAACTTATCTATAGTAGATTACATGAGACCTGCCCGAGACAGGCTTCATACAATCCTTGCAAGACCTAGAAGGTTATATTTAAGCTGAAGAATGTTTGAAAGGTTATATGAAAGTTCTAGAAGATCTAAAAAATAACGAGATTTATGTAATTATCATTTACAGAACCTTAATATTATCAGTATTGTATGTTAAAATTTTAAAACAACATATAAGGGTACTAATAACTCAAAATTTTCAAATTTCATTAATTTTGTTAACTCTCAATTTTGCCCAATTATATTTGGATCCCTCCCATTTTTTTTTCCAATCATAATAATCTAACAAATTACCACATTCTATATTTACAAATATTTTTTCTTACTTCCTCATATTCTTGCATTGTGTTGTTATATGTAATTCTTGTTAGTTACCTACAACTCACGAATGTTCTATGTGAGTGATAATGTGATGAATGTAATTTTATGAGTCAATTTCCAGTGATTTCTCAACTTTAAGTTCATAGATATATTATGTTTTAAGAGATAATAATATGGATATTTTTAGTGATTCATCAACTTTAATTCAACAAAGATGAGAATATAGATGTTATGTTTTATATTACACATGATTTAGATGTCAACACTTACATAAATTGTTACCCTTTAAAGATACAGTTAAATATTTTAGTAATTAAGTTAAGGGTGAATATATTGTTGCTCAATTTTTGTATACAATGTCAAATTTAAATGTTGTTTTACTACAAATAACAATAGTTTTCAAGACTTTACAAAATCAAACAAAGTGGATATCATGCTTTTGTGGCCAAGCATAAGTTTAAGAGTAAGCAAGTGCCTCAAAAGCATAAAAATATTCAAGAGCAGGGGAAGAAGACTCAAAAACATTCAAAGACCAAATCAACAACAAAAACCCAAATGAAAGTGTTTATATCATGACAAAAGAGGGCACATGCTAGGGATTGTCAGAGATAAAAAAGAGATATGGGAGAGTTGACACCAACAAAGGAAAACAAATCTCAAACTCCAATTTATAAATCAAATTATAATAAGTTTTTTGTTACATTGACCACTTCAAGTTCACTTGAGAATGATTGTGTAATATCTTTGGGTAGAACTCACCATATGTCTCATGACGCTCATGCTTTTATTGATACAATTTCTTGTGATGGTAAAATCTTGATGGACAATGATAATGATTTTTGTACAAGATATAAAGTATGTCCAAATTTGAAGAGTTACTTTCAGTTGCCCAAATCACTAAAGGAAATAAGAAAGATTAGTTCCTTTTAATAATTATGTCATTTGGACACTCAAATTTCAAAACATTATAGAACATGGCATCAAATGAGTTCCACATTTTATGATATTATGGCATCATGACTTTGGACACTTAAATTTTAAAAATTTACATAATATGGATAGAAATGACTATTTTTAAAGGTTATTTGTGTACCTTTCCACCAAAATACTACAAATAAATTTAATGTCAATAAACAATCAAACTAAGCTCTCAAATGTTAACAAATCTCTACATTCCAATCCATTGCTTATAAAGCATGACCTCAGTACTAGATATTTCTCATTAGTTTGTGTTTAAGGGCTAAGTACATTAATTGGCATATATATTCATGACTAAAAAATTTACATTTTTTAGTATTTATCCCAAACTTGATCTGCCATTGGACTAAACTTTACATCATAATTTACAAATCTTTATCAAAAATACCATTGATATTAATTTGGTCTGTATGGGAAATGTCATTGTCATCTTCATCCTCAAATTAAATGTTGCAAATTATAGTAGTAGGTAGAGGAATGCCTAGACTATTGGACATTGTATTTAGCAAACAAAACCTAATAAACACAACGCCAACCCAAGCTAGTAATTACTCACAAAAACATGAACCACAATAGAAGCATCTTCGAGGATACTTGTACATTTTAAAATACTTGGCCATTGGTAGATGTAACCCTAGACATATTGACGCAAGGAACATTGGAGAGAACAAATAAAATCTATTTTTTCCATTCAAGGGATGAACTGATGAATAATATCTAGAACGCTATGCATAACTATATCATTCCCACCTCTGACCTCTTGCAAAGTTGTCCAAAAAATGATAAAAATTCACATTTGACCTCAATCATCATTGTTTGCTTCATTTTATACTAAATTAAACAAGAAACACAAAACATATAAAACATAAGATGTAAATTGTTTGCTTCAATCATTTACACCAATAACTAAATAAATGAGAAAAAAAAATGTATAACATATAAATCATTTTCATCGATCATCATTTTTTTATTCATAAACAAGGGATGATAAAGTCTAAACTAGTTTGGCATTATATTATGGATTTACATTAACAACAAATAGCAGTCCAAAGAGTCCTAAAATATTTCCTATCCATTGAAAAGATAATTTCCAAGAATCAAAATATATGTTGTTATTTTGAATTTAAGAATAATAGCACTCCAAAGAATCTAAAAAATATTTTCCAACCATTCAAAATCTAGTTTCTAAAACTGAAACACATGTTATTTTTAATTGAAGAAAACTATAACCTATGAATGCAATGATATATGAAGGCATGGAAGTTACTTATGAGAAGTGACTTGTAAGTGATGTTTGTGAGTGGTATGGTATGACATTTCCTATTGACTTATATAGGGCAAAACCTATATCAAATTTAGAGGATTTGGAATTTATAAGTTTAATATAGATATGAAGAGGATAGTGAGAAATTAAATGACGTATCGATTAGAAGCATGTTCATAAAACATGAAGCACCTATTTACATAAATGAAATTTTTTTTAGTCATAGGTCTGATTTCAAATATATTTTAATCACGTCATGACCAAAATGTTCAACCTTACATTGACTTCTCACTTTAAGCAACATAGGAACACAATTAAGCTACAATATCTCCATCAAGTTTATTTCTATCCCACTTCCCTACCCTATTTATATCATCATTCCAAAGTTGTCATTTGTGATTATTAGGAGGAGGTTTTGAAAATAGGTTTATCTCTTGAGACATGCTATGATGTTTTCTTGTATTCATCATTTCTATGAAGTCTCTCTACAAAGGGTATTTTCATCCCCATCATCCACTTATTGGAATTAATGAGCCATTGGGTGTTGTGTACTTGATATTACCCTACTCTTCACCTTGTTGTAAACATATACCATACACATTTAGAAGAATGATATTGTTTCAAAGTTGTTTTTTATTTTGAAACATTTCTCAACAATATACCAAGGTTCATTTCTCAAGCTTTTGAGTTCATCAAGTTTTCCACTAACAAGAATATATTCATACAAGGAAAAACATTGTATTAAAAATGTCCAAAAATAGAAAACCAAATGATTATGAGTAGAGACATGTCTTATGTTATTATCCTTCCTCGACTAATTTTCACTATCATCTACCAAAACTTCCACTTCACATTCACTTTTGGGTTTTGATCCTCTAATATCCATACCTGATTCACATTCATCTCTAGGGCTTGATCCTATAATATCCTTACCTACTTCACCTTCAATTGCATCTACTACACCAATGTCTATGCCTTGTGTATTCAAAATAGATTAGCTAATTAAGACTCCAAAACAAACTAATAAATAAAGAAAATAAAAGTGGAAAGAAATTTTACATTTGAATCTATATCATTGTTATTAGTGGGCTCACTCATACCATCCCCTACATCATCGACAACTCCCTCTCTTCTTATTTATCTCATCATCTCCACCTTAATGACATGTTTAAAAGTGTATCCTTGGAGTAAAAATGGACAATTACACATTGAAATTGATGGCATTGCACTATATATCTGATAATGCAATGCCTCATTTACATGACTTTGCACCCAATTTGTACAAGTGTCACTACTTTGAAATGTGACATGATAGTCTAGAATTTGCAAAGACTTAATCCATGAAATATTTTCAAATTTCTCAACCTTGAAGTTCCTATAAAATTCATTGTCATTGTATATTTTCAGCCACCAATAGTATATATAAACAATTGTGGTTAGTTGGTGAATTAACCAATCCACCCTACGATGTGTAGAAGTCTATATCATGCTCAAGAAATAGATTTTTAGGTGTGTATGGTATGATTAAATGGATACATTTATTTCTTTCCTGACATGTTAAATACTATGATAACATCTTGACCATATTTTAACCCTGTGAAGCTAATGTTGCTCCCAATATTTAACAAAATTGCCCTGTGTGGACTGATACTAATCTATACACTATTTGGACTCCATGTTTTCCATTTATTCATCATCGTAACTATGCATTATGTATCCCAATTCATTGAATATTTTGCATCTTACATCATCTTGTCTCACCTTTGCTATCAAATTATTCAATCGTGCACATGCCAACTACATAAATAAACTTCACAATTGAAAGTTTCCCTACATAACATAATAGCTTTGTAAGACTTTGGAATGTAAGGTGATAATGGTATCTATGAATTTAATTTTAAAGCTTCATTATGCCTATAAAAATAATAAATGTGCACTTAATTTCTTTGATCTCCACTCTAGCATCATCTACCATGAAGACATTTATTTTCCACTCAATGTTTTTCAAATTTACTCTCTATATAATTATTTGCATCCATTGGATGATGTCACTAGTATGTGATCATGACATAATGACTCATGCTACAGGTAGTGCTTGGTGTTTGGAATCAAACACTTGTAATTTGTATAATTGAAACTACACCAAAATACAAACCATGAGTGAGCTTCTAATTTTAAAAATATCTATATCATCTACTATTACTATAAAAATTGAAAGCATACCTTCATCCATTCATGCCAAATGTTGAATGCATCACTGATAAGTTGTTATTCAAAAATTTCAATAACCAATCTAGTTTTTGTTAGATTTGGATGCCCAATATGAATGGGATTTGGCCATCATCATCAATGCCTTTGTTATTGTATCTTTTGTACACAAACCACTTATCATGACTTTAAAATTCTTACTCCTAAATGCTTAAAAAGAATGGGATTTATCCATCATTATCAATGCCTTCATTATTGTATCATTGGGACTATACACATATTTTACCTCCTTTATTTGGTGTTTTCTATTATATATGTCATCATTGTTTAAGAAATCATCTTGTTGTGTTTCACCATTGAACATTACAATTTTATCATGCATCATCTCATGGTGTTTAAGATGGAAAACATCATCAAACATACATAACAATAGTATCCTCTGAACCCATTCATTCAGCTAGGGGTTAATGTAAGGGGCAAAAAAAAAGTATTCCCCTTGAACTGTCCATATTGTTAGCCATGCTATTGATTACCTTGATTGTCATCATGTTTTACTTAATTATATGTGAGCAACACATGATCAGGTCTAATGACCATTTGGTAGGTGATGAAATGAAACTAACAGCCGCACCTTATATGTTTTCAGCTTGGTTGGCTACCTTTTCCCATATTTAACACTATGGGCTTGTATTTTGGCATGACATCAATTTCCCAAAAGTCCTTAGTCCCATATGAACACCAATATTTGTATGAATATATTGAACTTATCAAGTGTACATAAATTATGAGTCCACTACATAAATGACATAAAAACATATGAATACATGCATGATTGCTATATAAAATGGGAGGCCACTTACATGTCTTATTCTAAAGTAGCGTTGATCCTTACATACTTACCAGGAACATGTGTGTTGTGACACAGAAATTTATAGGGAATGAATTCTTATTTGATTCTCCTTTCACTAACTCATCAACTCTATCACCCTCAATCCAAGCAACCTACATGTCTTCCCCATTAATGTCAAAAAAAATTCCCACTTAATATTATTACAGTCAAGCAGACCCTTGATTGGGTTTTGAAGTGGAAGTCTAGAATATGATCCCACCTTTCCACCATATGATCCCATATATAATAAAAATGTTTCATTTAACCAATACATAATAAACATTATAAATGATGAAATATTTTAATCTATGAACAGTGGTGAAGTAATGACACCTAAAACATTTATGAACATTAATTATATTTAAGTAAATAAATTTGACATCTATGAACAACATATACATACCAATTACTTGATAATTAACAATGTGATTGAGATTTGTAATGGCATTGGAATCAAAATATAATTACAACAAATTTAAGTTCATGGAGGAGGTGAAGATCATTACAACATATACTCATCATTTCATAATTACATACTCATCAAAATATCATTACAACATATACTTACCATTGCATAATTACAAAAAAGTTTGTTTTCTTTCAAAATAATATAGCATGTATCCCACAATAGTGTTTATGGAATTGAATCAACATTATATCACCTCATCAAAAATAATGGAAAGTATGACTACAACAAGAAACATAAAAATTATACTACATAAAAAAGAGAATTATTGCACAATAGTGACATTATTATGCACTTTGAAATTAAACACAATATCAAAATATTATTCTTATTCATAGCACTTTGTAAGTGCATCTTCTAAATTAGGCATGTCAAACTCATCCATACTCATTTGGCCTATTTATTTTGGTTCCTCATGTGATGCTCCATGTTTGGGTTCTTTATTTGCACAACAGATCTCAATATCAATGAAATAACCATACAAAAAGTTGCATCCTTGTGTAGTTTACTCAAGAGTCCTTGTGGAACATCCCTCTCCCATTTAATTTTAGTAACAACTACTTTGAAAACCACCTCCACACAAATACCTCTTTTATCACACAGGTAGAAATATAAACCAAGCTTGTATATCAATGCAATGTAATTAGCATAGTTTGCACAACCCTCATCAACTAAAAATTTATCATATTTCATTATGATGTCATTATCTACACTTAAAAACGTGTAATTGATCTGAATATTTTGTCCTTTCCATCTAGCACTAACCAATAGACTTAATTTTTATTACACTTGTTATCAATGCACTACAAAATCATGAAAAGATTATAATCTAAACTACTACTTTTTTACACATGCAATCGTTAATCATGTATATCAAAAACATGAAACATTACAATCACCCCTTTGCTTAATTTTTTGTACCTATCATTTAATTATATTTTTTCATTTAGTCTTCTCTTTCACCCCTTTTACATAATACATGTAGTATGATCCATGGTGTTATAATAATAAATCTAGGCACCAATAGAATTTACATTACTAAAAATAAGCTATATAATGCACATTGAACATCACAAATATTTATGTTTGCACAAGATAATATGAAAAAAATTTAAAGTGGATGATGGTGCTAAAGGGTGTTATGCCTCAACAAAGCATACCATGTATCAAAATTCTAGGGAGATCTTATAAATAAGACACTTGAGATGTTTATGTTGTGAGGAAATTATTGCTAGAGATGAAACTTTTTGGATCTTAATCTAGACATTGAACATAATAGTTCTACTATGATTTTTTTGTGTAGCTTCATATCAAGTGAGACACCCAATGCAAAAGATAGAACATGACATGCATGATATGATTTTTCATATTTTGATATTATGTAAGCTTGATGGAGGAATATTTCCAATGGGGTTCATAAAAGATGTTTCTCACACAAGTAGAAACATAAACCAATCTCGTATATCAATGCAATATAATGAGCATAGTGTGCATAACCCTCATCAACTAAAAATTAACCATATTGCATTATGATGTCATTATCTACACTTAAAAACATGTAATTGATCTGAATAGTTTGTCCTTTCCAGCTAGCATTAACCAATAGACACAATTTTTATTACACATATTGCACTTTTTAGAAATGCACTACAAAAACATGAAAGGATTATAATCTAAACTACTTCATTTCTACACATGCACTAGTTAATCATGCATATCAAAAACATGAAACATTACAATCACCCCTTTGCTTAATTTTTTGTATCTATCATTTAATTGTATTTTTTTCATTTATTCTTCCCTTTCACCCCTTTTACATAATACATGTAGTATGATCCATGGTTTTATAATAATAAATCTAAGCACTAATAGAATTTACATTACTGAAAATAAGTTATATAACACACATTGAACATCACAAACATGTATGTTTGGACAAGAAACTATGACAAAAATTTAAAGTGGATAATGGTGTTAAAGGGTATTATGCCTCATCAAATCATACCATGTATCTAAATTCTAGGTAGATCTTACAAATAAGACACTTGAGATGTTTATGTTGTGTGACAATTATTGATAGAGATGAAACTTTTTGGATCTTAATATAGACATTGAACATAATAGTTATACTATTATTTTTTGTGTAGCTTCATATCAAGTGAGACACCCAATGTAAAACATAGAACATGATATTCATGGTATAATTTTTCATATTTTGATATTATGTAAGGTCGATGGAGGAATATTTCCAGTGGGGTTCATAAAAGATGTTGTAAAGAAAAAATCTAGAGTTGGTTCAAATGTTTATTTTATTGAATTACCATGGGTATCATTTGGCATTCAATATTAGAAATATAAACTATCCAATTAGTATTTGATTTAATATCAAATAATGTATATATATCATGTAATATGTTATTATTTTGTTATCAAATTATTATATTTATCTATACAATCTATGTTTCAACCATAGTTATCTAAATGTTGGTTATCTATGAACTAAATCGATACTAAATTGGGTTTTGGATCTATAGGCCAATGAATAAGTCAAGGGCACCCCCTGTATTAGGTTATTCCAACTATTAAGGTAGTTTATAATTATATTATATAAATCAGGTGTGTACATGAAGTCACAAGTGGGAATGAATGTTGTAGATACATTAGGCACTTTATAATTTGGATAAGCGAGTAATTTTTTATATGGAATCATTTGATTTGTAATTGGTTGTAAATGGCTTAATAGATGTGTATGTAAAATGTGGAATCATAAAATATACAATTGAATTACTTGACAATATATGTCACTTAAGTGTAGTCTCATAGAATGTGATGATGACAGGATACGTAATGCCCGACTATAGAAAATATGTTTCTAAACTCATTCAACTAGATAAGCATTTTGGAACCAACCCAGGTCATTCTAAGTTTGTGTTTTATTTTCATGTAGCCATGTCATTCCAGTGAATGATGGTTACAAATACATAAATGGAAAAATGGCTCTAAATATGTAGAAAAGTTCAATTGCATATGGATAAAACTAAGTGGATTGGAAAACTTTACTAGACTTTACACATTATAAATATATAGTTAAAAATAAAACATAAACTAAAAATGGCATGTAAATTACTTGACGATATATGTCACCTAAGCATAGTCTCATAGAATGCAATGATGACAAGATATGTAATGCATGACTATAGAAAATATGCTTCTAAATTCTTTAAATTAGTGAAGAAATTTGGAACCAACCCAGATCATTCTTAGTTTGTGTTTTGTTTTCATGTAACCATGTCATTCTAGTAATGAGGGATGTAAATATGTGAATGGAAAAATGGCCTTAAAAATTCTTGTGAAGACACATTAGAAATATACAACTAGTGACAATGAATAAGGTAAGGGCACCACCTATATTAGGTTATTTGAGCTATTAAGTTATTTTATAGTTATATTAGATAAATTAGGTCTGAACATGAAGTCACAAGTTAGAATGAATATTGTAGATACATTAGGCACTTTTTAATTTGGGAGTAGATATTTTTTTTATGGAATCATTTGATTTGAAATTGGTTTTAACTGGCCTGACAAACATGTATGTAAAATACAAAATGAGGAAGTTAGCTAATCCAACCCATTTAACCACAGTAAAATGCCAAACTAGGCAAAAACTATTTGAAAAAAAGTCTCTACATGTCTTTATTACCATATGCTTATTACATTTCCTCAAAAACAAGAACAAACACATTCATTCCTACCCAAATAAAAATCAAAATAATTGAGTAAGAAAGGAAAATAGAGCTTGTTTCCAACATAACATTATAAATGTGCCATGGAATGGAATCATTTATTTTAAAATTAATTCTAAATGTCCTGATAGACATATATGCAATATTAAAAATGAGGAAGCATACAATATACAATATATGTCAAAGAATGCAACAATGGCAAGATATGTAATACATGACTACACAACATACAAGTAGAATTATTAATGATCATAAAAGGGGAAAGATTAACTAGCATAGATGAGGGTTTCCTTTATATAAGAGAAAGCTTAACTGACATAGAGGATGTTTATCCTTCGTATGAGGGTTTAATTCTAACCATAACGATCCCAATCACATGAAATAGGATAACTACACAGATATTGTGTAGTTCTTAAAATCCTATTATATTTAAATGTTGATGTTTGATTGGTTGCTAACATGGATGCCATGCATCAGGGGTGACATGGCACATTCAAAATTGGTAGTTGGCCTCAATAAAATGGATGTCAAATGGATATCATGCATTCGAGGGTAACATCAAGGGTTGTTCTATCAAGCGAGGTGACGTTAATGTTTGTCTCATCAATGGATTTAATGTATTTATTGAAAAAAATGACTAACCTGAACATGTAATAATATTGTGCATGATGGTTAATCTCTCTCAGTCCTTATTATCCCTCTACTCCCCAAGATTTTTAAATTCCATCCAAACTTATTAATTCTCTCTTTGTGTTAAATGGTCCAAAAGAATATTTTTTTACCATGTTTTGGGATTTGTGAGCTATGAAAAAATTAGAATTATAGAAAAATATATTAATTATATTATATATGACTTCTTATTTTGGCTTGCAATGATTATTCCAGGATCTTACAATTTCCATCTTAGTGTTGTCACATTATTCCTCCTTTTACATTGTTAATAGTTGAATAGTTAAAAACTAAATGGGAAATCTACCAACCTATTTTGATTATAAAAAAAAGACAAGTTTTTTGACTTCCTCATGCCTCCTAATTTAGAGGATGAATTACCATAATAGCATCAATCATAAGAGCTAAATTCAAAATTTAATTATGTGTATATGTTCAAAAAATAGCTCTCTGGCCTTGCTAATCATCTCAGATGATGTGAAAAATACATTTCAAAGTTGGCTTCCTCCTCTCAAAATTTTTATCTGCAACCATTCTATTTGAGGCATCAATAAGTGGGCTATAATTAGGCATTCTTGGAAGTGGCCTTCCTTTAAAAAACATGGTAAACCAACTAGAAGGGAGGAGGACATCTCTGCAAATGCTTGGATTTGAGATAGAAAGGTCCCATTCCCATTGAGGAGTTTCTCAAAGGTCCACCTCAATTTATTTTCGATATTCAATGCATGTGTGTGGCAACCCCATTTGCTTCAGATTTATCCTTCATTTTCAAATTCTAAGGCAATTGGTTTGAATTTCATACTCAAAAGGACAAGTTTTTGGCATGTTTTATGATCCAAAGACCATTTTGGTGGTTTATTCACTCACCAAATCTTTAAAAAAGGTAAAGGCCCTACTTGTGTTGTTCTTCTACTTTTATTTTTTATTTTTTATAGATACTTGTGTTCTCTTATCTCTATCTACTTGGGATGGTTTCCATCATATTGTAATTTTTTAATAGTTTTTTTATTTTAAGTTCATCTTGATCTTAGTCTAGTGGCCCTACCACCTTATTTTTTAAACACTTTTTCATACAATGGGTGAATGGAAACATATTAATAAACCAAACTTTTAAATTTGAGTGAATATGTAAATCACGTGGTTTATCCAAGGCTAGAGTAATGCAATGATTAATAAAAATTACATGTTAATACTTTAACCATAAAAGACCCTAGAATATATAATATTAATTGTGTTATGTCAACAAAGAAATAGAATATGAGTTTCTAGAGCCAAACTTTAATAAGACTATGAAATCATGTTATAATAATCAATCCACTTATAAAGTGTAACATAAATATCACTTAAGTAGTATTCAAAATTGCTATAATAAGCCACTAAAGTAAATATAAATGAAAAAATGAAAGTACCTTTAAATCGCACAACCCACCAATAAGGGGGAAAACCCAAATTGAATTATACCTATGTAAATATCAAAAAAAATAAAAATTAAACTATTGGTAAAGTAAATAATCCTATGAATATGAAAAAAAAAAAAATCAATTCTAAGAATATAAACAAATCCCACTAGTGTAACATCAAAGCATTTTCAACTAATATTGAATAAGGATCAATACTCTCACACCTTATAGATTATGGATGGGATTAAGATATATCATTTTGATGTAACCTCCATTGAATACCCACATCCATGGTGGATGGAATATTCAACAACCAAGTTTCACTTGAATCAATGAAGTGCTCAGAGAAATTTGTATTGATGAGCCCTACAACTAAGCCTGTGATAAGGATTTTTTAGGAATTTGAAAAGAGGTGTAATAAATAGGAAGACCAATCCAAAGAGAAGATGGGAATGGAGAATTTGAGCCTCTCATAAACTTAAAAATTTGTGAAGAGCCTTTGAGGGAACATAAGTGTTCAATTATTTACAAAAATAAAAGGGAAAATGATGCAAAAGCATCCAAAGCATACAATAAATATTGCATCAACCAAAAATAGAGTGGTATGTTTGTGTGTTTTTAATTTGATTATTTATTTTTTCATCATGGATAAGTTGTTGGAAGATAAATTACGACTCAAAACATAGTCTGTAAATTTCACCTTGAATCTCAAACTTGAGCTCCTAAGTGTGACTTTTTTAGGTGGTTTTCTTGTTCTTCCTGGGTAGTTGGTTCCCAACAACCATTGTTCACTAATTAGGTTGATGGTTTTGTTTTAAAAACTCCATTTATTCCTATTAGGCCTCAAATTGTTGATTTAACCAATGAAGCCATTCAAAACATTCAATCATTTATTGATGGGACTTGATTAGTTGATTTGATCAAAAAACATGTTCCAAACACTTATCAATTCCTGACGGGTCTCAAATCACTATTTCTATTAACAAACCTATTTTAAGCAAGCCATCATTTCCCAACAAGCCTTAAAGTGTTGTTGTAATGAAGAGTCCAAAATACAAGGGATCAAAATATGAAAGATGATAATGGAAAGTGAATGGTCGACCCCTTCCCTCGTCTCTTTATAAGTAAGAGAAATGGAAATTGTATGATAGGATCTTTTTTTTTTTGGATGTAACAATCTATAGGTGAACCAACTAATGTTGGACTATGATATGATTTTTTCCTCCATGTTCATACTCCAAAGCCTTTAAGGACCATAAATGATGGTATGTGCATTAATTTTTAAACATTTTAATGTCTTCAAAAAAATAAGAAATGAAGAGAATGCATTTTTTATGGTGAAGGTCTGCAAGTGAAATTCTAAGTTGGTCCTTCGTATGTGTGTGTGTCCAAACTAAGCATCATAGAATTATATTTTGTGTTTAAGTGAATACCCTATCTGCGTTTTCACCATTGGGTGTAGATATAGTTTTTGTTAATGGATTGTGTGTGTGAAGACTTGATCTAAGTCAATTGGAAAGCTATGTAAGATAGGTTTACATTGGAAGAAGTGATGGTACACAAATGCAACATTTTTAAAAGAGGATAAATAACAATAGGACCTCAATTTGTATACTTGGTAGAAATGATAAGAGGAATACAATCAAGGTTGGATGTAATGAAAACAACACAAATGGGAAATCAAGTTGAAGACATGAATGAAGATGAAGAAGAAGTAGCTCCATCACTTGGAGTGGAGGACATAGAGAATGAAGTTGAGAGTAGACTTATTAGAGTTGTGGAAAATCTTGGAAGTAAACTAAAGTTAGAGACACCTTGCTACAATGGGAGTTTAAATTTTGAGAAGCTTGTGGATTGGATAACAAAGATGGTGAATTATTTAAACTATGAGTCTATGGAAGAACCCAAGAAGGTGAAGTTTATGTGCACAAATTTGAATATCCATGCCTTTTTATGGTGGGATCATGTACAAGATTAGAGATAAAAGAAAATTAAGGAGAAGATAAAATCCTAGGATAGGATGGTGATAAATTTGAAGGCCAAATTTTTGCCTTCTAATTATCAAATGATTTTGTTTTAAAAACTACAAAATTTGAGACAAAAAGAGTTCAGCATCAAAGATTACATTGAGGATTTATATAGACTCACTATAAGATTTGTGCATTTAGATGATGATTAGGAGAAGGCATCAATATATGTTAATGGGATACAATTTTCAATTTAAAATGAAATATGTTTGTTGAACTTGAGAACTATGGATGAAGCCTATTAAAGTGCATTGAAGGTGGAAGAGAGGTTTTTAAGAAAACAACAAGTGAAATCTAAAGGTAGATTAAGGTATTTGAGAAGGCAAGGACAAAAAAACAATGGTAAAGGACAACAAAACCATGGTGGAGAGGTAAGTAACTCAAAAAATTAGAACCTTCACACAAGATAAGGTTACTCTTCTAGGAGGAGATGATCTTTTGGAAGAAGTGGAGGTGGAGGTTTTTTAGGTAAGTGTTTTAAATGCAATAAGTATGTTGGGAATAGAGCCTATGAGTGTCCATAAAATCCTCAAAATGGTGATATGAGGACTGAATCAAGCAATCATGTTGTTCATGCTGATGAATATAGTGTTGAATCCCCAACACACATGAAAGATCCAAAACAAGGAGAGGGTATATTGATGAAAAGAGTGTTATTGAAACAAGCCAGGGAAGTGAACAAATTGACATAAAGGAAGAATTTATTCTAGACTATTTGTAAATCCAATGGTAATTTTTGTAAGGTGGTGATTGATAGTATTATTAGGGATAATTTGGTTTCTCAAGAGATGGTATAAAATGTTGAGCTGAAATGGTTGATACAACCTACACTATACAAGTTTTTTTGGTTGTTTAAAGGCCATCAAGTGTTCATGAATGAACAATTGTGAGTTCTCAAATTGTTTCATATAAGGATGATGTCTTGTGTAATATTATGCCCATGGATGTGTGTCATGTGATGTTGTGAAGGCCATGTTTGGTTGATAAGATATTCATGCATGATGGAAGAGAAAACACCTACACCATAATGAAGGATGAAAATATATTCACATTGAGTCCATTGAGAGATAGAGGAGATGAGGTGAAAAACAATTCCAAAGTGATGTTGGTTAACAATAAAGATTTTTTATAGGTGGAGAAGGAGGAAAATACAATCTTTTCTCTAGTTTCAAAGCCTATGCAAGTTATGACAACCACTAAGGTAAGTGACCTTCCTATGGAAATTAAAAATATGTTGGAAGACTATGTTAGCATTGTGTCAAGTTAATTACTGAAGGGACTACCACCTATGAGAAGCATTATCCATCAAATGGATCTAGTGCATAGAACAAGTTTACCAAATAATGCAGCCTATAGGTTAACTCTGATGGAGAATGAAAAGATAAAGAGGTAAGTGCAAGAGTTATTTAAAAGAGGATTAATCTGAGAGAGTTTAATCCCATGTGTAGTCCCAATTATGTTAGCACTTAATAAAGGTAGAGAATGAATAATGTGTATAGATTCATGTGAAATTAATAATATCACCATTAAGTACATGTTTCCATTAACAAGAATGGATGAATTAATGAAATACTTGAGTGGAGCTAGGTACTTCATCGATATAGATTTGAAGAGCAGGTATCACTAAATATTCATAAGAGAAGGATATGAGTAGAATACCACATTCAAGATGAGTGATAGGTTGTATGAATTACTAGTCACGTTATTCTATTTTTCACCAAGTATATTTATGAGACTCATGAATGATGTGTTGAAGTCTTTCATAGGTAAGTTTGTCCTAGTTTATTTGGATAACATTTTGATTTTTAGTCATTATAAAGAGGAGCATTTTAAGCATTTGAATTGGTTTTTGATAAGTTAAAATAAGATAAATTGATATTTAACTTGAATAAGTGTAGCTTCATTCAAGATGAGTCAATATATTTGGGATCTATGATCTCAAAATATTAATTGAAGATGGACCCTGAGAAAGTGAAGGTAATTTTGGAATGGCCTTTGCCAAAGACTATGTTTGAGACAATAATATAAAGGAAAGTGAATTTGATCTACAAACCAATCCTATCTCGAAGAATATAAATCACACCATCCCTTCCACTTATTGGTATATTTATCCACTCAATGTCAATACCATTACGGATCTGATAGACCTAACTAAAGGGTCCCTTACCACATAATATCACTAGAGAGGGTTCTAAAGCCTCTAGTCAAGAAATATCACACAATAACCCTAGTTATGTCCTATGTTTTCTTATCAAAGTAAATGACAAAGTGCTCACCAAAGCATGTGGCACAAAATGGAGATATTAAATATAAAATTAAACATACATAGAATAATTATAATTAAATCAATATAGATATAACCATGATGCATAAAGAGAGAAATACATAAAAAAATCCATTACTTATATTACTTATATCTACTAAAATAGAAGAGTAAGAGTTAGAGATACTTATCTTGAAGATGAACCCATCGAGGTTCAATCTCTCTTTTGGCTAATGGTGCTTCGCAACAGGTTGTTGTGGTTTGTAAGGATCACTAAAATAGGATAGCTCTATAATATGTGACTTCTCATATTCATATAAGACTTTTACACAAGACAAGATTCTTCTCTCCAAGTGTAAACCCTAAGCAATGACTCCTCAAGTAAAATGGTGGAAAAGCTAATTGTAAACAAGTGAAAATGAATGATTAACTCTATCTCTTTTTAAAATGGTGAAAATGATGTGTTTATATATCCATATCTAACCCTAAACTCTTTCAAATTTTTAGCTAATAGAGTTGGCCTAATCGACCATGTTTTTTAATAAATAAAGCAGTTAGATCCCAAACTAGGTCAACCAATGTTGACCTAATCCTGTAATGTGTTTATATTTTAAGAACAGAGCTAGCCCAAGTTGAATTTATTTGGTAAATAGAAGAAACATGTTTTGGCTTAGGTAGGGGCTATTTGAGATGGTGAATTTATTAGAGAAGTGTGTAAGGGAGGTGTTAAAGCTGAAGAAAATGTATAAGGTAGGTTTGTGTTGGTTTCAAGTGGTGATATAGGGGATAATAATCTTACGAAGCACCAATGGTCTACCCACCCCTTTCTAGGTGTACCCTTTAAGGCATGCACTCAAAGATATTGAGACTTAATAGGTTCCTGCAAGAGAAAAATCATCAATAATTGATAAAAATTAATAGTATTATGTGTATACATGTGCCTCACTCAAATCTCATCATGTATCATGTAGTTATAACACGAGATGGTGCTTCAAGAAAAGAACATGGCACCATACAACATTGAGTTAAGTAAATTATATTATTTTAAAGCATAAAATAACTAAAAGTAAATGGTTAAAAGGAAATAATTGAATAAATAAGGAATGTATGTGTACCTTGACTTACCTTTATTGCTTAATGGTTGTCTATTATGTTTGTAGTTTTGATCATGGAAGGAGTAGAGATTGCTTTGGACAAACCCTAAGGATACAAAACTAAAGATAAAAACAAAAAATATATAGGAAATCCAAGATAATTGAAATGTGTAGGCATGACATACTTAGAAATTTGAAAAGCTAGGGTGATAAATGCTAAGTTAGGACCAAATCACCAAGTTATAATTTAGAGTAAATTAGGTAACAAAAAATCCAAGGCTATTAAATGACCAAAAAATCAAACAATTATACCTTAAGTAAGAATGGTAACAAACCAAATCAAACTAAGGATACATGAAAAATGAAAGTCTAAAATCAATGTGAAATTAGTAACAATCCTTACTTAAAAAAATATGGGAAAAAAATGGTAAAACAACATTAATGAGTAAGGAGTAACAATCCTTACTCAATCATTAATAGAAAAATTACATGAAAAGGAAAACAACATTGGTGAGTGAGAAGTGACAATCCAACCTCAATAATGGAAAAAGTACAAAAATATAGAAACAGACGTGGTTATCTGAAAAAAATAATGATAATGAAAAAATTTCAAATGAAACCAATGCAATTCTAGAAATGTAAAGCAATGGTGTAAAGAAAGTAATCCATAGTCACTCAAGCATTATCTTTTTTCCTAAAGATAGATAAAACCAAAACAAGATAGTGCTAGCATGTTTTAATATGTGAATACGAGGAAATATACAACTGGGGAAACAAATTTAAAATCAAACTTTCCTATCAAGGGGGAAATGAAATATGTGGTGGAGTAAATGAAGGAAAAATTAAGGTAGAGAAACTCTTTATCGAATTTAAGACAATAAAATTAGGTTTATCAAAACAAGAGGAATTTAGACATTAAGTACACGAAAGAAATTTTTCTAACCACACAAATCTTGGGTTATCAAATGAAGTATGAATATCATCCCATTAAGGCTATATGCATGAAAAATAAAATGGACCTCCCTTCTCACAATGTGTTCCCTATTTCTCAGGACCCCATACAGAGTCATCAATCTACTATAAATATTAGATACTTACATTAGAAATTAGGTAGCATGATAGATGATTTTTTATTCTCCTATCCTAATCTACAGGCCTACCGTACCCCAATAGACCTTGACTCTATGATGAGGCCAATTGTGGAGTTTGAGGTTTGATTGGAGAGAGGAGATGTGTTATAAATCATGTCTTTTGGTGTGATGTCTAATTTTTTAATTTTATATTACCTTTTGATCATTGCCTTTTGTTTTAAATGATGTAGATTTTAACTTGTTATGTCTTTTATTATTCTTTCTCCATATGGATTCAGAGAATGAAATATGGGTGCTAAAAATGAATATCATTTGAAAAGTTTGGACTTGGTTGCTAAAAAAGAGGACTTAGAAAGCATGGTGTCTAAGAGTCTTGTTTATTCATCTAAAATAAAAGTGTTATCTTGACTTAAACCTTGTTTTATCCAAAGTGGAATGAAATTAAAGGAAATCATGGGAAAATAAACATGAAACGATTTGAATTACTTAAAATCACAAAAAATGTGATAATGTGAAAGTGATACAATGATAGTTAAGTATGATTCCTTATCATAAGAATGTATGTAAGTATAGGGAAACATGCTAACATAATTTTTTGTGCAAGTTTTATCTACAAAAGAAACAAAAATTGAGGTTGAGAATATGGGATCACAAACTTGTAACCATTTATTAAAAATTTAAAAAGAACACTCATTTTGGTAAAAAATGTTTGAAATAATATGTGAATTTTATAAGGAGATCCTGGTCTTATCCATAGTCTTACACTACAACTCATAAAATAAAAACACAAGTGGGTGCAAAAAGGTAAAGATGGTATTTATGAGGAGAGCCTGGTCCTATCCATGGTCTTACACTGCAACTCACAAAATAAAAACTTAAATGGGTACAAAAAGGTAAAAGCAATATATATGAGGAGAGCCTAGTCCTATCCATAGTCTTACACTAAAACTCACAAAATAAAAAACCAAGTGGGTGTAAAAAGCATTGGAAAATAACAAAGTTGTGATTAAAAGAGAAAAAGTATGACAAATCTATGTAAGAAAGAAAGAGGTATTCATTAGGAAAACTAGGCCGTATCCATGGTATTATAATTCAACTAATGAATTAAATAAACTAAATGACCCAAGGAAGCAACTAAGGTTTGTGTATAAGATAGACTATTGTAGAGGGTGAGATCATTGGAGAAGTATTGCAAGAAGTGTTAGTAGGATAGTATATAGAAGTATGAAAATAAGGGAGATATTTAAGAAAATTATTTCTTCAAAAATTATGTATTAGTGGGTTCTTTTAAAGCATGGCCTTCATTATTTTGTAGATGTTAAGTGATAGGAACAAGAATGTCTTTCACTAAATAATGGTCCCATCATGTTTGAGCATATTTTCCTTCTTTGTCATGGGTATAGTCTAGTTTGAGGACTAGATCACCAACATTAAAAGTGTGGACTTTGACCTTTTTATTATGTTGCTTGGTGATGTGAACCTTCTATTGATAATTAAGATGAAGAGTGGCTAAATGGTGTTCATCAAGAATGTCTAGGGTGTGAAGGTAAGATTCACGTAATTCTTCATCAGGAATGATACCATGGAGAGATATATGTAAATATGGGAGTTTGACTTCTAATGGTAAGATGGATTCAGAACCATAAACTAGCGAGAATGGTGTTGCACCAGTGTAAATACATATACTAATATAGTAAGACCAAAGTGTGGGATATAAGTGTAGATGCCAATCAGTGTGAGTTTTTTAGATGGTCTTTTATAGGTTTTTATTGAGAATTTTGTTAGTGGATTTAGCTTGGCCATTACATTTTGAATGTTAAATTACAGGAAAGTTTTGAGAAAATTTAAATTTAGCACATAACTATCTCATTTTCTTATTTTTAAAATTACCACCATTATCAAAAATGATAGTATGGAGAGATCCAAAGTGATAAAGGATTTGATTAAGGATAAATCTAGAAATAGTGGTTCCCGTGACATTGACAAGAGGCATGGCTTCTACCTATTTAGTAAAATACTCGATAACAGTGATAATAAAAACATGACCATCTTGTGATTGAATTAATTTAGCAATGAGATCTAATCCCCAAATGGAGAATGGCCAAGGAGACTCCATGGTTTACATCTCAACTGATGGTGAATGGATTAAATCATCATAATGTTGGCAAGGATTACACTTTTTGGCAAAATTGATAGTTACATTCTCTAAAGTAGGCCAAAAGTATCCCATACGTGATCATTTACGTGTTATAGCATGTCCTTTATAGTGACCACTGTAAATACCCCCATGTGCTTATTCAAGGAGAGGAATAACCTCTTCTTGCATCACACAACAGAGTAGGGTACCTTATGCATTATGAAATTAAAGTGTGTTGTATCAAAATACATATTTAAAATCTTGTTTATATATGATGGTCTTTTTTCGAGAATCTATGTTTGGAGTATAGGTTTGATGTTCAAGGAATTGGATGATGTTTTTGTACCATGAGCTTTGTCAAATTGTGATAGCCTCAATGTGAAAAATGAGTGAATAATTTGGTTGTATGTAAGATGGTGACTTTCTTATTTGGATAAGAAATTGGAAATCATTAAGTACTTGATAAAGATGAAATAAAGATACTAAATAAGCAACAAAACTGACTATGGAATTTTGATCTCTAGGAATCAACTCAATGGTAAAAGAAGCAAACTATTTGGCAACTGTGGTTGTCATTTTATGATAACCAACTAGATTTTCACTTTTACATTGATAATCACCATTAACCTAATAGTAGATAAGCTGGGAGTCACCCAAAGCATGTAGATTTGGGATATCTAAGTCAAGTGTTGCTTTCATACCTAAGATGAGAGCTTCATATTAGGCCATGTTATTAATGACAACAAAGGTTAACCTAAATGCTAGAGGGATGATCTTACCATGTGGGTTTGTTATAATATAACTTGGCCCATATCCTTGGAGGAATTTGGCACCATCAAAGTGGAGAGTCTAGGTGTCTTCATGCAAATCAATGATAATTTCAGAGAGTTTTTTTATAACTACTTTGGATTTAGTAGTATCAGGAATGATATTGGTATCTTCTTAATTATTTACCTCTAAATTAGTATTTGAATTATGGAAATAATCTTTAAGGGAGATATCCTAGTTAAGACCTTTAATATTAATAATGTTTTCATTGGGGAGATTATCTCAAAGGTAATTCATAGCTAGTATAGGTGCCTTTGTAAGTTAGTCGATAATGAATTTCCCTTTGATAGAATTTTGTGTGATAATTTGAAGGTCAAATTCCATCAAGAAGACCATTCATTTTCCAATGCTATCTC
Organism: Torreya grandis; assembly: GCA_037957365.1. Lineage (NCBI taxonomy): Eukaryota > Viridiplantae > Streptophyta > Pinopsida > Cupressales > Taxaceae > Torreya > Torreya grandis. The sequence continues at coordinate 3,460,344 of JARHVA010000298.1, read as the reverse complement.
CAGGTAACAATGCTTTGGAGAAGAAACGACGAAGTGGATCGAAGTAGACAATGACATAAGTTTTTTGATAAATCATATAGTGACAGAGCTTTTTACCTAAGAAGTAGATAGCAAGGCAATCACTTTCTAATTTAGTATAACATTTTTTCATAGTTAATGAGGCCTCAACTATTATAGTGAATATTGTATTCTCTTTTGGTATAATCTTATTGGGAAAACATTGCCCCAACTTATATATAAGTACAAGAAGTGTATAAAATTAAAGGACAGTCATTGTAAGGTGGTTGAAGAGTGAGAGAATGGAAAATATATTCTTTCATGTTATCAAAATATTTATGACATTAATCTATCCATTTTAGAGCATTACCATTTTTGAAAAGGGAATTAATAGAGTAGATATGGTAATCCATTTTTGGGATGAACCATTGGATTGTCCTAAGCTTTCCAAGGTAAGTGCAAATGTTAGGAATGGAACAAGGAATAGGTATGTTAACTATAGCATTGATTTTGGAAAAATTGACATCAATACTGTGAAGAGAGACTAGGAACCCCATAAGTTTACTAGATGTGATGCCAAAGACACACTTATATGGGTTAAGTCCAACTTTTTATTTGATAAATTAATCAAAAATGATAGCTAGATTAGTGAGGTATGTTGTGCAAATCTTGGATTTGGAAATGAGGTCATCAACATTAATTTCCACTATCTTGTGTATAAGATCATGTAGGAAGTGAGTCATGGCGTTGATAAGTGGATCTAGAATTTTTAAGGATGAAAGGTATTTTGACATCGCTATAGGTGCCCCATTCTATATCAAATGGTGTTTTGTGTTGGTCTTCGAGAGTTGTGTGAATTTGATTATAGCTTTAAAAACTATCCATAACTGACAACATTTTATATCTAGTAGTGGAATCTATGATGGCATTGATTGAAGGTAATGGGAAATTATATTTTGGACACATGAGGTTAATATTAAAAAATTGATGCATATATGAATGACCATGGTGACTTTTCTATGAATATGAATAATGTTTGATACCCGTTCAGAATAGTCAGCAGGTATAATAAACTTGGCATCTAAAATTTTGATAATCTCTTTGTGGTATAAGGTGTAAATTTTGGGTGGAAATTTTTGTTGTTTTTGTCAAATGGGTTTTGTATCTAAGTAGGTGATGATGTTATGTACAACGATACTAGGGTTGATACCTAACATATTATCATATGACCAAGTGAAGGTTTTGAAATACCTATCAAAGAATAGGCTAAAGTTATCATGCTCTATTGGTGTGAGTTATTTAGAGACAATTATGTGTCTAGGACATGATGGTATACCACATTCTATTATTTTTGTTTTCTCAATGAGCATAGCATTTCCATATTGGAAATGATATGGAGCATTGGGAAGGGAAGAAATAGAATTTGTTTCAGGCTCCACACTAGCAATGAAGTTATTAAAATGAGAAGCTTTTTATTTTAAATTTCCCAGTTTATGATGTTGTTATGGGAGTTGATGTTCTCTAGCATGGAGTGAATCAAGTATGGATTCATCCTAGGGAGCATGGGTAAGGTTCCATAGTATTCCACATCTAATTTAAGATCAATGATTTTATTACCATGGTAATCATATTCAAAATGTATCTGTCATACATCTATTTCTTAAGTATCAAGGGTAATTTTAGGTGTAGGTGGAATTACTGGTTGATTAGAGTCAACCAAATTAGTAATAGGTGTATTAGGTTGTGTTGTAGATGGATAGCCTCAGTGGTATTGATAGAATAATTGGAATGACTGATAGTCAGTAGATTGGTTGGTGATATAAAAGGTATAGATGGTTTTGGAGTTTTTGAATTTTATAGAGGTAAGATTTATTCAACTACCCAAGGGGTAACAAGAAGTGGAAGATTAATTATAGATACGTGACCTTCAAGTTCTGATTCACTAGCAGTTGATATATGAATGACATATACATCATGGTTGAAAACATTTATTTTGGTTAAAGTTTTTTGATAGTGTGGTGCATCTAAGTCTCATGGTTGAGCTTGAGCCAAGATATATTTGTCATCATATGTGTGTGAAATATTACATGCATTTGTCTTGAGAGGAGCATCAAAAGGAGATACACCTAGATCACTAAATTTTCTAGGTGACATGGTTAAAATGTCTTAAAATAAACTCGCCACTCCATATTGATTACATGTGAATTCATCTTTTATGTAAGAAGCTTCATGTGCATTACATGGAGGATGGAGTTTAGTGATCTCATCAACTAGAGGGATGGTACAATCTCATGGTAACAGAGAAGAGTAATCTACTCTAAAATATAATGAGGTAATGTAGTAGTATTTCAAGTGTTTTTTAAGTCATTTGGATCATCATCATTAGAATTGGCAAGAGTGACTTATAAATATAGATTCATGTTAATGAATTTAGGTAGAGGTGCATTGTTAATTTGTGGAATGGTTGGAATCTGATACTGAGATTTGGCATTGGGTAGTTGAATACTCCATGGATTAGGATCAGCCTCATGTTTATAATGTTTTCCATTATGGATGAATTTCATACATTGACTACTTGAGGAGGAAATATCCCTAATCCGATGTGTCCATGGGTGGCCTAGGAGTATATTGTAGGATAATGGTAAATAAAGAACCATGAGATTGGTACATATGGTCTTGGGTCCAATAGTGAGGGGGAGCTAAATATAACCAATTGGTTTTTGATTTGTCTTATCAAATCCTTGAAATTTGAGATGAGTTTGCTTAAGGTGATCTTAGGTATACCCAAGTTGTTCAATTAACCAAAGGGAGGTAGCATTAATTCCCAACCCTTTATCTACTAAGACTTTTCTAATAAGGGTGGTACTAATTATGATTTTAATGGAAATAGGTGGGTCATCCACTCGAAAAAGAATTTCATCATTGATCATATCTTCTTCAAGGAATTCTATGGAAGGTTTATAAGAAGGACAAATAGTTTCAATAGTGTGTACTTCTATCAACGTAAGATCTTGAAGAGGTTATTCCACTTCAAGGGAAAGAGGTTCTTCGGTGTCTTCTGATTGTTGCATTAAGAATTTATGGTGATATGGAGAAGTATGAACTAAATCCATCAAGGGTATTTTAAAAGGCATGGGTTTGAGATATTCTAATAAATTCCAATGAGATTTGGAATTTGAAGAACCAACACAAGGCTTAGAGGGTATAATGTTTTTGGTAGGAAGAGAAGTAGTTTAAGGTTCTGGTTGTGGAATTATTTTCTCAATTGTGTCAGAAGGTATGTTAGTGGTAGTGGTATCTTTGAGAATTTTTTCATAAAGTGATGATTTATTTGGCTCAGTGATGGGATCTTTGTGAATTTACATTGATAATTAACTTTAATTGCATTCACGTATTGAGAATTCATATAATATTGGTCATAGTCAAAATTAATTGCACATATATCATCATTTGAATGTTGTGGGTTGGAAGTAGAATTTTTTTTTGGATGTTCAGAGGAAGAAGGATTGTAAACTTGTTTATTTTGAGAGGCATTAACATAATCATGATGACGTATTTTGATCATAGTGTCATGATTGAATGCATCTTTTAACATAAAAGAAACAAAAAATTTGGTAATCCCAAGATAGTTTTCATGAGAATGACTGACATCGACATGAAACCAACAAATGTCTTTAGGATCATACCATGTAGGTGTATTATTATCGTAAGTGAATGGTTTAGAAGGCACTAAAATTTGTTTCATTTGTTGAACAATTAGGGGTGCATGGGAAGCTTGGGGATTATCTATTTTGGTTACTCCTAGTTTTGTTTGAAAAGGATTGTGAGTGATTACATTAGTGGAGTTTTGTAAATATCCCTTAATGGTTTTAATGTTGGGTTCAAACTATTTCATAAGAAAGTCTTGTCTTTTATCTTGATCAATGGCATCATTTGGAGTATGTGGAGAAAAAGTTTGAACCTTAATTGAATAAATAAGTTATCATCAATCATATTATGTTTGGCTTTGTGAGCTAAATATTTCCATCATTTAACAAAATCATGAGCTCATTCAGAAGGGGATTGTTTAACATTAATGAAATGGCTAAGACAATTTTCAATAAGATCATTGTGTTGAAATTTCTTAACTAGAGTATTGACTAAATCCTTGAGTTGCCATATAAAATGTTGAGGGAGTTGATTATACCATTATAATATGTCTCATGTAAGTGTTTGACTAAAATTTTTGTAGTAACAAAGGTATTAGTTTGAATCCACTTTTTATAAAGATTACCAAATGCTTTAAGGAAAGATGCAGGGTCTTTATTCCCATCATATTTAATAGTTGGAGAGATATTTTTAATATCAATAAAAATAATGAAGGGGAATAAAGGTTCATTTTGAATATTTTGGAGCATTTTGTTGTGCATAATTATTTGGTGAATGATAATTCCCATGACATCTCTAAGAGGTGGAGGGATGAGATTTTGGTTGTTTTGAGGTAGGAGAATATGTGGTTGATTAGCCATGTTTAATAAATGATGTTTTGTTGCATCATTTGATAAGTATTAAATGTTTGTATAATGCTCATTTGTTGCACTATTTGTGCAATAATTTGAATGGTGTCAACTAATAGATTGGGGTTGTTAGTGTTGAGAGGTGGATTTTTAGGATTAGTAGGAGGAACATTCCTTGAATTAATATCAGGGGATGGATTTTTTGGTAGAGGGTTGTTAGGGGTTGGATTTTTGGTGTTTAAAATATTTCCTATAGCGTTATTGGTTAATCTTATATCAATTATCCCTATAGTGTAATAAGGCACTTAAAAAAGAGAATTATCTTGAGAAGTGTGAAATGGATCTGATCCATCAGTCTCATCAGTTGGAGTAATTTGGACCATATTATAGTCCAAAGATGAGGGGTGAGAGAATTTCACCAAGAGTGATAATTCTCTTGGTTAACAAGGGTAAGAAGGAAATAACATCCCATATATCATCTAAATGGATTAAATTTATATAAGATGATTTTGATAGGGGATATCATGACGTCTAAAATCAGAATATGAGATTAAAAAGCAAAGGTGAAGAGTGTATGCAAAGGGAGATGCAACCGATCTATTAAACAATACTAGCTCAGAGAAGATAAATCCTACTTACACTTTTGATTGTTGATACATTAGATATTCAATGTCATGACCAAGATGGATCCACTAGACCTAGCCAAGGGATATCTTACCAAAATAATATCACTAAAGAGGGTTCCAATGCCTTTATTCAAGAAACACCATGCAATAACCATAGTTAGGTCCTATGTTTTCATATTCACAAAATAAATGCAAAGTAAATCCTAATCTAGTGCTCACTAAAGCATGCAACACAAAGTGGGGGTAATAAACATAAAAATTAAACATGCATAGAATATCTATACTCACATCAATGTATAGGAAATCCTAATGCATGGGAGATAAGTACAAATGCTAATCTGTCTACTCTTACAAAAGATGAAAAAGTTAAAAATACTTATCTTTAAAGATGCACCTGTCAAGATTCAATCTCTCCCTTGGCCAAGGTGTTTCATAAGAAGTTGTTGTGGTATGTAAGGATAACAAGGACAAGTAAGCTCTAGGCTACACAAATTTACTATGCATCCAAAAAGAATTCTTCACAAGACAAGATCTGTATCTCCAAAGAAAGTATTAAAACCCTAAGTAGTGCTTCTAAAGTAGAATGGTGGATAAACAGATGTGCAATATATTATTCTTCTTCTCTTCTTTATAAATGATGGAAATGGATGTGTATATGTAGTTGGATCTAACCCTAAACCTTTTCAAAATTTTAGATGATAGGGTCAGCCCAATCGACTATGTATCATTATTTGTTAAAAATAAGTTAGGTCTCGATCTAGATCAGCCAAAGCTGACCTAGACCCATAATATATTTTATCAATTTGAATGCAAGATCGATGGGGCCAACAGTGTAACATAAACCATCAAAAAATGTTTTAGTATTATAAAGGGGTTAATTAATGCATTGAAATCTTGGAGTTTAAAAGATAGGAGATAAGGCTTAGGGAAGTGTCTAGTAAATGGTAATATTAATAGCAAGTGGTGGTAAATGGCAAAATAATCTTGAAAAGCATCAATGGTCTACCTAACCCTTTCCCATTGGTAGAGAGATTGAGACTCGATGGGTTCTTATAAGAGAAAAAACATTAGTAATTGATAAAGTTTGAAAATATAATGTGTATACATATGCACCACTTTAAGCTCATCATATGTCACATAGGTGTAATAAGGGATGGTGCTTCGGGAAAATAACATAGCAACACACAACACTAAAGCTGAGAAAATTGTATTAAAAATCAAGTAAGATAAATGAAAGGACAGAATTGAAAAACACATACCTTTACTTACCCTAGTGCTATAGATAATAAATGAAGTGAAAGAAATGTGAAGGTGTCCAATGTGCGGAACATTAGGTGAACCTGTATAAATTAGTGAAAAAGAACAAAAAAATGATTTTTTTTCAAAATGTATGTGTAATATGTGAAAGATTCTCTATAATGTCAAGATTACAGAATATATTACGGTTTGGAAAAAGAGCTAGTAGAAATAAAGATATGTTTGCAAAATGGAATCTAGAGGAAAATATTTGATAGGTAAATATTTTTTTAATAGTAAATATAAATAAGGTGAAAATTAATTCATTTTTCATTTTCACTATTCTGAGAAAATAGAGCTCTAAGAGACCCAGTTTAAGACTTGAGAGCCATCATGGTGAGAAGATGATAGTTGAGATGGGGAGGATGCTTGGCGGTCATAGTGAGTACAACATAGGTAAGCAATCATGAATTTTAAATTTTTCAACAATTTTATTTTAAATTAAGCTAGATATATAAAATTTATTGGTAGGCAAAATCTAAACATCAAAATTGGCCCTAGGAAATTTTTAGGTAGACTAGGGGTAGAATGGGGTACTGGGTAGGAAGAAGTTATATCAATAAATGTCTAAGGCATTTATGGTAAATGGTCAAAAAGTCACTACATGAAAAAATAGAGTTGACTTGATCGATTGATTTTGCAAGGTGCAAAAAAAATAGGGGGTCAATTGTGTAGTAATGGGCTAACATAGTATTGTTAAAGGTGGTTGACTGCATAGCAGTAGGGTGATGTATTATTTTTAAAGGGGATCGATTGTGTACCATAGGGCCAATGGAATATGTTAAAGGAATAGAAAGGGTCAATTTAATATCAAATGGGCTAATTTAATTAGAGAGGACAAGGACTAATTTAATATCAAGTGAGATGATGTTGTGTAGCAGGAAGGATGTAGGGTCGATTTAGTATTGAATGGTCTGATTATGTAGAAAAATTATAAAACATAAGAAACTAAATCAAACAAGCTAATGAAGTATTTAATTTATGATTTTTTAATAATGTATTTTAAATATTTATGACATGGATATTGAATAGATCCTTTGTTGTTTGATATTTACAAAGACACCATAGATATTGGTGCTTGGTAGATGCATTATGGCTACTAGATTTGTTGGATCATTTAATGGACATGGATAAAGCTTGACTGGTCACCTTGTGTTTTGGTGGTATCATGGAGTTGAGATGGATCCCTTTGAGTGTTGATATCATTGTCATATTCCTAGGATCATAAGAATGGTTGACCAACTTTTTTCTATGGGAGGTGGATGGGGACACCATTGAGGTAGGTATCACTTTGAAGGATGTCCACATATTTCTTGGAATTCCTATAGGTGGGACATCAATGATTATTGATACACTGGATAATGAGGATGAGAGACTAGAATTAGCCTAGTGGGCTATATGCATAGATAACAATCATCCTAGGATGAAGATGAGAGACTAGCATTAACCCAGTGGGCTATATGCATAGATATGATTCGCCCTAGGATGAGGGTGAGCTTATTTGATGTTTATATTGCATCTATTTTGGACATCTAAAAGGTAGTGATATGACTTATAATATCATGAGTATTGTGTCCCAAGTTAGATAATAAGGTATCGATGTATGCAATAGCCTTGTGCTCATCCATATTAGTTTAGGGAGTAATCTATGATTTTGGGGTTATCATCTGGGTCTAGCTCATGAATTATATGTATGGGATGTTTTCTAAAGGGTAAAATACCATGGTGATTGTGATTTTACTAAGTGCATGGATATATGAAAGGTTTACCAATGTATCAGTTGGTTGGGTTGCCCCATGTGGTTGATTATAGGTTTCCTCAAGTTTGCAAATGGAGACAAGACTATTTAGTATGAGTCATGCCCCATATGATAGTGTTACAAATTATCACACAAGGTGAGATCATGTGGAATCCCTATATTTACATAGCTCATATATGGCTTAGTTGGTTGATCATTGCAATAGGTTTGGCATGGGTGCAAATCACAGGCCACTACACATCATGGGTAGAGTTGCATCTAGAGGCATGATTACCTAGATAGTTTTGACTCCCCCATCCAAAAAACCCTCTAGTAGTGTCTATTTATTGGTCATGACATGATATAGAGCTAAGCGGGAGGGGAGGTGGAGGGGTACTTGTGGAAATACCAGTGATCAAGCCTCAACATGATAGACTATAGACTGGCCAAGCACTATAGTAGGTAGAAGTGGAGATAGTAGTGGGAGAGGTGATTGATGTGGATGTATGGGTATAAAAATCACCAAAAAATAGGTATCAATGACCACCATGTCCTTATTAGAGATGGAGTCACCATCAATGTGAGGAGACATAGATGCTAGTTGTTATACAGGGGGACCCAGCAATCGTTCAAGACATAGTTGGTCCATAGAAGCACCCTTAAGGAGAGGATCATAGAATGATTGAGTGGTAACTCTTGGATTTGCATTGGTGTGGAGCTGGTTAATATAGGAGGTGCTTTGTGGATGATAAAATAGGGTGATCATGATCGATGACACTAGCACTAGTGAGAAATGTTTTAATTTTGATTTAAGTTTTTGATATAGGATACTAGTTGTATTATGATAGATATATGATTTTGATATGTGTGTGTGTGTGTGTGTGTGTGTGTGTGTGTGTGTGTGTGTGTGTGTGTGATCTGACACCTATTTGGTTTTATTTTTATAGATCCTATGATAGAGGAAACCATATGGGGATCCTTGTTTATGGTTGTACACCATGACATTTTGGACAGGGTGTTGGCACCATATGACCCCACCACATTAGATGATCATGTGGTTCCATCTACCCTAGCCCAAGTGAGTTAGTTTAGACTATTTGGAGATGATGTAAGGTAGTTATAGGCATGTAATGATGGGATAAATCCATCAGTAGGGGTTGGATCAGGAGAGGCATAGGCTTGGTAGGCCTTAGCATAGGATAGAGTCATGCATATAGTGACCATCATCTAGCTCAGATAGGTACAAGTCCAGGTGGCCAATCTACAAGGATAAGTTATTGTATTGAGATCCCAGACTATCTCTTTATAGTGCACTATTTATAAGGGACAATCATAGGCATATATGGGTAGTGTGGCTAGGCCATAGGATAGACATGATGGAGTATAGCCTTAGAGTTGGAGCTAGTGTATTTTTTATTTTATATAAAACACATGATATATATATATTGATTTTGACATTTTGATCTCATGATTTTTATTTGGATTTATATGTGTATGCATGGATATATTTATTTCTAGCACATGTATTTAGATTGTGTTGTATATGCTATGGGAAATATATGATGAGTGTTTTCTTTTCTTGAATTATGTGATATGCATGCATGGTTAAAAATAAAAAGGCAAAAATGACTTGGAAAAATATAAGTAATCAAAAATAAATTTACTAGATACTATATCATGATGGGAAATGTGTAATAACAAAAGATGATGAAATATAATAAACCAAAGAAGGTAAAATAAGGTAGCAAATATTTTTAAACCATGCAAAATATTTACAACAAATAAAAATCATATTATATCATATTGGGAAGTATGAAAATTTGTAATAAAATGGAAAGCACATGAAAAACCAATGGTATAAAAACAAAACAATTAAGTCGATCAATCATACTAAATCACATTGGGAAGTATAGAAAGAAAGACAAAATCAGAAAATCAAATTAAATTGATCTCACTAGTTCAAGTTGGGAAGTATGAAAAATTTAACAAAATGGTTGTAAGCATACATGCAATCAGAAAATAAGAAGATAAAAGTGAAAGATTAATAAATTAAGCATAAAACATACAAAATCAAATTAGGAAGCATGTCAATGATGTGTAACTCATAATCAAACACTACTTATCTCAAATTTGACACATGTAATTTTATTTTAACTTGGGTATTGGAGTATTTTGTGAGGAGGGCCTAGTCCTATCCATGGTCTTACACTACAACTCACAAAGGGAACACCAATGAGGTGGAAATAATAGTGGGAATTATTGTAGAAGATGTTTGTAATATGGTAATTTGTGAGGAAGCCCTAGTCCTATTCATGGTCTTACATTGCATCTCACAAATGGAAACCCTAGGGGGAATGATCAGTTAACAAAATAATATTTCTCAAGAGGAAATATTAGGAATGTTGTAAATGATAGAGGGAATCTAAAAAGCATGAAAAGGAAAATTATGAGAAGACATTAGTAAACATGAGGCATACTAGGTTCACAAGAAAGACACTAAGAGTTTAGTGACCATCAAAATATAAAACATACCCATTCAAAACATTTTCCCCATTCCTCAGGACCTCTTATAGAGTTTTCAGTCTACTGTGAATATTGGGTACTTGTGTGAGAAAGTAGGTAGCATTAAAAAAAAAATTTAATCTCCTTTCCTAATCTACTAGCCTACCACACCCCATGGACCTCAACTCTATCATGAGGCCAAATGTGTAGTTTGATATTAGATTATAAAAAGGATATGTGCCATGAATCACATCTTTTAGAGTGATTTGAATTTTGAATTTTATATGTTGCCTTTTTTATCATTGGCTTTTATTTAAATTTTTTTTTTTTTTTTTTTGGCTTTTAAGATTCCCCCTCTATACAGATTTGGAATAACCAACATGAGTGATAGAAGTGAGACACATGAATGAGCTTTAGACTTTGGTTAAAGTAAGCTAAGTATCTAAAGATATGATTGACTAAACACTTAGGCTTACTTATGAACCAACATGTTGTCTCAAGTTGAAACCATATGTAGGCTTAGTATGTGAAAGAGATAAGGAAATAAAGGGAGATCCAAATTAGATTAGTAAAATAGGTTATAGTGAGATGCCTTATTTGCTAAATGATCACATGGTAAAGAAGGATTTCTAAGGGGAGTAAGGTTTATATAACCAAGTCACAATAATTATTATTTGAGTTATTGAGTTAAGGTAGCATATAAAAATTAATAAATAAAAATACATCCATGAAAGAAATGAACTCATAAATATAAGTGTGAAATCGTAGAAATAATTGAAAATAAGCCTAAAGAAAAGATGAAAGAAAATGAAACCATATACGACACATAATACATAATATAAATATCCATGTGAAATAGATAAGTGAAACCAAATTTGACACATAGTCAAATGATATAAGATAAATAAAAATGAATCACGAGTGCAATCCAAAATCATAATGAAGAACAAATTGAAGGGACACCATGTTGCGTTCACAAATATTGATAAATTTATCCACAAATATAATCTATGACATCTAAAATATCTATGTGAATTTGGATCCTAATAGCATTTAGAGTCTCATATATCCTTAGGGAAAGTTGTGAAAGGACCTCTCGTCAAATATATATAACAAAAAATTAGGCATAGCTAAAGGATCATGCTCATGAGGGCTCATGTGCATAGAATATTTAAGGAGGGGAATAAATGTCAGAATAGGAATGGTATATGTGAGACAATAAGGTGGAACCATTGGTGAAGAAGGAACCACAAGTGGGGAATAAGGAACCATAAGTGAATAAGGAGGAGTCTTCTTACATGGGTGACCTATGGAAGGAGGAATAACAGGTGTAGGAATCATCATAAGGTGATCATGAAGATGTTACTACATAATGTGGAAATGATTGGTATGATGGGTACTACACTACTGCCAAAGAAAACATACATCCCCATATTTTGGGATATACTTAGGTAAATAGCTTTGGAAGAGGTATAGCCTTGCCTTTGAGTTGGGGAAGGGTAGGATGTAATGTGTCAATATATTTCCAAATTTTTTGATAATGGGTAGAAGAATGATTATTTGTGCCATGGAAGAAATAGATACACTTGTTAATAGACTTTGGCAATCTACTAATGGAAGAGGTAGAAGAAAAATCCTGTGAAGGCTGATATAACTGGTAGTCTTTAGTCTAATGATCGATAACTTTGTGAATACCATAGTAAGGTTGCTCATCCCATTGGGTGGGAAAGGGATCAAGCTATGACAAAGGAAGAAGGCCATCACCAAGGGGAGGTGGGGCTGATGTAGAGACTGGGTTGGGCTCATTTGAAGGTAAATCAGAATTAGATATAGGATGAGGCTCAATTAAAGGTAGAGTAGGAGTAGTAATCAAACTAGGCTCAATTGAGGGTGAAGCAGGACATGCAAAAGGCTTAAGATTAATAAATAACATCTCTAGGGAAATAAAACTAGAAGGATCTTAGTATCTATCAAAATGATAAGGATTGGTCATAGCATGATCCATGAGCATGATTCTAAAAGGTTCTGTTGAAACTAGAGGTGTACCATGTGATCGCTCCATCTCTACCTTTTGAAAAATAGGAATAATACTATAATTAGGGACTATGAAATAAAGAAAATAATAAGACAAATGGAAAGAAAAATAAATAAGTACAATATTGAATAATCTTGACATATCTATCCTGGATAAGTACTCCTAGAAATGGATCATCTAAAGTATAACCATCATCATAATCAAGTGTATGTAGGTCGATGTTACAGGTAGGTATGATCTTATCATCAAAAGTTTCATGATGAATAGAATGATGAGTCTTGGTTAAGACCATAGGTATGTCATTGATAGGAGGCTAACAAGAGTAGAGCTTCAAGGATGGTCGAATTTGGGTGATGAGATGAGGGGATAGATCTAAAGTTTTGATCTTGAGTTTAATTGCATCTGACTCATCATCATTAGAATCTTGCAGGTTAGGTTGTATGTTCCCAATGAGTTCAGGGTGACCATTATAAACTCAGGTAGAATTGATAAGATAATTAAAACATTGAGATTCCTTAAATGAAATAGTGGGCAAGGGTTATAATTTTAAGGACACTACGGTATTGGAATTGTTGAAAATTCTAAGGGTTTGTATCTTCTTGATTCTTGTAGATAACACCATTATGGGGGAATTTGACACATTGACAGGTAAATAAGGAAACAACCCTCATGCAATGAGTCCAAGGTCTACCAATCAAGATGTTATAATAAAGTGTAAATTTAAATATTATAAATTTCACTTGAATAGTGATAGAAGGGATAGTAATACGAAGCCATACGTAACCTAAAGGAGACATTTACCTTCTATCATAACCTTGACATTTACTATGTGTGGACTTGATATTGCACTCAAAATATCCAAAGGTTTTAATGAAAACAAGGGAGGAAATGTAGGTACCTAAACACTAATCAATCAAAGCATGCTTAACTTGGATATCACCTATTTGAATTCTAATAAATAGTGGAGGATCATCTGCACAAATCAGAATCTCATCTTGAATAGTGGAAGTGATAGGAAATTTAAGGGAAAGAGAAGTGTCCATTGTTTCATCAACATGTATGGACATCTCTTCGCATTGTTTCATTATAATATCTTCATACTCAAATAAGGTAGCTTCACATCTTGCTAGGGGAGGATGAGGGATGTTCATTTCAAATAATATTTGCATCCAATGGTTACGATGATTGGGGATGTTTTCATTAGTTTAAGAAACATTATTTGAGATGGGAAATGAAATTTTTTTTCTATGAGGTCCCATTCATCATAACCCATGGGGGAACTACTAGATATGGGCACGTAATGTTGTAAGATATCCTGGAAAGGAGGATCAAAAGTGCATTCAAACTTGTGTTAGTAAGATGTAATTGATTTATTTTGAGGATAAATAGGTTTATTGTATTTAGATGGGATAGTTGATTTAGGTATTTATTTTGATTAAGATGAAGAAATATTATTGTAAGGTTGGGGAATGTTGTCGATGGGTGTAGACATTGGAGGAATGGTAGAGATAGTGTGAGAGGTATTTTCCAATTGAGATGTTGGAAGTGTTTCTTGAAAAGATATAAGTTCCTCTCAGCCCAAATTTGTTAGATGATATGGGGAAGAGTCTTGGATAATGTTGAATGTTTAAGAGGTTTGATGTGTGTGTGTTGGATTAAAATCAATAAAATCAACTACCCTTGACATATTAGTAATATTTACCACATTTTATTCATTGTTGAGGTCTATAAGACTTTCAACATTATTTTTGGAAGGAGTAGGCTTGTCATTGTTATCTTTATGATTAGGAATAGGATCTTTGTATATGGAAAGATAAGCATTAGCTTGGTTTAAAGCTTGATTTTTGTGTTGTGTTTCATGAGCTATAAATTCTATATCATATTGGAACTTAAGAATGAGTGATTTGTGATCAAATTTTGGGCCAATAATAAATCCATATCTAGATTACATAATTGTCTACAATTCTTTTGAGAGTGGCCCTAACTTGCATGAAACTAAAAAAAATGTTCAGATCATACCGTGATTTCATAGGATGAGTGGGGTCAAGACCTCTTGGTAGAGGCCTTGGAAGGTGCTTTTTAAACCCAAATAAGGATAATGGTTTGTGGACATTAATGTTATTTGGTTGGGTAAATGTAGGATTAAGAATTTTTTGTAGAGGGGGAACATATTCCTTAACATTATTGGGAACGATGGCTTCGTTGTTATGAATAGTGAGTATCAGTGACACCATCGTTGGTAGCATGATAATTTTTATTTTTAATAATCATGCGAGTGCCTATGGGAGTTTGGGATGGTTCAAATTAGTGCATGAGAAAATCTTGGTGCTTAGCTTGGTCGAGATATTTTTCCAAAGTTCTTAGAGAGAGAGTCCTAACCTGATATTACAACTTGGGGCAGAGAGCATTACTGAATAGATGAAAGAGATTATTGTCTGCCATGTCACGTTCACATTTATCACACAAGTTCTTCCATCATTTGATGAAATGTTATGTCCTTTCACTTATAAGTTTCTTACAATTGATGAAGTGAGCTAAGGTATTCTTAGGGAGATCACTAGTTTAAAATTCTTATACGAGGGAGTTAACTAGATCTTCTAAGCTAGTGATAGAATGGGATTTTAGTTGATTGTACCAATTTAAAGCATCTTTGGAGAGTATTTTGGCTAATATCTTGGTAGAATAAAAGGTATTAAGTTTGACCCAATATTTATAGATATTTAAAAATGTTTTTAAATGTAATGTAGGATTAGTAGACCTGTTATAATTGATGATAGGTGTGATACTTCCTATGTTGGCAATTTGAGGTATAAGAGGTTCATTTTAGAGATGTTTGATAATTTTATTAATGAGGTGTGGTTGAGGAATGAGGTTACCATGATAATCCCTAAGGGGGGAGGAGGGAATTTGGATTTTTTGTTCCCCATGGAACCTATTGGGGTTGATTTTGAAGGTGAATGAGATGATTTTGCATCTGCATCATTTGATTAGAATTATTTGTTTGTAAAGTATTCATTTTATTAAGAGTTTTCAATAATATTTGATGGTTTCAAGCATTATTTTTACTAGTGTGTATAGCATGTGAAGTATTGATATTGGTATTAGTATTAGTGGCTTAAGTTGCACTATGAGTAGTGGCATGCCCGACACTAGTGGCATGAGAAGCATTGGTATAAAAGGAAGCACTATTAGCATGATTGACATATCTAGAAAAAGATGCACTAATGGAATAGTTAGCATTAAAATAAAAACAAGCACTAGCATCATTATTAGCATTGGTAACAAAGGATGCACTACTGGCTTGATTGAGGAGGAGGGTCTTTGGAAAAGGTCCACTAGGTGTTGAACCTACCATGTTAGTGGAGATACTTGGCATGGAGTTTCAAGAGGTCATAGAATAATAAGGCATGGTGTGGTAAGGAGTCAAAATAAAAAATAAAGGTTGATAAGTAAATAAAGTGTCACCCCCAAATCTATGAGAGAATGTAGGGGAGGGTAAATGAGGTTTTTCTACTTGACCACCTATCATTAGATTATAGATAGTTGAAGGGTATTTTCCTCTGTATTGAGGAATCTCATTAATTAAGGAGCACATTTCAAATGCGCACTCTAATTCAGGATCATCTTCTAAAGAGGATAAATAACTAATGATGAATGAGGAGGAGTCCATAATTGGTAGTGCAAGTGGCAATGTGCACATTACTTTCATTTAAATTAGAAGCCACAAGCTATTTTTACGGAAACCTATTGGGATGGGTAAGGTTAATCATATTTTTTGGATTCAACTCTATATTATCCTCAAACAAGAAATTCATGATGAGAAAAGGAGGCTAAATAGGTGATGAAAATCAAAATCAAAAAACAAGATATAAAATTAAACCAGTCGACTGTGTACTGCTAAATAAGAAATAGGTTAGAGAAAAAAATGACACAATCACATAGGTTGACTATGTATTGTTGAACAGGGAACATGCCTAGAACTAAGAACACACAGTCAGACAAGTTGATTGTGTATTTCTTGTACCTTGGACCATGATTTAGTTATCATCATAAGTTGGAGAGATTGTACATTCTTGTGATTCGAGAGGAACCTAAATCATTGAATTTAAGTGGTGACATAATTAAAGGATCTTATAATATTTTGGCCACTCCGTAATCATTAAAAGTGAAGCCATATTCTATATAAGATGCTTCATGGGCATTTCATGGAGGAAAAATAGTGATCTCATCAATGAGAGGGATGGTACGATCACAAGGTAATAAGGAGGGATGTAGCCAATCTAAGATGTAAAGAGGTAGCTCAGTAGTATTACATGTATTTTGCAAGTCATTAGGTTCATCAGAATCAGAATCAGCAAGAGTGGCATGCAAATATGGATTCATATTGATGAATTCAGGTTAAGGGGCACTATTAATCTTTGGAATAGTGGGAATCTGATATTGAGATTTGAGATTTGGAAGTTGAATACTCTATGGGTTAGGATCAACCTCATGTTTATACCTTTTATCATTGTGAATGAACTTGATACATTGGTTATCGGAAGAGGTGATAGCCCTCATACAATGGGCCTATGGGCATCTTAATAGTATATTGTAATATAATGATAAATTGAGGATGATAAGCTTAGTTTATATAGTCTTGGGTCCAATATTAAGAGGGATCCAAATACAACCAAGCATCTTTTGATTAGTTTTTTTGAATCCATGACACGTCAAATGAGTTTTTTTGAGATGATATTTCCTATAGTCAAGTTATTGAATGAGCCAAAGAGATGTCACATTAATTACAAATCCTTCATCTATAATACTTTACAAATAAGGGTAGTATTAATGGATATTTTACTAAAGATGGGTGGATCATCGGCTCGAAAGAGGATTTCAACATTGATCATGTCTTCTTCAAGGAACTTGATGGAAGGTTTTGAAGAAGGACAAATGGATTAAATGGTATGCACTTCAGTTGGTTAAGGCTCGTGAGAAGATGGTTCCTCTTATAAAGGAGATAGATATTCAATTTCTTGAAGTTGTTGCATGAGGAACTTACGATGATAAGGACAGGTACGAACTAAATCCATGAGAGGAATTTTTCAAGGCATAGAGTTGAGTTATTCTAAGAAGGTCCAGTGGGTTTTATAAAAAAAAGAACCACCATGAGGATTAGAAGGTAAAATAGGTTTAGGAGGAAGAGAAGTGGTTAGCGATTTAGAGGGAGGATATGGTTCCTCATTGGTTTCTTAAGCTAAGTGAGAAGTAGTAGTATCTTTGAGAAGTTGTTCTTCCAAAGATGGTTTCATAGATTTGGTGATGAGATTTTTGTGGGTTGGTTTGCATTGATAATTGACATTAGTTGAGTCTACATATTGAGAATTAGTGTCATATTGGTCATAATCAACATCACTCGCACAAATATCCTTGTTTGTTTGTTGAGGGTTAGATGTAGAGAAATATTTGGGATTATGAGAAGAAGAAACTTTGAAAGATTATTTTTTTTAGAATCATTAATGCAATATTCATGACGGATTTGAATCATGGCATCATGATTGAATGAATCACCAAGCATAAAAGAAATGGAGATTTTTGTAAGCCCTCTACATGTTTTATGGGAATGACCTATATCAGTATGGAACCAACAAAATTCATTATGGTCATACCATTTAGGAGGATTATTAGGGTAAGCGAATGGTTTAGAGGGCACTAAAACTTATTTTACTTGTTTCATAGTTAATGGCGTATGAGAAGGTTGAGGATTGTCAGCTTTAGCTACTCTTGGTTTGGGTTGAGGAGGATTGTCAATTATTGCATTGGTTGAATGTTGAAAACATCCTTTAATGATTTTAGGATTAGGTTCAAAC
Organism: Torreya grandis; assembly: GCA_037957365.1. Lineage (NCBI taxonomy): Eukaryota > Viridiplantae > Streptophyta > Pinopsida > Cupressales > Taxaceae > Torreya > Torreya grandis. Next base: position 3,441,802 of record JARHVA010000298.1, on the reverse strand, counting down.
TATTTCATTAAGAAGTCTTGGCATTTAGTTTGATCAAGAGCTTCATTTAAATTTTGGGGAGCAAAAGTTCAAATCTTGTATTAGAGTGAAGGTGTTAATGCTATTATAAAGAGTTTTAAAAAGTTGTCATTAGTCATGTTTTGATCAGCCTTATGAGCCAAAGATTTCTATAATTTGATAAAATCATTAGTTGATTTGGTGGGAGATTGCTTAGCATTGATGAAATGACTAAGGAAATTTTTAGGAAGATCATTGTGTTGAAACTCTTTAACTAGAGGATTGACTAAATCTTCTAGTTTCCATATAGAATGTTAAGGAAGTTGGTTATACAATTATAATATATCACCAATGAAATTTTTAACTAAAATTTTGGTTGTGGTAAAAGTATTAATTGGGATCCACTCCTTATAAATATTGCCAAATGCCTTAATAAAAGATGTAAGGTCTTTAGTCCCATCATATTTAATAGTTGGATATATATTACCAATATCAATAAAGATAATGAAAGGGGCTAAAGGTTCATTTTTGATGTGTTGAAGCATATTATTGTGCATGATAGGTTGAAGGAATAAAGTTTTGATTATTTTTACGGATAAGAATGGGAGGTTGATTAACCATGTTGATTAAATGATGTTGTAGTTGCATCATTTGGGAGGTGTTATATATTTACATTATGTTCATTTGTTGCACTATCTGTGTAATAATTTGAGTTGTATCAATTTGTGGGTTAGTGTTTATAGGAGGATTCCCCAAATTGTTATTATGGGGAGGGTTGTTATGTGGTATATTCCATGTGGGTTATTGGATAGACTTGTGTCAATGCCCCCCACATTATGGTAACATATTTGAAGATGAGAATTGTCTTGATAGGTATGAAAAGGATTTGATCCACCAATCTCATTTTTTTTAGTGATGTGAATCATGTTGTAATCAAAATATGAGGGAGGAGAATAGGTAATCCAAGAGTGATTATCCTCTTGGTAAGTAAATATAGGAAGAAAAAAGCATCCCATATAATGTCTAAATGGATTCAAGTAGTCCAAAATATTCTGATAGGGGATTTCATGATGCTTGAAGAAAGAATATGAGATTGGAAAACAACAATGAAAAATAGGCACAAAGTTAGCTGGATAGAGAAAAATGTCGGCTAATAGGTACAGAGTCGACTGGGTCGACAGAGTACATGAAGAAAATTACAAAATAGGGAAACAAAAGGACACAGTTGAACTAGTCGACTATGTCTTGTAAGGGAAGAAATTGAAATAGGCTAAAGAGATACATAGTCATATGGGTTGATAGTGTATTGTTGAATAGGGAATAGGCCATGAAATAAGAAGACACAACTAAATAGATTGACTATGTACTTCTTAGGCAAGGGATTGAACAAGAAGATAAAGAGACATGATAGCCTAAGTTGACTCCATATTGTAGGCAGAGAGGGTAAACATTCTATAAGAGACTGTATTGATAAAAAATATAATGTTATAAAAATAGGAAAAGGTTTTTCAAGATAGAATATAAGCAAATTATTTCAAGCACACAAGTAATTAAATCAATATAATTGATCCAATTAGAACACACGGCACAAACCTTGCACTAATGTTGGCTAATGCAATACAATATACAATGATGAACTAGAAAGTAACAACTTGAAAATAAATGCTAACTTATTGGTCATTTCTAATTTTTATTAAGTTATAATTAATTTTAATTTTAATGTGATTAATAAGTTGGGTATAATGAGGAACTACAAATCAATCTAAGGCTAGTTTCAAGAATTCAGGCTAAAAGGGATCTGCATTGGTGACGGTATTAGCTTGATGTTGGGGCCTACCCCTTCACTTCATAATCTTAAAATGATAAGGGTATTGGGTTCTTTTCCAATATATACCATCAACCATGTGTTTATACTTGGCTAAAAAACCAAGTCCGCTTCCCCTTTGGTAATGAAATCCAAGTAGGTAGACCTTGGGAAGATAAATGTTTAATGATTTTTGTATGTAAAGTGATTTGGAAGTGTGTGCAAAAGATAAAATTAGTGTGACTAAAATGGTAATTTAAAAAACCACTTATTTAATCTATGTTTATTACTCTTAGCATGCAAGCAACTGAAAGGAAAGGTGAATTAATTACTACCAAAAAGTGGTTAATTCATTGATTATGAAGAGTACAGAGTCAGTTTAGGCAACACTATATTAAAAAAAATATAGAATAGAGTTGACTGGATCACTACTATTCTACAAAATCAAGATATGGAAGAATACAGTTGAACAAGTCAACTATGTCTTCTAGATAGAAGATATACGACATAATTATGTCAATTTGGTCAACCCAGTTGGTTGTATGGATATAGTTTTATAGACTAAAAACTTGTGAAAAATAGTACTAAAAAGGAAGAAATGAAATGACAGAGAGAGTAAGAATGAACCTTGGTGGGTTGAAAGATGTTTGATTGTTAAATTTTATGTTGTGATGTTTGAATGTTGTTTCAAAAAAATTGTAGCTGGCTCAATAGAGTTTGCAAAACCTATGTATTAAAAAATAAGTTGAAAATAGATTCCATTGGATCGACTATGTTTATAGACTTGTATGCCAAAAGAAGATAATTATGAACAGAGTCAATTGGTTCAACTAGTATGTAAATCTAGAACTAAAAAAGAAGATTGTGTGAAACTAATTGATCCAGTCACTTGTATTTAGATAAGACCTGCACAAACAAAATAGAGTCATTTTGGAATGACTTTGTGTTAAACTTGTGCATAGACGATTTGAACTATACTGACAAGTTTGATATAGTACTGTAAAAATATAAATATATAATATGATGACAAAATGAAAACATGAAAGAAAACATACAAGGGTTTGATTCATGTCAGGTTTATCAAAATGTATGCAAAGGGAAATACAACTAATCTGTTAATCAATCCTAGATCAGAGAAGATAAATCCTTCTTCCACTTCTAATTATCGATACATTAGATATTTGGGGTCATGACCAAGATGGATTTGCTAGACCTATCCAAGGAATATCTTACCATAATAACATCACTAGAGAGGGTTCCAAACCCTCTAGTCAAGTAATGCCATGAAATAACCCTAACTAGGTCCTATGTTTTCATATTCACAAAGTAAATGCAAAGTTAAATTAAATCCTAATCTAGTGTTCACCAAAGCTTATGGCATAAAGTGGAGGTAATAAACATAAAAAATAAATATGCTTAGAATATATATACTCACGTCAATGTATACGAAATATTAATGCATGGGAGAGAAGTACAAATGTTAATCTATATACTCTTATAAATAAGGAAGAAAGTTAGGAATACTTACCTTTGAAGACAAACCCATCGAACCTCAATCTCTCCCTTGGCCAAAGTGCTTTGCAAGAGGTTATTGTGGTATGTAAGGATAACAAGGTCAAGTCAGCTCTAGGCTACACAACTTCTCTATGCATCCGAAAGACTTTTTCATAAGACAAGATATGTATCTCCAAACAAAGTATTTAAACCCTAAGAAATACTCCTCAAGTATCATGGTGGATAAGCAGATGTGTAATATATTATTCTTATTCTTCTCTTCCTTATGAATGACAGAAATAGATTTGTATATATAGTTGGATCTAAACCTAAACCTTTTTGAAAGTTTAGATGACAGGGTTGGCCCAATCGACTCTATATCATTATTTTCTAAAAATAACTTAGGTCTTGATCTAGGATAGCTAGAGCTAACCAAGACCCATAATGTGTTTTATCAATTTGAATACAGGGTCGATGGGTTGATAGTGTAATGTAAACCATCAAAAAGGGTTTTAGGCTTAGAAAGGGGTTAAGTAAGGTGGTGAAAACTTGGATGAGTGTGAAAGAGAGGAGATAAGGCTTTAAAAAGTGTCTAAGAGATGGTTAGATTGATAGAAAGTGGTGTTATATGGAACAACAATCTTGAAAAGCACCAATGGTCTGCCCACCCTTTCTTAGTGTACCCTTTAAGGCGTGCCTTCAAAGAGATTGAGACTTGATGGGTTCTTATAAGAGAAAAAGCATCAATAATTGACAAAGGTTGAAAATATTATGTGTATACAAAGATTAGAAGTAAATTTAGCCAAATACTAAACATTATCAACCAAAATGTATAGAGTCAACTGGGTTGATAGAGTTTGGAGGGAAAGTCAACAAAAAAATTGTAAGAAAGGACACAGTCAGATCAGTCGACCGTGTTTTGTGGGGAAGCACTGAAGACCAGCCTATGTGAGATTGAATCGAATAGAATGATTATGTTATGTATAAAGGAATACTAACCAACCTATGAGAGACTAGGTCAAACAAGATAATTATGTCCTATATAAAAATAGACTGTAGGAGATAAAGTCAATCAGATCAACTATGTTTTGAAGGTAGAGATAGGTTTTGATAATTATGACTATAGATGATATAGTGTGATTATGTAGAATACTTGAAATATACACAAACAATTATATCGATTTAGTTGATCCAATTGTGGCACACATCACAATTTTTGCACCAACACTGTATAATATAAGTTTTACAATACATCATACAATTATCATTGAGCAAACAACATAAATATAAATGTTGATCTATGTGGTCATTTATGAATGTTTTAAATTATAATAATTTTAGAAAGAAATATGATAGAGAATTGGCTACAAGAAGGAAATAAAAAGGCAATCTAAGAAGGTTTCAGGTAGTTAGAGCTGAAAGGGATTTGTATTGGTGATGGTATTGGCTTGGTATTGGGGCCTACCCCCTCACTTCATAATCTTATAGTGATAAGGGTGTTAGGTGCTTTGTCAATATATACCATCAACCATGTATATATACTTAGCTAGAAAACTAAGTCAGCTTCCCCCCAAAAGTGATGAAATCCAATTAGGTAGACCTTGTATAAAATTTATTTAATGTTTTTTGATGTTATGTTGTTTGGAAGTGTGTGAAAAAGAAAAATAGTGTGACTAAATCAATAAATCAAAACCTCCTATTTAGTCTATGTGTGTTACTCTAAGAAAGCAAGAAAAAAAATGAAAAGTGAATTAATTATTAATAGGATAAGTTAACTCATTTATTTGAAGTGTACAGGCTTAGTTTACATGACCATCTATGTAAATAGTATAGAATAGAATCAACTAGGTTGATATTGTGTGTTGAAACAAGTGCTAAAAGAACACAATCAAATAAGTTGATTGAGTTTTTTAGTTAGGAAAGCAAGTTATAGATTTTTTTTGATCTAATCAACCCAGTCGTTGTAGGGTGACAATTTTATAGACTAAAAAAATGAAAAATAGGACTGTAAATGGAGAATAGAAATTACTAAGATGGTAAGATTGAACCTGATAATTTTGAACACGTTAAATTTACTATTTTTTTATATTGTATTGTTCAAATGATGATTTTTAGCCTGCTAACAAAGTCAATTGGGTTGACTGAGTTTGAAAACATGTTTGTAAATTAGTTAACTGAGTCAAGTTGATTGATATAGTAACATGTGGTTAAAGATGACTTGTACAAAAAAATATAGAGTCGATGATAGTGACTCTGTGTTAAACCTACGCATAGAATGTTAGAATAAGTTGATAGATTTGATCTAGTACTATAAAAATAAAAAGATATAATAAATGAAGGTGTGAAAGAAAACATACAAGGGTTAGTTCATGATAGGTTCACCAGAACGTATACAAGGGAAAGTGAAGCTGATCTACAAATCAATCCTAGATTGGAAAAGATAAATCACACTAGCCCTTCTGCTTGTTGGTACATTAAGACAATCAAGGTTATGACCAATATGGATCTGATAAACCAAATAATGGGTCTATTAGCACACAATATCACTAGAGAGGGTTCCAAATCCTCTAGTCAAGTAATACCACGCAATAACCCTAACTAGGTCCTATGTTTTCTTATCAAAACAAATGACTAAGCAAAGTAAATTTAACCTAGTGCTTACCAAAGCATTGGCATAAAATTAGGGTAATAAACATAAAATAAAGCATGCATAAAATAATTATAATTAAGTTAATAGAGATATAACCTTAATTCATAAAAAGAGAAATACAATCAAAAGCCATTCTTTATGCTACTTCTATCTACTAAAATAGAGGAGTAAGAGTTATAGATACTTACCTTGAAGATGAACCTGTCGAGGCTCCATATCTCCCTTGTCCAATGGTGATTTATAAGAGGTTATTTTGGTTTGTAAAGATCACTAATATAGGCTAGATCTAGGCTATGTGACTTCTCATAATCATCTAAGACTTTTCCATAAGACAAGATTCTTCTCTCCAAGTGTAAACCCTAAGCAATGACTCCTCAAGTAGAATGGTGGAAGAGCAGATTGTAAAAAAGTGCAAATGAATGATTAACACTATCCCTCTCTCTAAAATTATGAAAAGGATGTGTTTATATAGTCGTATATAACCCTAAACTCTTTCAAAGTTTTAGTCGACAGAGTCAACCCAATCAACCCTATTTTTTAATATATAAAGTAGTTAGGTCCCAAACTAGGTTGGTCGAGGCTAAACTAATCTCGTAACATGTTTATATTTTAAGAATAGGTTTGGCCTAGGCTAATTTTTTTTGGTAAATGGAAGAAAGATGTTTATGCTTAGGTAGGGGTTGTTTGAGGTAGTGAATTGCTTATAGGAGTGTGTAAGGGAGGTTTCAAAGCTTATAGACATGTATAGGAGAGGTTTGTATTGGTTTCAATTGGTGGTATAGGGAAAAACAATATTTCAAAGCAAAAATGGTCTTCCCACCCCTTTCTTGGTGCACACTTTAAGGCATGCACTCAAAGAGATTTAGACTCGATGGGTTCTTACAAGAGAGAACCATCAGTAATTGATAAAGTTTAAAAATATTGTATGTATACAATTTCCATGGGTTGGCACATTTTTTATATAAATTTCATCAAGAATTTTAGGGGTATATGTGCACCCATTATAGATACTTTGAAAGGAGACAAGAAAAATTTTGAATGGACTATTACATCAGAGAAAAGCTTTTAGTTTTTGAAGAGAAAAATGATGGAACAGTCGCTGTTAGCCTTGCCAAACTTTGGAAAAGTGTTTCAAGTGGATTACGATACAATAAAAATAATCATACGAGTGATGTTAATCTATGAAGATAAACTGATTGCTTATTTTAGTGAAACATTGAATGACACCAAGAAGAAGCATTCAGTCTATGACCAAGAGTTCTATGTAATGGTACAAGCTCTTAATAAGTGGCAGCAATACTTGTTGCCAAAGGAGTTTGTTTTCTAAATAGACAATCATGATTTTTAATTCATAAATAACTAAGGTAATCTCAATCTAAGGCACATAAAATAAGTGGAATTTATTCAAAGTTATTATTTTGTTTTGAGACATAAAAGTGGGAAGTGCAATAAAGTTATGGATGCCTTGAGTAGGCAAGATCTTGTTGTGAATGAGCTCAAGGTAGAGTTCAATAGGTTTGATTCAATGATAAATTTGTATGAAGAAAACTTAGATTTCTGAGATTCATTGAAAACATGCAGGAATCCAATGCATATAGACATAAATTTTTGGTTAAAGTACATTATTCAAGATGGGTTATTGTTCAAGGGAAGGAAATTGTTTATACCTCAAGGTTTCATGAGAGGGAACCTATTGAAATAAAAACATAGCAAAGGTCATGTTATATGGTAAATTTAAAAGCCCATATCCTAAACCCCCTTAGATTTATTTAGGCAAATCCGATTCATAGCCTTGGTGAATCTGCAGGTTCTAAATTTTTTTCATTTTCTAGTGTTTATGAGTAACCGTCTGACTACACCAAAAGGCTCTATCAGACGGCTCCACCAAACAACGGTGTTGAACAGCTCTGCCAAATGGTTGTATCGAATGGCTCTACCTTGTTTGATATCGGGGGTGGGGGGTATATTATGTGTGTGTGTGTGTGGGGGGGGGGGGGGGGGGGGGGGGGGGGGGGCGTGTGAATTAAATTGTATTCTAAGATAATGTTGTAAATGGTTGATGATATGACCCTAAAAATAATTTATATCCCTAAAATTTAGGTGATTCGATCCCATCTACCGACCCTAAAAATTTTACAAAACCAAAATCCAAAAATTTGAATATTCATGAATTAATGAATATTCATCATTAAAATTTAACCTATCATGTTATTCATTTTTGGTATGATAAGACTGATCTGGGCAACAATTCAAGTGACAGGTCCACCCCAATTGATGATAGAACTTCTAGGAGCCATAACTTTTGCACCGTAGCTCCAATTGACTCATCATTTGAACCATTGGAAAGCTAAGAATGAAGAGAATGTGGTGAGATGGAATTAATCTCTACTTGATGGATTTTGACCCTTAAAACCCCAATGGAAGTGCCCCAAATTTCAATTTTAGTAGTGCAATCTAAAAATAGTAAGTTTTTAAAAATAGTAATTCCTTGAATTATGTATTGTTGTAAATCATGGAAGTTGAACCACTTAATCTCCCTCGAGATTGGTGACCTTCCACATCCTCCTCACACCTTAAAAACATGTATAAATTAAGATGTAACCTGAAATGGAAATCAGACATCTCTTCTCAGAGATAGGCATATGTTTGGGTTTGTAAATTTGATCAATAAAACATCTCTTCTCAAAGATAGCATTATTTGAATTGTGTTTTTCTTGTTTCTTGAATTATCTTTCAACCAAAGATTTTGATTTTTGGATCAAAGACCTTGGACTAGTTCAGTAACAAGTACTTTTGGTCTTGGATGAATATGGATGTCAAGAAGTTCATGCAAAGATGTAGATTTTACCAACATGCTAAATGAAAAAATCATAATGTTGGTTTGTATCAGCCATTACCCATTCTGGATAGACCATGGGATGCATTAAGTATGGACTTTGTTCTTAGATTACCAAGAACACAATGAGTTAATGACTCCATATTTGTTGTTGTTGATATATTTTATAAGATGGCTCACTTTTTACCATGTAATAAGATTAATGATGCCACACATATTGTGAATTTGTGTTTTCAAGAAGTTGTATTTATGCATGGGTTTCTAAGAAGTATTATATCAAATATATATACAAATTTTATTGAGCACTTTTAGAGGACACTATGGAAGAATTTGGGCACAATATTAAACTTCAATTTAGCTTATCACCCTCAAAAATATGGGCAAATAGAGGTTTTGAATTAGAGTCTTGTAAATTTATTGAGATGTTTAGTTGGTGACAAGCCCAAATAGTGGGATTTGATGTTGGCACAAGTTGAGTTTGCTTACAATGATTCAATCAACCAAAGTATAGGTTTGAGTCCTTTTCAGATAGTGTAATAGAATAGCCTTAGAAATGTATGTGAGTTGTGAAGTACATTTAAGATGAGTAGGAAAAGTGAGGAAGGTGAGTACTATGCTCAAGCTATGCACAATGTGCATAAAGAAGTCAAGAGAACACTTGAAAAAAGTGTTGGAAAATAAAATAAACATGTTGATATGTAGGAGAGAGCTAAATTTTGAGGTTGGGGACTTGGTTTTGGCACATTTGTGCAATGAGATATTTATAAAAGGTGAGTATCTCAAGTGAAATAAGATCGATCCTTACAAAATCCTGAGGAAGTTCGTAACCAATACTTATGAGATTGAATTGCTAGATGGAGTAGGAATTTTGTCTATCTTTAATGTAGTGATTTTTACCCATATGTAGTATAAAAATAAGTGAAGGAGAAGAAAACATGGATTGTTCAACCATTAATTGGAATAAATAATTGATACAAAATAAAAATGAAGAGATGGAATCCATTATGGATATACATATTGGAAAGAAGACAAGGGGAAAAGAGTATTATGAGTACTTAGTCAAGTGGAATGATAGAGCAGTTGAAGACAGGACCTGGCTGAATACATTTGAATTTGTAAATCATGGTAAGACTATAGAGGATCTCATAGCAGGTTCATGAGTTGGAGCTCATGGACATATTCATTACCCTAGGTGTCTGATACAGGAGCATCCAAGGCATACAAATAATCTTGCATCAACAAAAATAGAGTGGTGTGTTTGTGTATTTTTTATTTATTTGTTGTTTCAACAAGGAGAAGTTGTTGGAAGATAAATTAGGACTCAAAACACTTAGTCTATAAATTTCAACTTAAATCTCAAACTTGAGTTCCTAAGTGTGTCTTTTTATGGTGGTTTTCTAATTCCTCTTGAGTAGTCAGTTCTTGACAGAACATTTTTTGTCAATTTGGATGATGGGTTTGTTCTCAGAACTCCATTGGTTCCCAATGAACCTTGAATCATTTATTTGACTGAAGAAAGTGTTCTAAGCACTCAATTGGTTCCCTATGTTCCTCAAATTGCCAATTCGACCATCGAACCCATTCCAAGCATTCTATTAGTTCCTAATGGGGCTTAAATTGCCAATTCAATTGATGAACCTATTTCAAGCACACCATTAGTTCTTGATAGCTGTTAAAGTACTGACATAATGAATAGGTCAGAATATGAAAGGTCACAATGAAAAGTGAAGGGTCAACCCATTCCATCATCTCTTTATAAATAAGATAAATGGCAATTGTATGGGGGGTTGTTTTTGTTTTAGACTTAAGAATTTGTAGGTGAACCAATTGATTCTATACTATGATATGATTATTTTTCCTCCATGTTGGTACTCTAAATCAAGGTCCAAAGTGATATTATGTGCGTTGATTTTGGATAATCGTAATGCCTTCAAATATATACATATATATATGAAGAGAATGTGTTCTTTATAGTGAAGGTCTACAAGTGAAATCTAAGTTTGTCCTTTGTATGTGTGTGTGCCCAAACTAAGCATCACAAAGGTAGAGGTTGTCCTTAAGTGAATACCATGTTTGTGATTTCTCCAAAAAACCAAAAAAATCAACATATTTTCAAGTTAGAAAGAAGGGAAAGCAATCAAGAGATTAGGACAAAAGACCAATAAGAATGTCAACACATCAAAGAGAATTTTCACAAGAAAATGACGTCTCTTAAAATATTGGAAAAGTTTTTAAAATAGGTGGGAATTGGATAGAAAATGATAGGATTAAGTTACCAATGAATTGATTTTTTCACTAGAACAGTAAAAGTGCCAGCAATACTTTAGCAAAGTGTTAGTTCCTAGCTTATATTCTAGTGATCCTACACCTTGCTTGGGTTACTTTAGAAGTGTTAATAGGATACCGATGTTTTATGTCAAGATACCAATTGACAACTAGCATCTTGAACCAAAAAACCAATAATCAATTAAAACCTTGGGTGAAAGTGTAGGTCATGGATTGACAACTCAACCCAAAGTGTTAGTTTTCAATAGTAGTCCAAAAATGATGAAATAGAATCTTTGGAGAGGTTTCTTTGGGTGATAGAAAGAGGTAGAGCATGCAAACAGCAAGTTTTTAAGTTATGAGTGTAAAAGATACATTTATATTAAAAAAAGTCTTTGTAGGTCTAGGTAATGATCAGACTTTCGTTGGATTGGTGCACATATGATTGAACGAGCATAAAATTATAAAATCTAAAAAATGTAATATCTTATCTATGATAACTCAAAATTACTCAAAACTAAAAAAAAATGCAAAAAACATTTAAAAATGCACATTGTTGGGATATGAAACAACCGAAAGCACACAATTGATTACCAAATACAAGCAACTTAATATGCGGAATAAACCAGAATCAACAAGTAACTAGAATCCAGAAATAACACATGATATGAGAGACAATACACAACTTGTATTAAAACTCTTGCAGAAAAGAATACAATAAAGAAGATGCCACTTCTTCTCCACCACCTCTTCAAAGGCTTCCCACACCTCAAGTGGACAGTACTTCTTTCCTCAAAGCTCTCTCTCTTAGGTCCCAACACCCAACTCAAACACTGAGTTGGTGTTCACCTTATACCTGTGCTCCACGCACACCACAAGTGCTCCATGCACTCCACAAGTACTCAAATGTACTTCAAGTAGATCTCCCCTGAACCTGCATCAACCTGCACCTCAATAGACCTTACTTATGGAAGGATCTTCCTTGCCTTCCTCTTTACACTGAGTACACCCCTGTACTCCAAGTAGATCTCTCCTGATACTGCTCCCTGTTGTGTTGTTGTCCCCTCTAACTTTGCACACCTGCAAATCAATCGGTTCTGCACACCTGTGAACCTTGACCTTGCACACACATACACCTGCATATTAATGATCTTACTTACCATGTAGATCTCCTATAGAAGCCATGCTCACCTGATGACCAAGATCATACACTCCTGAAGAACCCTGTTGATTTTCCAATCCAGCACCCACCTTGGTACTGTGGCACTAGGAGGAACACACCATTGCTCACCTCACACACAGAAGGAGCTTATAATAATGCTCTCTTACTCTCTAGCACGAGTTTACAATACAACTATGAGTCCAATAAATAGAACTCATCCAAACAATAATTAGACACCTAATACAATAATTAGATCTGCAGCTCTCAATCTAAAATTAGCTCTCATCATGCAAACACTTGGTTCGTCAACTAACTGCCCGTAATATACTGGCAGTCGAACCACACAGGCGATCGACGTCGATCCCTGTCTGCCTAGGGGTCACCGACGTTGGTCGATCTCTGACTGACGTCGGTTGCCTTCTGGTCTAATACTATCGACGTCGGTTGGCCTGACCGACGCCGACGTCTGAGACGCTCCACAACCCTTCTGCAACCTCCTCCTCTGTTTGCATCAGTGAAGCTTTTAGCTCCACAACCTAACAATCTCCCACTTGGAGATAAATAGCTACACTGTACCTATACTTGTACCCTGTCTAATTTGTTCCCTGGCTTGTATTCCTCTTCAAGATGAATCCTGAAGACCACCCACCACACAACCTATGGTGCACCTCCTGTCATCTGAGTACCCTGTCGCATCCACATCTACAAACACATGTAGTGAAGTCCTGACCCTAAATAGCATGAATCCCTGCTGCTGGTCCCTCTCAAATCCCTGAGAACTCACTTCTCCAAATTGGCTTCTAACTCTCTGACAGCTCCCACTGCTTGGGAAAACTCCGGTCTATACCAGACCTCATGTGATTTCAGACACTGAACTGTACAGCCTTTGGTGTGCTTTGATTTTGCATCCTAAACCTTGCCAACACCTGATTCACATCAGCTCCCACTGGAAACAAAATCACCCTGTGATCTCCCATGTCTCCCATGCCGAAGAATTTCGCTGCTCCAAATTCTTCATAGCAAACCACTGAACTAATCTTACCCCTTAGCTCAACAAAACCCTGTATATAAAAACCCTGCTAGCAAACATACAATCTTCATATAGCAATAGAATGATGTCATGACTCATCATCCACCTGGTAAGGCAAACCACAGTAGTTACCTGACATTGACTGAAGCCATGCTTCGTCCTCCACCTGTCAAACCCTGTACCATTGTCCTGCAGCTCCTCAAGACCATATGACTTGGCCTTCCGTCTCACGAGTCCATTCACTCTATTCTTCAACTAAGGAATCCATTCGTCTTGTAGTGCTAACATACCGACTGGCAACCCTACCAAGTCTCCCGTCTGGTTCTGCAATCTCTCCATGCCACGCTCCCACTGTTTCCTGGATCCTTCCTGCTCTGCAGTCAGTAACTAGTATAAAGAAGAGGAACAACGAATTTGAGGCTTACTTACATCTTCAATCCTCTGTATAGGCATTTGAGACTCCTTGACAGCTTGTTGTCCACCCAAAATTTGTTACAGTGACTGACCTCGATCACCACACAGTCTGCATCCGACCGATGTCGGTTCCTGTGCCTGTCCTGACTACCAACCTACCAACGTCGGTGTCTCCTACTGTCGACGTCGGTCCTCATGACCGACGTCGGTCTTACATACTGCCGACGTCAGTTTTCCTATCGACGTCGGTACCTATGTTTCCTGTGAGTGATGACTTTTTACCCATGAGCTCCTTTGAATCAAGTCCCATGTCCAAACTGCCCTGCTCAGAAGTATCCAGCCCCATCCACTAGTCTCTGTCCGTCATCTCCTCCGAGAACACCAAGGCTTTCCAGTTCTTAAGCTTGTCAAATATATCTGTCTTTCGCTTAAGAACATGCATCTCCTTCCTGCTCATGTGACCAAGCCTACGAAGCCACGTCTCCGCAACAAAAGACGAATCAGTAATATAAACAAGTAGATAAAGAGTACCTATTTTCTTACCACCAGCTAATTCAAGTGCATCCGCTGTGAGAGTTCTCGTGCATCTCTCATCACCCAACCTTTCTGAAGAAATTAGCCATATCTCCAAACCTGGGACCTGCATGACCTCCTTCAACACCCATGTGTTGGCTGCCTGCAATTTCAGCTTCACTTCCCCTTTGCCAATTCTTTGGCAAGGCTCACCAGCTCCTCTCCTTGGGGCTGCATGGAAAGAAGCAACCGAATCTGTTATCCAAGATTCAACTTTATCCAAGAAACCTCCCAGAGCATCTTATGCCACATCCCCTGCAACATATGCTTCTTCAATTCCTTCTTGCTGATCTTCCACAAACCAACAATTTTCTTTTACCTGCTCTTTCTTTCCATCGGACCGTAAGTGACCATTTATGCTTTTTAACTCCTCCATTCTTAGCTTACTTTGATCTGCCATTGCTCTACTCCCACTCAATCAGAAACCCCTAAGAGTGACCTATAACCAAACACAAAACCGCTTCCTGCAACCTTAGCTTTGATACCACGTGTTGGGAATATGAAACAACCAGAAGCACACAATTGATTACCAAATACAAGCAACTTAATATGCGGAATAAACCAGAATCAACAAGTAACTAGAATCCAGAAATAACACATGATATGAGAGACAATACACAACTTGTATTAAAACTCTTGCAAAAAAGAATACAATAAAGAAGATGCCACTTCTTCTCCACCACCTCTTCAGAGGCTTCCCACACCTCAAGTGGACAGTACTTCTTTCCTCAAAGCTCTCTCTCTTAGGTCCCAACACCCAACTCAAACACTGAGTTGGTGTTCACCTTATACCTGTGCTCCACACACACCACAAGTGCTCCACGCACTCCACAAGTACTCAAACGTACTTCAAGTAGATCTTCCCTGAACCTGCATCAACCTGCACCTCAATAGACCTTACTTATGGAAGGATCTTCCTTGCCTTCCTCTTTGCACTGAGTACACGCTTGTACTCCAAGTAGATCTCTCCTGATACTGCTCCTTGTTGTGTTGTTGTCCCCTCTAACTTTGCACACCTGCAAATCAATCTGGTTTTGCACACCTGTGAACCTTGACCTTGCACACACATACACCTGCATATCAATGATCTTACTTACCATGTAGATCTCCTATAGAAGCCATGCTCACCTGATGACCAAGATCATACACTCCTGAAGAACCCTACTGATTCTCCAATCCAGCACCCACCTTGGTACTGTGGCACTAGGAGGAACACACCATTGCTCACCTCACATACAGAAGGAGCTTATAATAATGCTCTCTTACTCTCTAGCACGAGTTTACAATACAACCATGAGTCTAATAAATAGAACTCATCAAAACAATAATTAGACACCTAATACAATAATTAGATCCGCAACTCTCAGTCTAAAATTAGCTCTCATCATGCAAACACTTGGTTCGTCAACTAACTGCCCGTAATATACTCGCAGTCGAACCACACAGGTGACCGACGTCAGTCCCTGTTTGCCTGGGGGTCACCGACGCCAGCCGATCTCTGACCGACGTCGGTTGCCTTCTGGTCTAATACTGCCGACGTCGGTTGGCCTGATCGACGCCGACGTCTGAGACGCTCTACAACCCTTCTGCAACCTCCTCCTCTGTTTGCATTAGTGAAGCTTTTAGCTCCACAACCTAACACACATTTTGGAAATATTCTTATATAAATCGATGATTTTAAGGCTAAAATAACAAAAAGGAAAAAAAACCCAACAATTGAAAAAGAGGGATGAAATGCACCCAAATTGAAGGAGCCAATGATTTAAAAAAATGTGTAAAATGACAATTTTTAATGTCCTGCAAGTTTCCATGGGAAAATGGGATGTATAGATTAGAGAGCAACATGTAAGAACAAGAAACAATAATTAACAAGAAGGGGATAAAAATATAAAATTAGAAAAGGAGGGGAAAAAACAAAAAAATGTGAAATTATATTCAAATATTCAAGATGTTTATATTTCACTTAATGATTGTTTTGTTCATCATCACAAGACATGTAAATCAAGTTGTGACATGTAACATCTAAAACAAGGAATTTGTGGTAACATACATCTTGCAAATATGATTTGAATTTTTCAATTATATAGAGGTGTTAAATTTGGAAAATTCATGGTATTTTGTAATATCTAAGTTTTTGTGATTTTTTCAACCTTCAAGTTGTGAGTTAAAAGCTGGGTCAAAGTATTATTATATAATCGACACCTTGACCCAACCATCCATGTCAACTAGCACTTTTCTCCCAAAGCACCAATATTATTATGACACCTTATACCAAAGCACCAATACAGACCTACTTCCAAACTATGGGTATTATACAGACACCTCGAACCAAAGTGCCAATACTAACTTGAACCATAGGAACACACACTAATAATTTACTAGATCTTTATAGTAAAGTGCAAGTGAAAACTATAAGCTTAGGAACATTTAGAAAAAAAATAGCTTTTTTACAAGATTGAACTATTTTTCTATAGTTTGATGGTTTTTATGCATTTTCATGGTGTTGGGCTACGTGGAGGATTGGAACCATGGTCATGGATCTAGTGGAGTCGAGCTTCAGGGGTCTCCTAGTTAGGTGATGTAGTTTGTAGAATTTATTAAACTAACTAGGTGATATTATGTAGGGCTGAGCTAGATAAGATATTAAAAAAATGTGATGATACCAACTCATTATTTAATCTTATCAATGAGGTTATGATGCATTAGAATGTATATTCCAATACTTTTAGATTTATCAAAGTGGTAGGAAATGGACCATTGCACTAGAGGTAGTGTACAAGATTATGGGACTTCCAAAAACAAGCACTTAAGTCAAGCTAGATGACATCAACATTATTGGTTACCTAGCATTTAGATCCAAATAGGTTTAATATTTTAGATCCTACATGAGTATACAAGTGGCAGTGCCATCTGGCTAGAAGATATTTGGAGTGTTGATATTCTAGATATTTTCAAGTCCTTAGTTAGACCGTTGAGCTCTAGGATGTTGTGGAGAGAAGAGCACTACTACCTTGATGTTGTCTTCGGGACCCATTATTTATGACATTGAGACTCTAGGTACCTTTTATGTCAGGGAGATTATGTCCCATGTCACTTCTAGAGTGATATGTAATATATTTATCACAAGTGTGGGTGATGTATGACCTACCCCGCCCTACTAATGGGGTGGGTTTTTTAGTGTATAACACATATGAGGCCTCAACATATTAGGCATGGTCTCCCATATATTCAAAATATTTTTTTATGAATTGGCAGTATAGACACCCAAAACTGGCCACAACTGGCCTTTGACCGGACTTCAAACTAATTCTTACCAACCATTGCAAATTAAGCCTAGGAATCACTGAATGTCTTGAATTTACTTGTGTATCATTCATCAAAGTTTAGAATCATGTTGAGACATTCTTATTTGGGGTATCCTACCATATGCAACAGTAACATCTCACAAATTCATCCCTAATCACCTTGTGGCATCACAACTGTCAATTTGGCCTATGGACCTATTAAGTGGGGCACTTGCACATTTAATCAAATCTTGAAAGAGTTAAAAGACTAATCAAAATCAATTAACAAGTTAAACAATATTAAATGCCTAGTTGAATTATAAATTTGAAATTAATGGATATTTAAAAATATAAATTTCAAAAATCAAAATATCAATGCCTTTATGAGTTGTCAAGCTCTTTGAAAATATCCTAAAATATCTAATTTGAGAGCCATGCCTAGTAATTGCAAATCATAATTACTTGATAACTATTAACTCTATTGGAGTTAGTTTTAACTCACCAAGGGTTAGTTTGAACTCATCCCAATCCTAAACTCAACCTTGACTCATCTTGGGTGAGAGTTAATTCCTAAGGCTATAAATACAAGGTCATACCTCTTCATTTCTAAGCTTGGATATTGTAGAGTTATGCAGGATTTACTCCATAAAACTCATGCAAGTAGTGTTACCATGCCCAAATCTTAAGCCAAGTTATCACAAGCCAAGGTGCCAAGAAGAGGAGCCAAACAACCTCCATTGATGAAGATTTTTTGATGCATAAGGCAAGCAAGCCATTCAACAAAGTTATTTGGAGCTCCAAGGAAGGTAAAAGAGTTATGTCTTTTATGTTTTTGTTGTGCTTTCATTTAGTTTTTGATACCCAAGCTCTCCCTAGTGTCTAGGCTAGAGGTGTTAGGATATTAGTGTCATTTAATTTGTTTTATGAGACTATCACAAGACTAACCTCCTCTCTATGTCAAATTCCTAGTTCACAAGCAGAGTGTATGATAGGTGTCATTTAATCATGAAAATTATTAAAGAAAATACAAATTATGATATGGTGACTCTGCTATAGCTAGATATGCTATGATCATGGAAAAATGAGTCAGCTGACCTAGATTGGGTGAGTTGAGTGATTATGCTAACAAGTAGAAGATGGTGGACTAAGCCACTCTCTATGGTAAGGGTTAGACAACAATTTGGATTGGATATTCTACCATTACAACCAAGGCCCATGGTATTGATAAAGTATCTAGAGAGGAACTGAGGGTTGGTGGTCTCACTAGCATGTCGTGGGATGATCTCACTTCAAGTGTGCTTGTAGTTTTACAACCTCGAGATAAGAATGATGACAATGATGGGGAGGATTTCCCATAAGGGGACATCTAGATGGCTATGAGAGTAGGTGAGAGGGTTATAAGGGGGGAAACCCACACTGAGGTGGCCAGAGGTTTAGACGACATGTTTGAGGAGGTTGAGGTATAAATATTATAGCTAAAGAGGAACAAACCCTCTATAGGTCAGAGGATGCAAAGATGTGTATCATCCGGGAAGGGGGTTCATCATGGTGGGCATGGGAGGTCTCGCATGGATATAGAATCCATACTAGACTTGAGTTGGAAAGATGGTGACCCAAGTGAGGATAGTGTTGGCTTTGATTGTATATTTGGATTCCTTGAAAAACATTATAAGGGCCCCATGCTTTATTCATATTTTGATTCTCCTTTTTTCTCATATTTTGAGGGCCTTTGGTGGTAAAGTGCTAGCAAGTGGTCACATTGACAATCGAACACTCAAGCATAGGAGACTAGAGAGGAGAGATATTGGCACATCACCTAGCACTTAGGACATGGGATTGAGGGCTATTTGGTAAAATATTTAGGCACATTAGGGGAGAAAACCATGGAATGGCAGTTAAATTTTGAGCACACAAACAAATCTCTCATGCTTGGCTCGGTCAATGCAAGGAACACAAGGTGTTGGAGGTTAGGACGTCAATCTTGTACTCCATCCCCTTTGTGGATATTTTGTTAAAGTGGCTCATCTACGCATTGTTGTAAAGTGGTTAGAGGTTAATTTGTGACCACTAATGGTCTATATGGCAAGTTGACTCAAACTTTGGCACTTGTAAGTCTTGTGTGGCACACTATGATTGTTTCAATATGAATTTCGTACACTTGTACAGATGACCTAAAATTTTGAAAAAATGTTTAAAATGGGGTTGAGTTTGTGAAAACGTGTATAAGTTTCATTTAAGTACATTTTTTTTTACTATTTATGCATTTTTTAAATTTTAATTTTTAAGCGAATGAGCAAAATAGTCACACATAGTCAATAAAGAATATTTTCATAATCAATTGTTCTAGGAGAGACAAGTAGCGCATTGGGTGATTCCCTACAAAAATTCAAATTTAAATTCAAGTATTTTGAAATTCAAAATTTTGCATGATTTAGGTAAATTTAACTTAATCTTCAAACAACCATACATATTTTATACAAATTCCATTTGATCATGTTTTCCAACCAATGGAAACAACTTTCAAATCTCTTCATAGTGATATTATTGAGTCTATAATTTCACACTACTTATGTAGTCTTGGTATATTAAAAGATTGAGGAAATTCTAAGTGTTGTGTTAATAGGATATAATTATCATATGTGAGAGTCGTCCATTGAAATCACTTTTAAGACTAAAAGTTTGTGACAAATAATTATGGAGACAGAAAAAATCCTTCAATTAAAAAAGAAGAAAAATACATATTTTAACATGAAAATATTTATAACTGTAAAATTTTAAAAATGAAACATCGTTGAAGACATTAATTTAAAAATATGATAATCTAAAATTTAATTTGATTGCATTACAAATGCCATCATGTAACATTTAGAATGTGTAACTTTCTTAACAACAACTGTGTATTTAATGGACCAAAAAGATATCACAAAATCTTCAATTAAGGGGATGTAAATTAATAAAAAAGATTGTTTGGTGACATTTATACATTGTGAACGACATCCCTTGTAGATATTGAAAAACATATGGAATAATGAATTAAGTCGAATTTTAAAATAAATTTAAATTTAAAGAAAATCTTTCAAATAATTAGTATATAATTAATTGTGATTCCAATTCAATTTGAGATATTAGTCCACCCCGCATAAGACAATAGTTTCCAATTTATTAATAGGCAAATTCTATTGCAAAGATAGCATTCATGTCCCCCAAACAAATCAAATGTTTGAATGTTTATTATTAAGCAACTATGTGATGAAATCATGGGTAGATTCCTTAGGTGATTTCTTAGCATTAATGAATTTGCTAAGGCTATTCTCAGGAAGGTTTAAATGTTAGAATTCCTTAAATAGACTAATGACTAAGTATTTTAGTTATGTAATGGAATGTCTATGAAGTTGGTTGTATAATTCTAATGCATCTCGATTTCCAAATTATTTAAGATGTAAGGTGGGATAAATAGTCTCGTCATATGTGATGATTGTAAAAGTATTTATAATTATCCATGGACATACTGAAGGGATCTATACATTTGTTTTGAATATTTTAAAGTAATTATTTTGTATTAAATGTTGAGGAATGTGATGAAATATCCTAATAAATTACAATATTAAATATTAAATTATGAAGAGTTTTTTTAATAGATAATTAAGGGTTAAGGGTCCCCTACTCAATATAAATAAATTAGTTATAAAAACCATGTATCTCAGATAACATTCACAAGAAGGTGGGAGAATAAAACAATGGCCTAACCAACTGGCAATGAACTAACATAAAGTACAGTACATACAACCACCACTAAAAGGGACCAAAACACAACCAAGGACTAGCCAAGGACTATCTAGTAGGAAAAGATCCTAGAAAGGGATACCACCCTAGAACAAGAACCCATACAATCATCAAAACACAGGGACGTAACCAAGATACATGCAAAAAAAAAGACCTTAATCCGCTTGTTGGGCTCCACCAAAGGACTCACCACCAAACCGCCTCATAGTCTTCTACTGGGGGCCAAAGCCCAATGAATCCTCAAACTAGTTTCCTATTTCATCCTCGGTAGGGGGCTCAAAGCAACAGCCAAAAGCTAGGGCTCGTAGGTTGGGCTCAAGCCAAGCCCACATGGCCGAAGAAGTCCCCTATCTAGGATTAGCCACCGTTGTTCCATTGGGCCCTGTGTCCATGATATTTACCGAGGGTGGCAAAGGATGGCCACCCCAAAACATTTGCACTAGCATTTGTGTAGCAGCAAGCACCTGAGACTACTAGTGCATCCCCAGGGTAATTGAAAGGGAGGGCAGGGGAGCCCACAAGGAGGACACATCCAAAGGGGAAATAAATCGACCAGTTAGAGGGAGAGCGAAGGTGACCATGCAATTTTTCCACATGAACCAAGGCAATGTTGAGCCACTCTTTGAGCTCTCGAAAGATAGACAAGGGAATAACGTTGTAGTTCTCCTTCCCTATTAGGGACAACGTGGACAATCTTTTGGCTAGAAAATCCTCAATTGCCACTCGCCATCCTAACCTATATGAAGGCTTTATCAATCATTCCACTACTGCCCTAACCAATGCTTTATCCTCCACAGCTAAGAACATGTCGTTGATGAACAATGAAGCAATGTTAGCATTCACCTTGACCATGTAAGGAGTCTCCAAGAAAAACAGGGTCACTATCTATGTGATGGCCTCCAATATCAGCTCAAATTGAATCACAAAAACCTTCTTCAGACGAGTTTCACTGATGATGCCCTCGAAAGACATTTCCCTCTTCTCAGATGCAACACAGCAAAGCTCACTAATGGAGATTTGAACCAAGTGCTCCATCCAAATGGCTTTCAATTCTCCAGCACTCAGCTGAATAAGATTGCTCAAAAGAAATGCCTTCGATTTGAATTATTCACACTCCTCATAAAGGCAGGGCAGCGTACTAAATGCTCTGACACATGTGAGGTGCAAAAATTGATGGAGATAAATGATTAATGGGAGAGGCCCTTTAGCCACCAATTCAACATTATGAATCCCAAAGACTAAGAAGGGTAAGGGGGAAGGGAGCCAGAGGTTCGCCAAATTTGCCTCAAGCCATGCATCCAAGTGTTGTCCTTAACAAGCTCTAGGAATTGCGAGATACCTTGACTGGTAAGGAAATGTATTGTAGCATTGGTCTCATGATAACAGTAAGAAGCCTCCTAGGAATTGAGGGAACTTAGAATATCCCAAGCTCGACCCAATATATTTTCAATGTTCCAAGCACACGCCCTTCTGCCCTCCGTCGCACCCCCGCCTCGCCCCCTCCCCCGACAAGGCTTGGATTAAAACCATTGAGTCCCCTTTGAAGATTACTTTCTCCATGCAACATTGCACTAACATATATACACCAAGGGCCAATGCTTGAGCCTCAACGTCATTATTGGTCCCATCAATTAATCCCATCGACATTGTTCTAATCAAAGAACATGTACAATCTTTGATGATGCAACCAACCCCTGAAGCTCCGAGTGATCCCACCAAAATTGAGCTTGAAGAAACCTAGGAGCAAGGGAGCCCAAATCAAATTTTTTGCCCTATGAGATGTTTTCACAAGAACTCTTGGCCCATTCACGGGAAAACTATGAAGAGGTTTTTAAGCCAAAGGGTTAAAAACAATTAAGTCAAATATATTGTCCATGTAGTAATTACTTTGATGATTTAAACTAACAGTAAAAGTAAAATAATGTTTTTTAAATTATTGGTAGACGTTTTTTTTAAATTTAGAGCTTTGAACTGAAATGCTAGGGTCACAGGAGGCCCAGATCTCCCTATAACCAATACCTTAGCAACAACCAACCTCAGAAACATCTCCATGACCACAACCGGCCCCTCTAACATCACCACGGCCACTACCAACTCCGCAAACATCTCCAAAGACAATAACCAAACTAAAATACCGTTAAGATTTAAACTTAGCTGACACTAACCACAATGAAACCACTTTAACCAATTCACCCATGTCTCATTAATTAAAAGTAAAATAATTTTATTAATCATCACATTAAAAAATATAATAAAACTTTAATATAAAATTCAATTCTCTCCAAATTTGTGACGTAAAAATATTAATAATATTAAAATGTACCCAATAATAAAATAAAAGATAAGACAATGAAAGAAATACACATACACTTAAAGGTATAACCCAAAATGTATAGGAAGAACTTTTACAACCATACACAGAATTAAAATATAACCAATTAGATAAGAATCACTCCGCTAAATTTCCTAAAACTAAGACCAATCCAGATGATGTTAATTAAAATAATCCATCTTACATTATGTTTATACTTTAATAAATATATAAACTTGTTTGATAAAAATTATCTTTGAGGGAAGAGAAAAACTAAGAAAAAACAATATCATCTCACTTTGGCTTCAAATATAGATTGGTGATCTTTGATAAACTTGAATTTACTAATTTTTATATAAATAAATGATATATTCCTAAATGGTTGGTGTAAATCTAAATTGCTTTAATGAATTAGAATTCGTAAATAATTAGGTACTACAAATTTTAAGTATGGACAAATATTAATTTTTGTGAAATACAGGGTCAACATTTCTTTTTTCAGGAAGTATAGTTTGATTGTTATACAAATTACATCTTATGTGAAAGAAATATTATAATAAATTTTCCATGTCACAATTAATTGTTAAAAAAAAACGTTCATTAAAATAAGTACAAAAATTATTGTAAATATTATATTACTAAAAAATTTTACAATTGCACTTGTGTAGAACCATTTCAAGATGACTTCCACAAATAATCATTATTTCAATAACATTTTTCCTTATATATTTTTAATAATAATCACAAAGCAAAGGAATCCACTAAATACACAAATATTACAAGCATTTGTTATAGAGGAATGATGAATTTGATCGACCATTTTGAGCTTTAAGAGCATATAATATCTACCCTTCTCTCACAATTCTTATCAACATAAAATTAACTTAATTACAACCCAATCATATATTTGTATTAGATAGTTGAAGACTTCCACGACTTATTTAATTATATTATTATTAATTTTGGGAGGGGATTTCAATCGCTGTTGGGGGTAAGATTTTTTATCAATCAAACCAACTATTTCTCTGAACAATTTACTTAGAAATGAAATACCTCCCAAGGAATGAAACGCTGAATACTCAAAACTCACCCTTTACTCCCCAAATTGAATGCTTCCTTAAATTAGTGCATTTATTTTAAAAACATGGCATTGAACATGGTGCTTATACATTTGCAACTCACATCATAACATAATTCATATGTTACCTATTTTTTATTTTCTTTTTATTGAAAGCATGCGATATATGCCCAATAAATAAAAACATAATACATGCTCCATCAAAAAAGTCAAGTAGTATGAAAGCATTACCCAAGCAAAAAGCACAACAGAAAGCAAAAGAGGGTTTAGCAACCCGAGAAAGAATAGGGACTTGGGGCCCAAGACCAAACATCATACAAAAAGACCTTATTTTTTGGAGGACCGTGCAACTCATCTAGCCCAGTTGGTCTGCTGCTCCTTTGACATGTGGCGATCAACTCAAGTGCAAAGCCATAAACCAACGATCCTTCTTGTTGCCAGGGGGGCAATCAATGGCCACATAAATAGGTCTCTCTAAGGAAGCCTTGCTCAAAGGCTCTGCTCCACTTCTAGTTGGATTGACAAGCCAAAGCAGCCTCCTCTAAATCAACTATGTTCATTTGCTATTGTCCAACCTCTCTTTGCACCTTTCTTGCACTGACTTCAGCATGACTTGTGTTGGACTCTTTCAAAGTATCTGAAGAGCAATTGCTTTAGGGTCTTCGTCGATTGTTTTGGTATCCTTTTGAGGATCTGAAGCTACCATTCCCTCAAGATTCCTTTTATGTTCTTGGGTGCTCAAAGCTGCAAACAGTTTAGGCTTAACCCAACTTGAGCTTGGATTTTCTCCTTTCCTGAGGATATGGGTCTGACTTCCATTTTATCTAATGTAACAATTCAAATATAAGATATCATATTGGGGTTTTTTAAAAAAACTTGTATAATGACAAACTTCGGCATTTTTGTAAACCTGCCTACATACACACCCCTCATTGAATTGGCATGCAACAGGATGCATTAACTAGCCATTGGTAGATAAGAGTTTAATTATGCACATAATTAAATTTTGAGATATAATGGTGGACCCTTAGGATATGAAATGGTGTGAAACTTGACTTAATTTTTCCACACTATTGACCTGAATTTACAAAATTTAGATCTCTAGTTTATCTATTAAAGGGGGGAAAAAATCTTTATGCAAAGCAGTTCCAAAAGCTATCCTCTCCCAGAGGACAAAACTGATATGCAAAGTGCCATTTAGTGAGAGACTATTAAAATATGGTCACCTTTTCTGGTGTTCCAGGACCATTGAGAATGTATATGTTATACACAATATTGTACATCTTCCAAATAGTATACAGAATAATGTTAATGCCATTGCCAATGATCAGACGACGACTTAAAAGCTAATACATTTTTGTTACAAACACAAAGGAATGTAGAGATACATTTTACTAACCACCCATGCTTTCCCGTCTCCTAACAACTCCTTCCACTAGTTTCACCTTTCTAGATGTATCATCAACAATTTGAGTAAGCTTTCCAACAGCTGTTTTCAAACGTGACATTTGAGTTTCTGGCATAGCCAACTTTCTTCCCCCAACATTTTCAGTTGGTAAATTTTTCAGACGTGGCTGAGATATCCGCACGTATCGTTCAAATCGAGAATTTAGGCCCTCAATAGCTGATTGAAGGACATCCAAGTCCTCACAGTTTATCATATCTGTTATGCAGTGAAAAGGACATAAATGACCAAAGCACAAAGAGAAAGGGAACAAGTTACTTAGAACAACTTTGAAGCCAGAACATGGTCCAGTATTGCAGTACAGTATAAGGAAAAAAGAATCATACCAATCTGAGCTTTGAAATCACGCTCAGCAGCTGTAAGAGGTTTTGTCTTCACTCCTGGTAAATTGCTAACCTTCTTGAGACGTTCGTTTAGCTGCATGTTTACCTCAATAGCATTTATGATTCGCTCTCTAAGGTAGCTTTTATCCTTTTGAACATTTTGCAACTTCTCCTCTAGTTCCTGCAATCGCAGCTGCTGATCATCCACAACTTTATTTAGCCGGACAACATGATTTTTAAGTTCTACATACACCTGAAAGTCAATCACACGTCATTAATAACTCCCAATGTATTTTATCTTCATATAGAAAGAGAAATTATCTTACTAGCCTGTCACCTTATGTGCATATTCAACATATTTCTCATGAAGTAATTTGCAATGATCATGAAGAATAGAACGGCCTTCAATCGAGTCTGCAGTCAAATGCCGCTCTGATGACGAAACCTATTATACATTAATCAAAACATAACAGTAAAGTACACTATCAGAAAAAGCATAAAGAATACGACCTGCAACTTCAGAATACACTAAAAACATAGGTGCTAAAAAGGATGAAAAACATACTCAGATTTGAGCCTATCCCTAAACAAAGGACATGTGTAAATGCCAAGAAATATAGAAATAAGCTATTAAATTGAGGCAAAATTAGTAAGCCGCAGCTATGAAAAACTGCTGATATTTAAAAACGATGTTCTATGGCAAAATGAACTTACTTGAGGAATTTGAATCTCCTTTGGGCCAAGCAGAAGTTCTCTACTCATAATCTCTGTATTTCCTGTTTCAGAAGCTTCCAAACTCTGATCAGTTTCTTTGAAGCCTTCAATTTGAAGAGGGAATGATTCTCTCTTAACCTTCATCTCTATTACAGCACACTCATACACTGAGGTGAGTGCTAAAAGCCATGCCTTACCAAATGAGTCTAAAAGAGCAGTGACACCAAGCAGGGGCATGGGAACAGAATCTTCATTTGGACATGTCTCTAGAACAGGAAATACAGAAGGAGCTTTACCAGCTGAACTTCTGTCTGCAGTCCGGTCAGAGAATGGAAGCCAATGCAACAATAAAGCATCTATCCCTCCTCCATGATAGCAGTAGAGTCTTTCTGGAATTATAGGGTCAGGTAAAAGGGAAAGGGGTGCAATTTCTAACAAAGTTTTTGGCAATGCAAAGTCAATCACAGCCAGCTGAAGCAAATGAGGCGGATCACCCATCCATGGATTGTTCGAAATATCTTTGTTGCTACCATATCCACTGCCTACACATGAAGTATTTTCTAGCTTGGCCTCAGCAATCATAGCAACTGAGAGCAAGTTGCCATCCTCTATTCGTAATTGAGGTGAGCTCCCTATGTTCCAAACAGGTTGCATCTCATCCGCGAGAGCATAGACTTGCATTTGGCCATCACTCAGGCTGATAGCTAAGATACTATCTTTGTGAATTGAGTTGTATAGAAAACCAACTGCACGATTCCTAAGCTTCGTAGGTTCATCTCCATCACCATTTGTATTGCTGCCTAAGACCATAGGAAGAGGCCCCTGCACAGCTATAATGAAGTCATCAAAAATCCCAAACAAGGATATTTTGACTTGAGAAATTTATCTTTTAAAAAATGGGAAATTTCAATTGACAATTAAAAATATGATCTAGGCCAAGTATGTCATTCTTTTATGATAGCCAATACACTTCACTAGTTGCTCATTGCAGTTTGGATTTTAACATTTAAAAATGACTAGTAGATTCCAATGCAATTTACCAACTCTCAATGGTAATAGAAGATATTATTCATATTCTCAAGTTATTATTTTTTGCTTGAATTTCATCAAATTGCTAAATTCAAAAACAAAATTACTGGTCAGAACTCAGAAACATAGATCCAAGAAACCTCTAGTTTTAGCAAGAAGTTGAACAATTCGTGGATGGAATGGCTGGAAATGTTGGGACTGGCGGTAGGCTAGTCCAATTCTCAGTTGATGTGATAAAAGGCACCTAAATGAGTAAAGTTTGTGGAGGTGGCACAAAAAAAAGGTTGTCATTAATAAATCTCTTGGGCAACTCCTACGAGCAGTCAAAAGGGCATTTCCAAAGTGTGTTCAGGCAAGGGTATTCTGCATTCAGAGATACTTCAAAATAGTACATATTTATTGTTTTTTGTTGCTATTAAACGCAGAATGATTTGTCTGACAATAGAAGCCATTTGGATGCACTTCACATAGGTTCCATAGCTTCTGAAAAGTTGGTTAAGGTGAGAAACGAAATATAACTGAGCATCTGTCTTCTGCAGTTAATGTACATGCATTTTTTGGGTTTCATTGCCGAGTAGCAAAGAAAGTGGTGTCAAATATTGGGTTCACTGGATTCTCTTTCAAGTGTTGTCTTTGTCTTGAATGCTTCATGTTTCACCTGTTTGTTGTTAGAGTGATCAATTCCAACAAAAACTAAAATATATATCCAAGACTAAACAACATGCTATATCCCCTTAGGGATATTCTTGCATCAAACACCTGCACAGCCAACGCTTAATACTCTCCACCTTTGAAGCATTTTGGGACACAAACTGCATACATCACTATTGTGTCTTATTTGCATGCTGCTACCACCTACACCAACTTTTATGGAAGACTTCCATCCAAGGTTGTATGTGGCCTCTGTAAGGGTGCAAGACTTAACTACCTACAAAACAGCAGTAAGAGCAAAATTTACCTGCTCATCACCTTGCACCATTTGCTTTCCTGATCTTGTAGATCAACCTTCAATTGACTCAAGCAATTCACTTTCTCAAACATCCTTCATTGTAGTGTGGTATGACTTTGGTCTCTTGTGTTGGTTTTCTTGATCTTGTTGTGAAGACTGAGAAACACTTTTCACGAGCAGAACCCTCCCTAGATTCTACCTCTTCTGATGTTTTCAACTCTGAGCCCAATTCAGTTTTAACACTAGAACTTATTCCAAAAATATCCTCAACAGTGACCTGTACATTACTATTTGTAGATTTGCCATTATCAGACAATAATTGTATTTTTTCATCTACAATATCGTCTCTAATTACCAAAATTCTGCTTGTAGAGACATCTAGTAATCTATATGCCTTAGAATGCTCACTATAGCCAACAAATATATATGTTTTGCTGAACGCAAAAGCAATGTTACCAAAAACTTGAAAGTTACATCAGGGGTTTTTTCTGACCATGCTTCTTTAGGAGTAACTTTCTGTAAGGCTTTACAGGGAGTTCTATTGAGGATGTAACTCGTTGTACTCACAGCGTTTGCCCGGTACCAAAAAGGCACATTCTGGCTCTGCACCATACACCATGCCATAGATTGAAATCTCGGCGATACCTCATTATTTCTCAGCGTTTCTCGTGTTATGACTGTCGGCAGAGAAACCGGGGGTTTTCTCATAAGACAAGAACCCTATTTTTCTCAACGATTTTCGCCAAGAAATCTCAGTGATTTCTCGGTAAAAATCATCGAGAAAATCAAATATCTTGGCAACTGAAAAAAAAAAAAAACCAATGCATTAAAAAAAGTTAAAAGTTAAAACCATTATCACAATTTTCTTATTTGATCATAAAGTGAATTGCGGATTTTATTATCGCAATTTTCTTGTGCCCTCATTCATCATTGCAGTGTGTATTTCAAGGCTCAAGCTGTAAGTTTTAGACTTATAGTATTTTATACCCCGCAATATAGTGCAGCAGTGCCCTCAGACTTCATTGTAGTTCGCCACCCGATGCCATTAGTGGACCGTGCATAGTCAGCCGGGATTAAAAGTTTGAAGTTCAGTTGATCATTGAGTCTTGACACTTCGCGAGTTCACAGTTCACACTCACAGTAGCCTGGGCCCTATATATACTCTATAGTATAATAGTTATACTATATAGCATATACAGGTAAGTGGTATTGTGGTACTACTACTGGTAACAATATACAATATGAAATTATGATTCGTGAATATATATTTAGTATTTATTGTTTGAATGAGGGTGAACTGTGAAGCTGTGAAGTTGTGAACCGTAAAAGTTGAGACTACAGTTTTATACTTGTAGTATTTGGCACGCTGAAATATTGTCATTGAATATACTTTGGACTTGAAGAGGGTAAAAAAATTAAAAAAACAGATTGCAGTTTCATATTATTTGCATTGCCATTTGCCACTAATGCTCATTGATAGCTGAAGCTTGAGATTGAGAATAGTGCACTAGCACGACTCCACTAAAAGCCCGATACCGGTAGCCTACACAACACAACGTACATTAGAGAGTTAGATTCCAGGTATTGACTTGGATGAGATCGATCCATATGGCGACTGGATCATTGATGATGCAAAGTTAGAGCCCATGTTTACAGCAGAAGAGATTGCAGATTTAGAGAGGGAGATAGAAGAAGCAATAGCATCTAGGGTAGCAAAGATATTAGGTGGTGTTGGTGAGGATCCAACTGATACATTTGACTTTGTTGACGATGTTGGCATTGGAGAGGAAGAATTGTTACCTTCCACTTCCATTAGGCAGCCACATCAAACTTATTCTAGGCGCTAGAGATGAAAGATAATATGTATATTTGATATTTCATGACTCTATGAGCATTGTAGTTTGTAACTTTGTAGTTTGTAGTTTGTACTTCGAGTTTGTAGTTTGCAACTTTGTAGTATTGTTACTATTGTACTCTTTTTTCATCTCACATTGATAGAAAATATACTTATGGGCCTATGGCATTCTCTACATTCATTTTTCATGTCATTTAACAATGTTTTACAATTAATTTAAGTTTATTTTATGAGTTTATATGTTTTTTAGAGTAGCGATAAAGTTGCTGAGAAATTCCCGAGATCCGAAATCCGGTTCAAATTTTGCCTCCCAAGAAATTGCCGAGAACGAAATTTCGAATATGCACCATGCCATCTCCATTTTTGTCATGTTCTTCCTTTCCACAACTCCATTTTGTTGTGGGGTGTATGCAGTAGTCTACTACATGTGTATGCCTTCTTTCTTGCAGAATTCTTTAAATTCTTTTGAGGCGAACGCACCTCTATTATGTGATCTAAGAGCTTTCACCTATTTGTCTGTTTGTTTCTCTACCAAAACTTTCCACGCAACAAAATTAGAGAAAATATTTGAACTTTTTATTTAAAAATAAAGCCACATTTTCCTTAAAAAGTCAAATATTAACAAGAAATATTGAACCCTAGATACCATAGTAGAAAAACTCGAGAACCATAGTTACTCGGTAGCCAAAAATTGTGACTTGTACTCAGGGCTCAGCAATTACTCAGTACTTTTATCACTACTTTAAAAAAATATATAAATTCATAAAATACACTGAAATACATAAGAAAATGAAATGATTGTAGAGATTCATAGAACACAACTCAGAGTCATAAATATGTTTTATATTAGTTTTTAAGCAAATAAGAGCACAATGTGAATGTCAAATGCTCTATTTTAAGCAAATAAGAAAAAAACGATGGCATAATGAAATATTCGTGATTTTTTTTGCACTTATGTTTTTTAGGTTGCCGGTTTTGGCTGGTTACCAAGCCAAAAACTGCGGTTTTTGGCCTAATAACTGGCCAACGGCTTTCTGGCAGTCTTCCCATTTCAACAAAAAAAAGTTTTTCATGGGTACTCGCCAGGTACCCATGTTTTTTAATACATAGCTAGATGCCTTATGTGTTTTTATTGGACCATGAAATTCAGCATGTACCAGGTCCAAAATTCCTTTGGCTCACCACGCCTTACCAATATTAAACGAATGTTGAATTTGCTTGCCCATCTGACATCCTATACACACATTCTAACTTTTCTTAGTACATTTAGTTATTGATAACTAAGATGACCATACCTCTCATGCCAAAGCTCACTATTACTTTCAATTGTTGTTTGTACATGTTCTTTTTCTATTTTGGGATTAACCAATTTATGCAACCCATCTTCATAATTGTCTTGTTCCTCCTTTCCACGACTCCATTTTGTTGTGGGGTGTATGGAGTGATATATTGCACGTGTATGCCTTCTTTCTTGCATAATTCTTTGAACTGTTTTGAGACAATCTCGCCCCCATTATCTGATCTAAGAGCTTTCACTTGTTGACCTGTCTGTTTCTCTACCAAAGCTTTCCATACAACATTAGAGAAACAATCTGACTTTTTATTTAGAAAATAATCCCACGTTTTTATAGAAAAGTCATCAACTATTGACAAGAAATATTGAGCCCCAGATAGAGTATGTGTTTTCAGTGGACCATGCAATTCAACATGTACCAAGTCCAAAACTCCTTTGGTTCACCATGCCTTACTAGTATCAAACAAATGTCAAATCCGCTTGCCAATCTAACACCCTATATACACATTCTAAATTTCATGAATTGATGGAAATCCATTCACCATGTTACTCTTAGTACATTTAGATACCCATAACTGAGGTGACAATTCATCTCATGCCAAAGTACACTATTGCTTTCAAATGCTGCTAGAGCATGTTCTTTTTCTGTTTTGGGATTAACCAATTTAAACAATCTCTTTTGACCAATTCAAACAACAATTGCTATATTATAATGAAGATTAGTTACCATCCATTTGCTTCCTTGAAACTTTACAAAAAGATAAAGATTTGTGATTATCTCAATTCTCACTTATAGATTGAAGATTCTTGTTCAAATGTAGCACATGCCAAACATTCTTGAAAGTGTAATTAACATAATTGTTCGACCTTACACAAATATCTCCACACCCTTAAAAAAAAGTGAGTCCAACCATCGCCCAAGGAAATAGATCCATTACTATTATTGTCTTCAATGAAATTTGCATGCCAGTCTTTGAGACACATATAGTATCAAGATGCACCTGAATCGAAGTATACCACCAATAAAGTTAGTAAGACTACGACCAATCTTGAAAAGGAAATAAATGGAAAAAGTAGCATGTCGTTCTAACAATCTTGATTTGATGAGACTATATTTTGTTTATCTTATTTTATCATAAGCGTATTTGATTCAAGGAATCAAATGTATTGGAAAATGTATCCAATATTCTATTGGATTATCTATGTTGTTTGAACAAATGTATGAGTTATGAAATAAGATTGAATCAACACTCGATAAAGTCGAGTGAGTCCATGGCGAAAGCTGGATTTATTCAAAGAATACAAAAAATATCTACGTGTCCGATACCTATCCAAATATCCAAAAAAGGCAATAAAGTTTATAACATGAATTTCTAATATTCATATTAGAAATGGTTTAAAAAAAATCCAGTATGAAAATAACTAAGAAATTTCGGAATTTGTTATTCCGTCATTTTCTTTGAATTCTCTAAAATCATCAAATAGTGTCTAATTTTTTTACCGACCAACAGGTCAGAGGAGTATCATGTTCTTGATTCAGCAAATTGGTTCTAAGATGATGCCACGAATGAACAATCACTTGTTGCCCCTTGTTCATCTTCCTCATCAAAAATTTGCATACCATGATTGTGTTTGACCATTTGCTAGGTCCTACTATCTCTTTCGACAATCTTTCTTGAAATGCCCCGACTTCTTATGATAGTGACATTTCAACTGTGACTTGTTACTGCTTTTGAAAGCCTTGTCACTTGTCAAATTGTTGGCATTGGACTATTTGTTTCTGCCTATGAATTGACGTGCACTAAATGCACTCTCTATAAAATCGAAAGTTGTTGCCTCTACATGATCTTGCCTTCACTCCTACATGAGAAGTCTTGAAAACTTCTTGAAATCAAGAGTTTGTGTTTTTGCAATCAAATGTAGTGATTCCACAAACGAATCAAAGGACAAAGGTAAACTATGCATTACCAATGCAGCCTAAACCTGATCATCCACTGGGTTCTCGATGGCAGCGAACTGATCACAAAGATCCTTCAAACGTAGGAGGTGCTCAAAAATAGATCGTCCTTCACATAACTTAGTGAAAAATAACACATTTTTCAAATATAACACCCTTCCGGATCCTGATGCTTGATACTTAGTAGCCAAGGTTTTCCACAATTCAGATGTAATAGTAAGCATTTCTAACCTCTGGCACTAAATTATCAACAACTAACAGATTTAACAGCATTAATGCCTTCCTATGTCTTGTATCATAATCTTCAGTTTTATTTTTAGGTCTTTGTTCTTTGTCTAGCACAATTTGATCAAGATTTCTATACTCACATTCTGTAAGTATTTTATGCCATAAACTGAAGTTTTTACCAGTTAATTTTATTGAATCAAGCAATAATGGGCATTGAATACTAGTCATTTAAACCTTTCTGACCACTAAAACAATTGCTTCGGAAAAACCACAACTTTTGACACGATATTCTTCACCACTAGCTTTGTTTTCCTTAACCAGACAACTCTGCAAGTTTTCTAGTATAGACCCCTATCTGTTCACAAGATACAAAAATAACTTGTTTCTAGGTAATTTGAAGGCAATTATTTAAAAAGTTTATAAAGATTATAATGCATAAAGTTTATTTTTTATTTTTTATTTTTTTTACAGATACTAAGGGTTGGAGGGGCCCTCACCCATACATTGATAATACCACAAGATTACAAAAACCGAGAGAAAGAAAGTGGACTCCACATTTAATCTCCGGCAAAGAGAAGAAACCCACAGCTAGAAAAAACCAAAAACGGGGGACAAACCCCAAAACCAACAAGACCCATGAAACATTACATGAATTGCTTCACCAAGGTCCCACACCAAAAAGGAAACCGGGACACCATGAGCAAAAAATATAACAGAACCAAAGAGCAGATCAACATGTCCATACTGGCCATAATCTCCACGTCCCTCGAACCAGCCCTAGTGCCACAAGGCCAAAACCAGAGAGGATGCCAATTGCTAACTGAAGATCCCAAAGCCAATCCAAAAACACAATGATTCTCAGTAGAAACATCCAGCAGCATGAGACTACACAAGCGAAAAAAACTTCAAGAGACCACGCACAGCAAACCATATCCAACTGACAAGACAAGCCCAAATTGGATTGGCCAAGGGACATAGTGTCCTCGACCTCTAGAATCCACTAGCAATCTGAATAAGGGTGTGGGGGAAGCTTCCACTTGACCTTGTAGACCCCACGATACAGAAGGAAAAAAATAAACCTGCTCACGCTCAGCAACAAGCACTCAACAGCAACAAAAAACCAGGTAGAAAGGGAAGAGCCACCATTCCACCAGGATGCCCTTATATAATTTGCCATGCCAGGCCAAAGAAGGATCGGAGGATTGAGACTATCTGTCAAAGTAGAGAAGAAAAAAGAGGCAGCCAAGGGAATGAGAGCCATCCCGCAGATCTCCTTTCCACTCCGACTGTCCCTCCACCCAAGATTAAGAAATTGAGGAGAACCCGACCAGTCTGAAGTCTTTAAAAAAACGTCCAATAACCAAGAGGGAAACGCCACCCTTCCACTGGGAAGAACATAAGCAAGGGTTTCAACGGCCTTGCAGAAAAGGCAGGGCAGACCACAACATTCCAAGGGCCAACGAGATATTCCTTTGAAAAGAAAGCAAGGTAGTTTTGCCAAGGAATGAGGGGAGACAGAAATAGTGTGGTTGGCATCTCTGTCCACAGAGAAGGGAATAGAACAGAAAAACCTGGTGCTCAATCCCAAAAGACACAACTTCCTCTCGAAAGCCTCCGCAAATTTCATAGAAGAAGGAACTGAAAGCACAGCTTAACTGAAGCTCGCAATACAGGGACTGTTTGAGCCAAAGACACCCGTGCCACTCGCATGCTGCGCTCAGCACCCACTGTGCCACTTGGAGGGAAGATAAATCGACTGAGTTTGACGCAAGAGAGCAAAACCAAAGCGGCTTGCACAGGCTCCTTACACAAAACAGTGTCACACTGGGGAGTACCCATGGCCCGAAGTTCATCCTGATTGATTGGTTTTGGGAATTCTCTGCTTTCTGATCCAAACCCCTTCTGCTCTCCACTTCTGCTGGCCCTGGGGCAGACCACCATAACATCGCCCTTCTCGCTGCTCAATCCTGCTACTTCAGCTGCTGCCCTAAAATCTCCAGTCTTTGCATTAAATTTGCTATTCACTACTCTGTGTCCTCTATCACTCTGCATAAAATTTAAAACTTATTAAATAAATCGAATTTTTAAATAAATTCACTGCTTGCCCTAAATTTTCATAGCTTTTGAAACTTTATATTAAAACTTTAATAAACTATTACTCTGTAATTTGGCTGTACGGCTTCTGCAGTTTTCATGAGCCACCCAAGCAGCTGCGCCCTTCTATGCAGCTTCACAGCCTCCAGCAAATTTATCTTACACACACACTCAGCAAAAAGACACTAGGATGACACACAAAACCACGCCTTACCAGAAGAATCAACTTTTTTGCATGTGGCACTCAGAATAGAGGTGCCCAAACACATCCTGGCTAATTTTTCCACGTCCAACAACCTCACGTTCAGCTCCTTAAAGCAATAAATTAGCAATTACAGCATCGTCATGCTCCAGAACAACAAAAATGAGAGTGGCCAGCAATCTTCTTTTCCAAGTAAGCACATCCATCCTGGAATGAGCGTTCAGGAAAAAAATAAATGCACCCAGCCAATAATCAACACTGCAGCAATGGTTCCCAGGAAAAAAAGAACAAATATCATGCTCAAGATGCAAAAACCAACGCCCACACTGTCAAGGATATAATCACACTTCTCCTCAGGCTGAGAGAACACATTCAAGCAGAAAAAAGTAATTTCCAGTCAGTAAATATGCAAACTCAAGCTCAAGAAATCACCACAACTTGTATTCTACTTCAAATGCCTCTGCTCAGGCTGTGATATCAAGTCCAATTTGCATTAAATTATTCCAGCCTAGAATAATTTATTTTCTCCTACTCCACCAACACTTCTCTTCTCCTCTCTCTTCTTTTACTGAAATAAATTTGCCCACACTCTTCCTCTCACCAATTGTATTTGTTTCACACCAGCTACAGGCTTACCAAGAAAAGAATTTCACATATGCCTCAAAGCAAATCATACAGGCTCTAATACCATATTATTTTATTAAGCAACCCATGAATTATACAATGCAAATTGGCTGAATATATAGCCAAAGAAGCCCCTATAATAAAGCAAGTCTATCTACTTAAACCTATGTGCTAGAACAAGCATCTACGGAACAACAATAGCAACAATAGCCAATATTAGGATTTATGAAATATTTGCCCGTGTCTGGAGTGGTACTTTAAGTTTCTAACTAATCTATTAACCTTAATACTAACTTATATCAGTAACTTATTCTGATAATTCTTCGTGATTAATGAGTCATTTACTAGTTTTAACCCCAACCCTTTGCTCCAAAAACCATACCCTTCCGAAAAAAAATGGTCTTTTCCTTTTGCCCAAGTCAAAATCCCTACATAGCATTCAAAGTCCCTTGTGTCCAAACCTTTCCTCCAAGCTTCCGATGCCCAATGGTATTATTCCCTTTTGTTCATAAACCTCAAATCTCACGAGCTCTCAGCATCAAAGACTAAAGTAAGAAGGTCTGAAGGCTGAAGATAAAACCTTGGTCTAGATTTTTTACTGACAAGGAAATAATGGGCCCCGTGCTCATGACATTATTCAAACACGCCTCGCTCCTCAAAGGCTTTAGACCAAATCAAATGACAAAAAGACCAAACAAGGTCCAAAGTATCATGGGAGTGTTGGGTCCCCTTGGGAAAAGGGCAAAATCGACAACAGATAAAAGACTCCAGTGTTCCTGAAGATCAAGATCACTTCTTGGCAAGTCTTTTATACACCCAAATATCAAGGTGACGCAATCATTCCTAAACAGCTTAAGTGGCACCAAACCAAGAAAAAAACATAAATGGGAAATGAAAGGCTGGTGACTATTTATCTTCCCAAAGCAACATGGTTTTCCAAGGTAATCAATCTACAAAAGTGAATCTACAAGGCAGAGCAGATACCTTTTTAAGGGTATACGATTGGTCATTCAATGCATGCCCTAGATCTTCACCTATAAAAGATTCATGCCTCAACTGCTTCTGTCTACCGAAATTTTCTAAGTGTTGAGGCAATCTTGTGGAGATCATTGTCTCTGAGTGAGAAAAGAAATATTTGCTTGCCTTCTTGAGCTTGTGGATATTATGGTTCTGCACACAATGCCCAATCCTACAATGAAAAAACCCGGTGGGAGCAAGAAGAAGAAGAAGAGTCACAACTAGACCATCAAAATTGCTAAGCCACTCAAAGGTTTCAAATTGACCTCAAATGTTAAGTATTCGATGCCAATATCAAAATAAAAGTCAAAGATCCCATGATCACGTCATGGGGAATCAATTGCATGGGAAATACATAGAATGTTGTTTGGAATGGTGGAAATGGAGATGCACCAATGATGTTGATCATGAATGCTATCCCTTCCAAGAGATAGTTGAGCAGTGGACACCTTGATTTCGCAAAGAGTCCTCAATTTTTGTTGATAATGGGACTATAGTCCTTTGACTTGATGAAGATTATATCAAATTTCATGCTCAAATTCCCCTTGGGAGGAATGGCAATTAACCTAAATTGAGAGATGAAGAGATTCGAGTGAGGTTCCAAGCTCACATATGCTGCCCTTGAAAGATTTTGGGCAATGCTTGTCCCAAAGTCTAAAAGAGCCCTACCAAAGACCAAAGAGAATTACAACAAAGAGTTTGTGAAACACCATGCTCAGCTATGATGACATCACCGTCTAATCCTAAACAAAGACCACCTACTTCTCTAATCATCGCAAGAACCAAAATGCAATTGTCTTCAACTGTTTATTCTTGATAGCTGGGAGGACAACGAAGCAATATGAGACATGTTCAAGTATCTATACCTTCCACTACCTCGCTATGCTTTGCAATGAACTTATTTATTCTAAACGCCCCAAAGAGTCATGGAACAATAGGAACTATGATGTCCCCATGCAAGAATGAAATCCTGTAATTCACTACTATGATGACATACATTTTTTATTAAGGCCTCAAATAACTTCTTGGCCATGTTTTGTGACATACTACATCGAAGGCCTGCCCCGAGAATGTAGTCATTACCATTCATCCCAAAATGGATTCATGGAGAATCCAGTAGAGCAGCAAGGGTAAGGCAAACTCTATTAAGTATGATATTATTTTGGACTCACAATTGGGAGTTTGGTACTTGGAGGAGAAATATACTTATATTAGACCATATGACTCGAAGCATCCCCCATGGAATCTCCCCACCTTCCACACAAAAAATATGTTTGCCCTATAATATCTAAGGCAAAAGATCTCAGCAAACAAGCACTTCTTTGTGAAGAGGAAGGGACAATTATTCGCTTTCCTACTTTTTATTGTGGGTCTCACATTTAACAGCAAAGACAACCTGTCCATTTGTGAGCTTCAGCTCAAGGATTGTGTCTAGCCACAAAGTAGAGCATAGAATGTAACAACAATGGAATCTATTTGGCCCGGTGCAAATCTTTCAAGAATCGTGGAATTCTATACCAATCCATTTTAACAGAGGAGAGATGGAGGAACTATCTCTCATGGGAGGAATTAGTTTGAGATCAGTGGGCTGCCATTAAGGTTGGCAATTATGTCCAACCAAGGGACTTGTAGCCAATCATCTAGAAGGGCCCTGATAACGAGCAAGGATACATCACAAGTGAAGGGATCCTTGACCTAGGTGGCTCAATTAATGAAGGTCGATAAGGCAAAAAGCCTCACACCGAGGAAAAACATGCCAAAGGATAAACTACCAAGGCTCAAGGCCCCGAGGCTCTTGCACTTCAAACTACATCTTCCTTGCAACAAATGGACTTGACTATGGAAACATGCCTCCCAAGTTCAAGGTAATAAAGAGGTCAGACCCATGCAACAAACATTTAAAAAAGGTAGTCTACTTCCATCGCACATGCCTAAAAGTAAAGTTCAAGGGGCGAAGTCTATCTCCTTATCCCTATAGCAACTGATGCACACACCTCCAACACTTGGAAGGAATATAGTCTTCGAAGATGTGGCCCCTGCGGTGCAAACTTTGGTAGCCCTCACATAAAAAGCAAGTATCTAAGTTTCCTAGGAATAACAAGTACCCAAGTAGGCAAGAGGGTCAAGAAAATACTGAAAAGGTTGCCCCTTTGCAAACTACTCTTGCTTCATTGAGATGTGTCAAGGAATCTAGTAGTGGCGCACCATTACCTACTTAGGGAGGTGTGGCCACTAATGAAGGAGGAGACAATGACAAAAGAAAAGATGAAGACTCGCAAATGCAAAAAGAAAGAGTGGGAAAGCATATACGCTCAAAACAAAGGAGAGGTCAATTTTGGTCTCGAAATCTACAAAGGAAAATAATACAAAAGAGTCTGATCCTAGTTAAAGCATACTTGTGCCTACCACCTTGATAGCACAAAGGGAATCACAAAGTGGATTGGGATGGCAATTTTATCTCACCTTTGAGTAATCAGTTGTAGCCTTGTACTCACATGCTAATGATCCAAGCATCATGTCCAAGCTCGAGGCATTCTTTCTTGAGACTAGGAATGAGGAGGGCCTAAACTATAACAAAGAAGTCAACTTCAACTTAACCCAAACTTTGATCAAAGCCACTAAGGCATTAACATCACAAGGTATGTCATGAAGACTCAAACTCACAAGAGGAAGAAAGATCTAGGGAAGGATAACATAAAGACGTGAAAATCCTCCAATTGGGGCAATAGTTCATTTGAAGACACCATAGCAAAGTGAATTAAGGCCAAGAAAAAGATTAAAGAGCTTGAGGCCAAGCTTCAATCTAAAAAAGGTGCTTTCAAACAAGGGACATCGATTGCAAAGATCAATCTCTCATTATCATAGAGCGATATAGAGCTCTCTTCGAGAGATAACAAGAAAGCTTGTTTGAACAACCATTACAAAATGATCATCAATGAATCTCTCATCCAAGAAATGTATAAGTTCAATAAGAAAGCCTCAAACTTCAAAAGTCATTTTGATTTGATGGCCAATTACTATCAAATGGCCTTTGACACACCAGAGGAGAAAAATATCGCAGTCGTCTATTGTAAAGGTTTCCTCTTGCATTTGGAGCACTTTCAAGGTTGCCTAATGAAGGCTAACAGCAAAAGCCAGATAGCTTTGATAGTCCAATGCAATTATTATGACTTGAAGATTCAAAAAAAGACAAAGGTCACTAAATAATGCAGGGCCAGAGCAAGTGCTCTAACCAAGGAGGCCTCAGACCTCATCCACAAGACCGATTATATTTCAACCCAAAGTCTCCCGTCAATCCTTATCAAGGAAAACACTCAAAGATCAAGTCTCTTTTGAGGCCGAGTTGGATGTGTTTGTGACAGGAATAAGGAAGATGTTTGCATAAAACGTAGACTTGTCAACAAAAGTTATTGGGGAATTGATCACCCAATAAGTGAATTTAAAACCATCCTTATATTCTTCTTCAACCACTCTCTAAACAACAAAGACCCAATTTTCAAGGAGACGGGTGTGGCAACACATGCAACGCGTGAAATAAATTATCCAAGCACGCAATAGAAACATTATAGATTGTGTTTCCATCACCTCCAAATCAGCAGCCACCTCAATGGCCCCAGCCCACCCTTCACAAGAATAATGAAGAAAATATACAGTGCTCAAATCAAGCAATTTCATGTTTTAGCTTATTATACTTTTAAAAATATATTTTATGCAGTTAATAGTAAGTGTGGATCTCAAGTATAAATATCATAGGCTCCTCATCAAAAAGGATGTTCTTTCTTGATGGTAATCCAATCCCGAGATTTCATCACTCGTTCATATTCCCCTTCATGGCTATTTGACCCATTTCATTATCCCAACTTCTGTCCTTCCTATTGTCAAGTCTATACACTCAGTTCAGTAATTTAAGGTGATGAGGATACCTAATATAGTTAGTAATTTAACTATAGTTATTTATCAATCAAATACATTAACAAGTGGGTTAGAGAGGTAAATTAGCTTTTAACACGTAGGTGGACAGCTGAACAAATGGAAAGGGTAGAGAGAAATAGATTAACAATAGGTGGTCGGTTGGAACATCTAGGGTAGATGGAAATAAATTAAAAGTAGGTAGAGAGCTAAAAACATTAAAAGCAATTGTAAGATTCTCCGCCTATATATACAGGCTTCTCTTATGTAAATACACTTCGAAATAGAATCATATCAGTTAGTATAGGAGCCAAATAATCCAACCTTCCCATAACTGAGATTTTCTGTATGTTTCCAAATTTCAAATTACCCAGCTTTTGATAAACTCCTTGTGTATATCAAGCACATCACCTTCACTGTAATGCATGTTGAGCAAGAGTTTAAATTTCATTTTGTTGTCCATTCTGTTCACCAAATCCTTCTTTAGGTGCTATTTCTGGTTTGACCAGTTCACTTATTTGGCAGACTCGAATAGATTTACCACATTCATAT
Organism: Torreya grandis; assembly: GCA_037957365.1. Lineage (NCBI taxonomy): Eukaryota > Viridiplantae > Streptophyta > Pinopsida > Cupressales > Taxaceae > Torreya > Torreya grandis. The sequence continues at coordinate 3,398,909 of JARHVA010000298.1, read as the reverse complement.
TCGTTGTGTTGTTCAAATTTTTGTGAATGTGTGGTTCCATTCAAGAGGAATGCATTGGCATTTGATTGTGACCTTACTGGCAACAGATCAAGAGACTGTCATAGCACATTCATTTTTCTCTGTATTATTTCTTCCCTCTATCCTGGATTGTGGTGCTTGACTTATGTGTTTCAATGGAGATGTATTCACTGCCAAACGTTGTTTTTCTGCTCCCTATTGCTGATTCCTTGTTTAAAAATTTTCTTTCGGATTTTTTAAATTTCAGAATTCTGCTCAGCAGTTATTTACCGTCCCAAGTTTGTGGATTTTTATCAGATTTCAGACTAATGATAGAAGCCTTCCTGATTTCAGATTTCACATTTTCAGATCAACATTCATTTGTTACACATTGAGGTTTTGACTGCCATTTCTGATTCTCTGCTGCTGCAAATAGAAGGTTGGCCATAACAATGGTATTGTTTATTTGACTTGGATCATTTTGCTTTCTATCATTTTGTTTATGTCTGATGTATAGTTCAATGAATCTCCCAAACTCCACCCAAAACCAACTTGCCCAATTGTTCACCAAAGAGCTACATGACCAACAACAACAACAAAATGCATTTCAACTCAAACTTATGTCATAGATGATGAGTATGTTCCAACACTCATGGGACAATATCAAACAACCAATTCCATTCCATCTACCGGCCCAATTGCCAAACATGCTTTCCAGTATCTTGATTGAGGAGAATTTGGCACTTAGATCACTCATGGAATAACAGTGGGACTTTGCACCATATGCTGACTACATCAACTTCAGGACCTTCCCAAGCACACAGTCATACCACGAAGTTTTAACTCGTCTTCTTTCATGCCGCACAACTTCAACAATGTCAGTCCTATTTTGTGTAGCTACACTGCAGCATTTCCAGAAAACAGCAAGACAGAGGATCCGAGCTTTCACATGGTGAGTGGCTGCATTTCTTGTAACGCCACAACCATCTTCTCTTCTTCCACACTTGTATAATGACGTATTTTTTTCATTCATTGTACAGTATTGTTATATAAGCATCTTGCTACATACATTTAAACTCTCGGACCATTGTGCAAAACTTTTGCATAATACAATCTTGAAATTTACAGTTCTAGAATGGTATCTTAAATGCTCATGTTCTCTTTTTCAAAAATACACTAATAATTTACAATTAACTCTCTACAATTTCCATTCACTTCTGTTATAAGAAAAATTGAATTCATTACAATGTGTTGTCCCCTGAGGTCTCATCCTGGGCCCCAAATCACTGGTATCAGAGCACAAACACTTCAAATCATGTCCTGCTGGTATTGGAGTTTTTCATTTGAATCCTTCTCTGTATATTGTATGTCCACTCACACGATGTTTGAGTATATGAAGCTTGGTCTTGAAACTCGCAACCCTTCGTCTTACTTCACAATCCCAGCAGATGGCAGACAAACAACTTCAACAACACCAATTTAATAAATGTTTTAGAAGTTGATGGCGGATTATTTACAATGACTAAAGAACGATTTCGAGCAGCATCATGCACCAGAAAAGTCGCAATCATTAATCACTTCACTCAACTTCTTCAGCAAGTCCAATCCCCTTTAAAACCGTCTACTAACAACACATTGTTTGTTTCATAGTCAGATGCTGTATAAGGCACTAGTGAATCTAGATATCCCTATATTTTGAGGCAAAATAGAAGTAGGTGCTCTAGATAGCTAGATAAATCTCATTTTCGCACACTACGTGATGAATCAATTTTCTAATCAAGAAAGGATATCCTTCGCCCTTCTGCTAGTTTCCTGAACTGCAGAGAAATGGTGGGATGTTTTTTGCACTACCCATGAATATGTTTTGACATGTGTAGATGCATGGAATAGTTTTATAGAAGCCTTGAAAGAAACCTATTACCCTTTTGGAACAATTATCCCAAATTCACCATGGTTGTGACCATTCTGTTCAAGAATATACTGACATTTTTCATATTTGGATTTCCAAATTGAATGTCCAATAAACAAAGTAGAATCTCATTTCTAAGAATAGGTTAAGCTTGAGACCATACATCTAGACCGAAAAGGATTTCCTCCATAGCTCTTCTTTAGGAGAAGCCTGCATATTTGCTTGCAAGTTTGAAGCAAAAGATCCTAAGCCCCAAGATAAGTCACAAAATAAGAGTTCCAAGTTTGGAGCTAAACATAGCTCTTAACAACGAAAAAGGCCTTCACATCATTCCCAGAAGAACACAATGCCTAAAAAATAAAATAAACAATCCAAGTCTGGCAAGTGGTGCACAGTTCATAATTCCAACGCCCACTACACTGAATAAAGACGTGCTTGGAAAGCTCTGCTTGCACAGATGGAGACATTGAGTTCTACCCAACAACACTAGATAAGGTTAAACAAATCATGGAAATTGAGCCTAGCAGCATGCTAGCAATCACCAGCATTGCCTCATCTTCCAATTCAAATCCAAAAGAAGCGGAAAGATTGTTCCATTCTCAAATGTGGGTCAATGGACAACATGTTTACTTCATTGTTGACAATGGGAGTAAAAAGAACCTAATTTCTCTTAAAACGCTTCAAAGATTGAATATGCCATTGATGTCTCATCGACAACCATACACCATTGGATGGTTCAATTCACACATTGAGAAGCACGTCGCTCATAAGTGTCAACTAGTGTACAAAATCAAGACTTTTCAAGATGTCCTTTGTGATGTGGCACCATTCGAGGTATGTGATGTTTTAGTTGGACAACCATTTTTTTTTCATTGGCATGCATTCTATGCAGCAAATCCCCAAGAATGTTGTCATAGATCATGGTGAACAAAGATACCACACACCGAATGCAATCCCTAAGCTTTCACTCATAGTGCCAAGCAATGCAAGAAGCTAGTCAACTCTAGTAAGAAATTTGTCCTCTTGATGGTAAGACTTTAATGTAAGAAAAACATTCTTGTAGTTCAAGCTAACATGACACCCATTTCAGCAGAAAAACAAAAGTTGAACAAAGACTAGAAGAATACAAGAATACATTTCAATCACCCATTAGAATGCTAAAGCACTATGCAATAAAGCATACTATTGATCTAATTCGGGAACTACATGTACCTAATGCCTCTTTATACCACTGATCATTCCTCGAGAATTTAGAAATCAAAAGGTAGATCGATGAACTTGTGGATAAAGAACACACCAAGCCCAACACTTCACCCTATAGCAACCCCATCATGTTTGCACCTATAAACACTATTTCTAAATTATATAGCACTTCAATCTTGTACACTTGGCAAATACATATCATGGATGTACCTTCAACTTCTAAACCTTTCCCACTGCCAAAAGAGTCGCATACACCATCTCTCTATGCCAAATTGATTATCTTTTAGTCCGACCAATGTTATTCTGATGACTCAGGGCTTCTATCATGTCCAGAATGTTATAAACCTGCTTATCTTCCATCTCTGCAAGTTCTAGCCCTACGCTTGTTTTCCAACTGCCCGAACACTTGCGTCCCAATCAGACGCCAACGTCGACACAAGTGTCCTATTCAAACGCAAGTGTCTAATATCCTAAAGTCATCCAATTTGTAAATGAAATGTATTCCTATGGTCGGACTAAGTGCTTTAATGCGAAATACTCTCCAAATGGATTGGTATAAATATAAAATCAATCCTCATTCATTCCTCACCTCGAAACTTCTTACCTACTCACTAAACAACTTACCAAAAGCATTCAATCAAGCACTCGAGTGAGCAAAGATTCTCTATTTTCTCCTATTTTCATATCAATCATAGGGACATCATATCTACAGGGCTAAAGTATTAAAGAAGCAGTTCAAAAGCTATATTTGCCAAGTTACAAGTTAAGTCATTGTTGTACTTGTTTATCACACATTGCAAGATTCAAACACAAGCCAACGCGTAAAGGAGAACTACATAAATTTGAGGCCCTCTTCGAAGTATTGGCTATGTAGGCAATGCTCATTAACAAAGGGGTCTTTGGGGCATCTCGACATCGTGTGCCCACTAACCCATTCTTCTCACAACCAATATGAAGATGAAGAATTAAGGTTTTGCTATTTGACAAGGAGCGACAGTCCATGACCCAGATCTGAATGCACCAAAACAAACGCAACACAGAACCCAGAAGCACCCAAGTGGTCGCATCCAATTTCAACAAGTATTCCATACTAGACACCTACATACAAGTGAGACAGTAGCATCGACACAATTGTCCCAAGTCGATGCAAGTGTTTGCGGCTACAGAGGTATAATTTCCAAAATCAAGTAATTGTTCCAGAATCCAAATCCAATCTACTTTCTACCTGTTTAAGATCCAGATTTATATTAGCATCAGAACCAGCTAAGTATCTTGTTTCATTGTTATTGCAATATCTAGCATCATTGTACTTTCTATCTTTAACATCTCAGTAGATTTTAGAGTTAAACATTTGCTGAACCCAATTCGTGTGAATGCAAAAAAATTCTGACTGATAGGGTTTTGAGTCAGCTAAGATTTCTTGTTTCTCTATTTCTGATTTCTAATTTTCAAAAACAAATTTTTCAATTTTTAAAAAGACATGTTTAATATGGATATATTTGTTATTCACTTCGTATTGCAATACTTCATAGTAGTTGTTACTTGTTATGTTTCATGCAAGCTTAAATCAATCCAATCTATAAGGGGTTCCAAATATGATTACTACAAATCACATGTATTCTTGCATGCCCCCTCTTGTTATAATATTTACAATGAGCTCTTACCTGTTAGTACAAAACGCCAAAGGTAATGCATGAAATAGTCTTGCCTTTCTACCATGCCACAAACTCTTCCAATGATGTTATAACTAAAACTTCACTTTGGGACTTGCTCCACCATTCCTCCCATTACAAGGATGTTCTTTTCGATGCATTACGCATGACCTTCTTCCCAAGTAATGTGGAGCCTCCATACGCAACTTCTATGTTAAATTCCATCAAATGGACTAAACATAATATATCTTTTGAAAAGGAGGACCTCCCATTGTCAACCTGGAGCTGCGCCCTGAATCGAAGACGTGCATGAAATGGCTAGTCCTCTATCCGGTTGAAACAATGGGATCTTCTCACGAGGGTGGGTGCCTCAATGGTGAGAAGAACCTCCAGAAAACGTTGGTTCTTGTAAGATGTATCAATGGATCTCTACTCTATGCTGCGAATCTACCATGGAAAAGGGAGAAAGAAACTTGAAAGGGAAATCCTACCTAATAACGGTGATACACCAAAATGTTGATCCACTCTACTTGGAACCCTAAACACTAAATCAAACAAGGGAAAAAAGAGACCTTTGATTTCAATTGATCACTATGCATAAATATTTCATGAGAAGGTTCGATCCAATGACCAAAACATGACGGAAAACGATGGAGAGAGATCTGATACAAGACACTTTGCAGCCACCTAACATCCACTTACAGCTTCAACAAATGACATATAGAACACTGAACATGACCTACATAATATAATAAGCTAGCAACTAGGTACAAATCAGAATTTGGGAAGGGAGAGAAATCTACCACATGCAAATTGTTGAATGAATATATACTATGCCAGCACTTGAAATCTGAAAGTACAGTCATTTTATTGATTGAAAAGGTTACACAACTCACCAATGGCAGACTCTAGTCTTGCCAAGAAAGGGATATTTTTTCTAAGGCTGAAAAGCCATTTTATAGAGAATTACAAAAGCCAAAGATTGGCGTTGAAAAATTGAAGAGAAGGATTAACTTAGATTAACTCAACGCTGACTTGGCCTTTCAATAAAATATGTTTTCCCTTTGTCTTTGCATGAAGCTCTTTGCGCTTGAGAGGAAGTGAACTTGTCTTTGTTCTGAACCGCCCACCTCTCTTTGCATGGAGATCCACGCCAATGTCATTTTTAGAACTCTATGTGCGCTGCTTGATGCTGAGTTGGAACGTTTGAAATGTTGAGTTGACCGTTTGATAAGCTGAGTTGGATGAAGAGATCATTCTCCTTATCATGGGAAACTCCTGGTAGATGTGGCGTTTAACAATTAGTCAACTCTAAATCTAGAACAGTCAACTCAACGTTCGAATTTGGAACTCCGGTTGAAGCTGAGTTAGACCTTCGGATGCATGAGTTGATCCGGAGATGAGCAGGACTTCAACAACCAGTCAACTGAAGCTTGGACTGGTGGATCGAAAATAGCCCTTGCTTGCATAAATTTTATCCTATTTTGGTCTACCTGTTCATGTCTATTTTTGGCGGGATTCTATATTTGGATGTATTTTTTCTATAGTCGTCTATATTTCCTTGGATTTCTTGGCTCTCCTTAGCCTTTGGATCTCCTTGGGACTTTATGCTTGCCAATTTTCCTGAATTTGTTCCTGCGGACTTTGTTTTGCCCTATGGCTTCATATTTCCTTCGGAATTTTCTATTTGCAATTTCCTTCGGACTCCTATGTTTTCTCCCCGGCTTTATTTCCCTCGGCTTTATCCTCCGAAGTATTCCTTTGGACAAAAACTCCGAAGGAATTCCTTCGGATTTTTTTCCTAAAGGATATATTCTTTTATCATTTTCTTTGCTCGAACTTTCCTTTGTCGGGTTTTTGTCTTTTGGCAGCTCCTCTCCCAATTTCTTTGGACTTTTTGTCCGAAGGAAAAGCCCGAAGGAATTAATCCTTTGTCTTTTGTCTTTACCTTTACCTTCAAAATGCCCTTCGGGAAAGTCGCAGTGGTCATGTCGCCGACCAAGTGCCCTCCGCAAGGGCTTTTGTCCTACATCTGTGCCCTTTTCAGAAAAAATTGTAGGGTACCCGGGTTTTTGCAGGGGTCCCGAATTTGACATGTACCTTCCCAAAGGGTAGGTGCCCTTCGGGATTATTGAAAATGACCCTTCCAAAGGGTATCTTGCCCTTCGAGTTTCTTGTTTTGCTCTCTTCTGCCTTCCAAAGACACCCTTTGCAATTCCACGGACTTATTCCTTCGGATTTCTTTGGACTCTTGTCCGAAGGAATTCCTTCGGACAAAAAGTCCAAAGAAATTTTTCCTTGGGTTTTTTTGCTTTTGGGCGGACTTTTATTTGGCTGCGGGTGTTCCCTTTGTAAATTCTCCGAAGTATTCCTTCGGACAAAAAGTCTGAAGGAATTACTTCCTTTGTTGTAAGCTCTGCAAATTCCCCGAAGGAATTGAAACTTGTAATTTCTTGCGGACTTATGTCCTTAGCACTTCTTCAAAGCTATTATGACATTCTGCCTTCTTTGATGAACCATTCCTTCGGACATAAGTCCGAAGCAATTCCCATTGTAGCAAAGGCCCTCACGAAAGAAAAACAATGTATTCTTCCCAATGAATTCTTTCTTTCCTTGGATGGAGATGTGAATTTTCCGAATGGCAAGAGACAATCTATCCTGTGGAAGAATTGTCAACACCTCCCACCACAAGACCTCATAAATTGTTGCTTGCCATTATACATTCAGGTTTGTGTGTGTAATAAAATTGTAAAAAGAGTCTTTGTAGACAATGGTTCAAGGCTCAACATTTGCAACATATCCTTTATTTTCTTACTGGGGATCAGGCCTAATGATTTGGAAACTTCCAATATGAGAATCAAAGGCTTTGATAATATTCCACAACAACTCTTGGGGCAAATAACATTGAACATTATTGAGGGACCCCATACACTCCCTACTTTGTGCCATGTTATGCCAAACGACTTAAACTATAATATACTTTTGGGACAGCCTTGATTATATGAAATGTACGCGGTTCCATCTACTCTACACACATGCTTAAAATTTAGCCATTAGGGATTTTTTTACACATGTTTGATGGATACTAACCCCGTCAAACATTACGCCATAATCCAACAAACAAATAATCCTACACCGCAATCCTATAAAACATGATTTTGGTTCTTGATATTTGCTCAAAAATGGATACAAAGGACAAAGGTTGGGCAAACATGAGCAGGGTATAGCTCAACCCATCTCTCCTACAAATAACACAAGTTAACAAAGCTTGGGGTTTTCAAATAAATCTATAACTCATAAGCAATCTACTCGCACCGCGCCTTGTTTCCAAAAGGCCAAATCCGAGTGTATGCATACTTCCACAACAGATTTGCCTATGATTCACCCTCATTTGATTGATATGACCGCTTCACCGAAAATTTTGACATTCGATGAATTTTCAAATGATGTCATTCTTAGAGTACTTGGGGACATATGAGGATCTCCCTCCCTTCTACCATAAGAATAGGTTTCCTCATGCCACCTCTACTCGTGCTTATTTTGGTGAGAGCGATGATACCAATGTCCAACATAATGCACCTAATACTATTCCTACAACACCATTTATTCTAGAGCGGTCTACATTTTTAAACAAAGAAACAATACAATTTAAGATCCTCTGCCGATATTGCTTGCAACAATGATGCAGGATGACGAAGGCAAAGCCTATCGGCAAGTCCTACATCATAACAAAGAACTATTTGCTTGGACTTACTTAGATATGTTTGGGATTGACCCATCAATGGCGATGCACAATATATTATTGTATCCCGATGCAAACCCTGTTAAGCAAAAGATATGCATCCTACAGTGGCATTGTTAGTAAAAAAGAGATTCAAAAGTTTTTAGATGCCGGATTCATATGAGTCGTTGCACATTCTGATTGGGTATCTAACATTGTGTCTGTTATTAGGCCTAATGGCAAAATTCGATGTTGCATTGATTATCATGACCTAAACAAGGCTTGTCCAGAATATGATTTTCTATTACCTAATATCGACATGATTGTTGATTCTACAATTGGATATGAGACATTTTCATTTATGGATGGGTTTGCGTTATATAACCAAATTAAAATTAACCCATCAGATCAAAAGAAGACAACATTTACCACTCCATGGGGCACATTTTGTTATACGGTCATGCCTTTTGGACTTAAAAATGCCAAAGCAACATATCAAAGGGCCATGACTCATATCTTTCATGATTTTATTCACAAAACTATTAAGGACTATGTCGACGATTTACTTGCCAAATCCAAGCATCGACAAGACCATGCTCATAATTTACAACAAATATTTGAACACTTACACAAGTTCAATGTTCGTTTAAATCCCAAAAAAAAGTGTTTTCAGTGTATTCCGAAAAGCTCCTCGAGTACATTATTTCTCAACGAAGCATCGAGGTTGATCCAAAAAGATAAAATCTATTGTTGAGATACCATTGCCAACTAATCTAAAGCAGCTATGATGTTTACAAGGTAGAATTCAGGCTATTCAACGCTTCATTGCTAAGTTGGCAAATAAAACAATTCCTTTTATGTGTTTGCTAAAAAATGACACCAATATTGTATGGACAACATTTGTCAACAGAGCTTTGATAAAATCAAGGAATATTTAGCAAAACCCACCTGTACTCATACCTCCTATTCCAAACAGGGCATTGCTTCTGTATATCTCGGCCACTCAAGAGGCCCTTGGAGCCTTGTTAGCACAATATGATGATAATCATAAAGAAAGGGCAATCTATTACATTAGTTGCCAATTGGTTGATTACGAAGGCAAATATACAATGGAAAGATTATGTTTAGCCTTGGTTTTTGCTATACAAAAACTACGGCATTTTTTATCAACAATGAGGTCCATGTGATAATAAAAGAAGATCCATTAAGTTTCCTTATGAATGATGCAACTTACCGAGTTTGATCTCAAATTTGTGTCCCAAAAGCCAATAAAAGATCAAGTTGTAGCCAACCAATTGTTTGTCGCTCCATTACCTAATCTTTTTCCAATTACCGATGCTTTCCATAATGAATTCGAGACATAATATATCTTCAAATCCATGGATAATGTTTTCAATGGATCCAGATGTAGAACAGGAGCAGGTGTTGGTATTATCTTCTACACACCTGAGGGCAAATACATACCTTTCTCTTATAGATTAGCTTTTTCTTGCACGAATAATATAGCAAATATGAAGCCTTGATAATTGGATTATCAATGGCATAAACGCTTCATATCAGGGACATTCAAGGCTTTGGTGATTCTCAGTGGATCTTCAATCAAGTTACCAATCATTACCAAACTAAAAAAGAACAACTTTTACCATACAAAGAAATGGTGGACAAACGAAAGGAAACATTTGATACATTTTCTATTGGCAATATCCCTCATAAAGATAACCGCCATGCAAATGCAATGGCTAGTGCGACATCCTTGGCGAACTTTGATATCAGCGACGATCATATAAACTTTACCATACATCGGTTACGAGAGCCTTCCATTCTTCTGAAAAAATGAATGTCTTAAACGTTCTTGCTATTACTCGCAGTTCTACGAACACAGAATGGTACAATGATATTTATAATTTCCTTTACCGAGCTTATATACTAGACCACTTTACATGGAACGATAAATGTAAATTACAACGCGAAGCACTTTGTTATGTTATTATTGGGAAGGATTTATATAAAAGGGGTTCCAATGGACACCTCCTTTGATGTATAAGCACAATTGAGGCACGTACTGCATTATTAGAAATGCGCGATAGTGAGTGTGGTGGACATTTCAGTGGCAAGGCCATGTCCCAAAAACTCTTACATTGAGGCTATTATTGGCCTACCATGGAACAAGAATACATTGAACATGCCAAATTATGTTTACAATGTCAGAAATACAACAATTTGAACCATGCACCATCTCATGAGTTACAGTCGATTGTCTCACCTTGGCTTGTCTCTTTATGGGGATTTGATTTGATTGGCAAGATAAATCCAGTGTTCACTGATGGACACACGCTCATAATCACAACTACAAAATATTTTACAAAACGGGTGGAGGCAATCCCACTTGAGTTTACTAAAAGGGATGACATGCAAGGTTTTGATGACCAATATTATTTCTCATTTTGGCATACCTTCAGCGATTATTTCTAACAATGGATCATCATTCAAAAAGAAGACAATCAAATGCTTTTGCAACAAATTCAAAATAAAACATACATTTTCTACACCTTACCATTCACAAGGTAATGGACAGACAGAAGCAACAAATAAAACCATTGTCAAAATCCTTGGCAAAACAGTTGAACAATACAATTCAAATTGGCACCAGCGGATGGTGTATGCTTTATGGGCATACCATACTAGTGTTTGCACACATAGTTAGGCTACACCTTATTCTTTGGTTTATAGTACAGAGACAATAATATCGATTGAACTTGAGATCCCTTCCCTTTGTGTCTCTCTCAAAGATATTATAAAAGATAATGAATAACGTGATAATAGATTGCATCAATTAGAACAATTGAGTGACAAAAGGAAAAAAATTGTTGAACACTTACGGATTTATCAAGATCACATTAAGCATGTGTAAAAGGTTTGACCACATGACTTTGTTGTGGGTGCCCTGATGTTAAAAGAAAATCAAAAGGACACCAATGCAGAAAAAGGCAAAAAGTCTTTGTTCAAACCAAATTGGTTGGGACTATTTACCGTTACAAATTAATTGGGAAAAGGCGTGTACCACCTAACTTCACTTGAAGGAAAACCTTTCAAAAGTCCAACGAACATCATGCACTTATGTATATATCTCGCCTAAGATATTCCAAACATACCAAAAAAACTAAAAAATATTCAAAAATCAAAACATATTTTTAGCATTTACATGTTTTATTAGCTCCTTGGCATATATGTTGTTGGTTCCATGTTGGTAGATGGCATATTAGTATTTCCTTTATACACATTTGTTTCACACATCCTTTGAGTGTGATTCAGGCATACACAGATACATGATTTATTCACTTTTCGATGTTGAGACTTCCCTCTACTCATGTCATGTGGGCATTGGGGGCATTCATTATCCAGATTATATCCATTATCAAGCATTCTATCTAGGTTATATCGTTCTATGTTCACTTTATATTATCATGTTTGAGCTCATACATGTGCTTGCACATGCCTCTATCCATGTTTATATCTTTCGCAGTGTACTTGATATGCTATGTAATTGATATTTTTTACTCGCATGTATCCAGGGACTAGTATGATATATTTATGTCAGTTGTTTATGCTTTCATTTATGCACTTCCTTACGTGTCTTGTCTTGTTATTATCTTGCTTGTTTGAGCATTTGAATATGCTACATTGTTTGTAGGCCCTGTGCCTTTGTTTGCCTCTTTGACATGTGACTGTCGTTGTTTTATGGACATTTGACTAAGTCATGTCCCTTTGATTAGGCGAAATTTGAACATGCCCCTTATTTGCAGTCTCATTGGAACATTGACTCTTGTTTTGTTTTTTGAGTGCTCTTGTGTGTGTGCTTGATTGTTTGTTAAACTTATATTGTTATTATCTAGACATTATTATGATCTACATCATGCATCATAGGACTTGGTGTGATCACATTCTTCATGCTTTAATAATATATCTACCAAGAAATGTTCCCTCCATATGCTACATGTTACATTCACAGTTTACATGGTTATCTTACCTTTTTGAGGTAAGGTAACTACCAGTTTCTACTTCCCTCACCTCAAAGTGGGGGCATGCCATAGAGGCATGATTTCTACATTGCTTCACAGATTTAAATTCAATGGGGGCATGTTTTGGAAACATGTTCTCCACATTTATTCAGTATTCATATACCCAAATTACAGTGGGGGCATGTTTTGGAAACATCTCCTTCACATTGGCACTTACACTAGTTCTCAAATTCAAATTGTTGTGGGCGCATGTTTTCAAAACATGTTCTTCACACACCAATTTTCAATTTCAAATTATAGTGGGGGGCATGTTTTGGAAACATGTTCTCCACACTTACACAGTTTCAAATTGGCCAAAATTCACAGTTATATGATTCAGATACACATTTGTAGTAGAATTCTATACATTGGTACCATTATTATACACAGTTTCAGCATTAGACATATCTAAGGTGCATATGCTATGCAATGTGCGCCTAATATTGCAAAATCAAATCAATTTCAGATTTCAAATACTTTCAAAAATAATCATCACCTAGGTTGGACTTTTACAGACTATATTGAGCCAATCTACTACAGTAATTGATTCGTATTTTGGTATGGTTGAGGTGATTAAATCAACCAATCTTGTCAAATTTATAGGTCGGACTTAATTATACATCATCTAGCCTCACCAATTTTATAGTGTGAGATCGACTTGGTTCACTCACACTCACCAGGTTATAAGTATGATCGCATTGCACAATTAAGCTAATCTCAACTGTCGAGTGGCAACTCACCTTTTCTCCAAGGTTGGGGGCATGTGTCCAATCTCTCTCTCTATCTCTTTAAATATATGCACTTTTCAGATTTATATTTGTCCTAATCTCAGTTTCAGTGACTCATAATGATACGTCTTTCAAATTAAATTGTCAAAAAACAAAACAGTTACATCGATACAAAGGTGTACTAAATCTTACTCTCTTCCAATTTCAACCATTTCAATGCTTTCAATTCCAGATTATATGCACTAATTATATACTGTAACATGCTCTTGGTTTCAAGGCAGTCATCAACAAAGCATTCAAGTTGGACTCAAGCAAAGACAAAGTGTGTTATATACACCCAAGTACGCATTTCTTTTTCTTTAAACTAACAATTTCATTACTAGATTAAATGGAGCAAATATAAACACTATTTCTAAATTATATAGCACATCAGTTTTGTACACTTGACAAATACATATTGATGTACTTTCAACTTTTAGACCTTTCCCTTTGCCAAAAGGCTCACATACACTATCTCTATGCCAAATTGCTTATTTCTTGTTCCAACCAATGTTATTCTAATGACTCGGGCCTTCTATCATGCCTAGAATGTTATAAACTTGCTTATCTTCCACTTTGCAAGTTCTAGACCTGCCCCTGTTTTCCAACTACCCGAACACTTGCGTCCCAGTCGGATGCCTAGGTCAATCCAAGTGTCCTATTCCAACACAAGTGTCTAGTGCCCTAAGGTCATCCAATTTGTAAATGAAATGTATTCCTATGGTCGGCCTAAGTGTTTTAATGCGAGATATTCTCCAAAGGGATTCGTATAAATATAAGATCAACCCTTATTCATTCTTCACCTAGAAACTTCTTACCTACTCACCAGATAACTTACCAAAAGCATTCAATCAAGCACTCGAGTGAGCAAAGCTTCCCTATTTTCGCCTATTTCCATATCAATCATAAGGACATCACATCTATAGGTATGTAGTACTGAAAGAGTAGCCCAAGAACTATATTTGTCAAGTTATAAGCTATCATTGTTGTATTTGCTTATCACGCATTGCATGATTCACACACAAGCCAACACCTAGGGGAGAACTACATAAGTCTTCGAAGTATTGGCTATGTAGACAACCTTCATTGACAAAGGAGTCTTTGGGGCAGCTCGACACTGTGTGCCCACTAACCCATTTTTTCCACAACCAATATGAAGATGAAGAACTAGGGTTTTGTTATTTGAACATGACCCAAATCTGAATGCACCAAAGCGAAGGTGACACAAAACCTAGAAGCATCCACGTGGTCGCATCTAGTTTCAATAAGTATTATATATTAGACACCTGCATCCAAGTTAGACAGTAACATCAACGCAACCATCCTCGGTCAACGCAAGTGTCTGCGGCTACGGAGGTATAACTTCTAAAACCAGAGAACTGTTCTAAAATCCAGATCCAACCTACTTTATGTCTGTCCCATATCCAAATTTGTATTATCATCAGAACTAGCTAAATATCTTGTTTTATTGTTATTGCAATATCTAGCATAGTTGTACTTTCTATCTTTAGCATCTCTGTATAATAAATTCAGTATATGTTCTAAGTTTCGCAAACAATTGATCTGCTTTAGGGATAGTCTACCATCCTTGTGCCTTAAGCTATCTCTACCCCTTTAACCCTAGATTCCTCTTAATCTAGATTTTAGGGTTGAACAACACCAACGAAAGATGGACATGGAGGTTAGGGATTAGTTATAGAGCTCTCAACAAGATCATTGTGAACCCCTACCCTCATCCCAAGATAGAGGATATTTTGTACTAGCTCCAAGGTACCAAGTTCTTTACAAAGATTGATCTCAAATCATGGTACCATAAGATACCTGTTGAGCCCGACATCTAAAAGACAACCTTCAAAGCCAAAGAAGGTATGTTTGACTATTAGTTTTCCCTTTGACTTGACCAATGCACCCACAACATTCATGCACATTTGTTTTAATCTAACTTCATGAAATATTTATCTTCAGCAAAATCATGGGAGAAGCATATGTGCCATATTCAACAAGCGCTCAACATCTTGTTGTAATGCAATTCGTATGGCAACATGGATAAATGTTCCTTTACCATGTAGGAGTTCTATATCGGATATATCGTTAATGCAAAATGAGTTCATGTAGATCCGGCCAAGACTCTCATTTAGCTCTGCAACTTCATGGGGTAAGCAAATTTATATAGGAAGTTTGTGCTCGGTTTCATATTTCATAGTCATTGAATCAAGTTACCAAATGTGGCACCAAATCAACTTTTACTTGGTCAACTGCACAACATAAAGTATTCAAAGAACTAAAATGTAAACTTTGTTTTGTACTAGTGCAAGCATACCCTAATCTTCAATAAGCATTTGAGATAAAGACTAATGCATCTGAATATGCACTAAGAGCAGTTCTCACTAAATTTGGACACCCAATTGCTCGTTGTAAACACCTAATTTTGGTATGGGACTAGTTATTTGCTATGGCATTAGTGTGTTTTTATACATATGGAACATCGGTTCAGATTATGTTCTTATTTGCGTGTTTTACCTTTTGTTGGGCCTCATATTGAACTCCCTTGCTTAGTATTGTCCTTACAAAATTACTTTATGTTCACTTTGATCAATGATAATACCACCATTCAATTTGAAATGCTTGAAAACCTACAAAACAACTATTTGTTTGCCCCAGTACAACCCTGGATGCTCCCAAAATAGCTAAAACATTGTTATGGGGTCTCTTGGCCATGTTGACCAAGATTGGATCAATACATTCTTACAAGCAATAGGCAAAGGCCCTTGCAAAATTTCATCAAAATCTAACATCATCTTATCAGGGTTTGACACTGTGACCAGGATAGTTTTCACCTTGCTAGGATCAAACTACTACATTCCTGATCTGACCACAATCAAATCCCTACGTTCATGGCTATTTTTTGCAACTTTTCAAATCAGCACCAATTTTTTGGGTTATCTCTAAATCTACTTCTGAACCTATTTGCACGTGATTTTAGCCTTTGACGATAGACAGGTAATTCATAATTGAGGCATGTCTTTAAAAACTCTCTTAATTATTTAATTCACTTAATTTCCCACAATTAGGTATGTGTTTACTATCAAATTGTTGTATTATTTCCACATCTGAAATGCACATTGTTTTGTATGGTTTAGTGTAGTGTCCCTTGACTTAAAACCACTTTATCATACAGCATTTTGGTGAACCTATGCCCTCTTACACTCCTTAGGGTTATATTGTTGCTTATATTGCCTATGCAATCTAATTTTGTCTAAGGTTTCCATAAACCCTTGCCTTGCATGATTCCTTCCTTTCTAGGGTTAGCCCTTGCTATTATTATAGATCTGATTTGTCTAGGGTTGAACTTATTTGCTTCTCCATCATTAGCCCTAGCTCCTTGTGCATTGTTGCAAACCCTAGTTTGTTGGCTATATGTATTTCAATCTTATGCCATTGAACGAGATTAGATCTAAATCCCCTATTAGATGAAGTGATGGTTTGAATTGCAAACCAACTGATTTTGTTTAACTTCCTTTAAGTAGCACTCATGTTCATTTGAAAAAAAAAGGACAACTGTCAATGAGATTAATGCTTGTTTTTTTGATAAATGTGGATGATGGTACAAATGTGAATGATATGAATGCAAATGATTTTGAATGATAACGATGTGAATGAAAAAAAGTTTCTAGTGAATCTCAAAATATTGATAATGATGTAGAGAAAGACAGGGCAAAAAGACTTTATTTGTTTTGAAGAACATGTTCTAAATTATCCTAGTAAAATGAGTGTAATGTTATCTATATTAAAAGATGTGCAAAGTAAAGCCCTAGCTAAAGAACCCATAGTTGAGGAGAACTTTTAAGACAAATAATGTATGTTTGAATGTTTCTAATGATACTAAACCTTCTAGAGGTTCCCCTCCCATGCCGGCTAATGTGGTTTCTCAAACTGCCGCTAATGTTATTCCCCCTCTTGTTTCTTCCACTCCAATTCCTATGTCTTCGCCTTCTCAAACCAATTTTACTGCTTCTTTTGTTGCTCCTCAAGTTCTTCAACCATCTCAACATATTTTCCAACCTTTCTCTCTTAATCATAATGTTTATTAAGTACGTGATGTTTTCACTCCTCCCTATACCACTACTACTTTGGTTCCAAGCCCTAAAGTTACAATTCTTCAGCAAACCATATGCGATATGCAACAACAAATCCAACTGCTTTCCCAAGAGACTCAAAAACCAAGTCATATAGTCAATTCACATGATATATTACTTAATCCTTATACTTTGTTGCTCCTAAGTTTGAATTGTTTCACTACAAAAGTGATCCTTCTCACCATATCAAGTCTTTCTATGCATTGTGTCTTGACTTTACGCATAAGGATAAATTGTTGACCAAACTCTTTCCTAGAAGCCTTAAGGACTATTCTCTTGATTGGTTTTACGCTTTCCCATCTGGATCCATACACTCTTTCAATTCTTTGGCACATAATTTCTTAGCTCACTTTTCAATCAACATTAGCATGAAGATCACGTTTTTACAAATTGCCCAACTTAACCAAGGACCTAATTAGAATGTTAGTATGTGCGTAAATTGAAAACCATGGTTACAAAGATAACTCATCAATTACCTGATGGTGAATTGCGAAGTATATTCTCTCAAAGCTCTACTCCAACCTAATAAAGACAAGGTGGTCCTCAATTCTTCTCTTTCTTTTGATAGCCTTTGTCACACTGTTAAAAACTATGCGATCAAGCTTTTAGAGGCCAATATGCTCAAATATGGGACAAATGCCCCCACCTCTAGTAAACCTAAATTCCAAAGTAAAACAACATTCAAAGCTAAGGCTAATAATAGTACTTTTCAACATAAGAATGAGGCCACCAATGTAGTCAACACGATAGATCAACCATCAGAAAGGATAGTCCTTTCCCAACAAAGAGAACAAAGACAATTTACACAGTTAATTGAGAGGCCTTAAAATGTGCGTAAATGATTGCTTGAATGCAATATGATATCTTAACCTCCCTAGAGAGTTCAACTCATCAAGGCCCTTGCCTAAAACCCATGATGTTAATGTATATGGTGATTATCATAAACTCCCTGGTCACTTTTCAAACAAATGCATTACTTTGAAGCATAAAATCCAAGACTTGATTGAAAACAACCAAATCCAAATAGAGGGTCACAACAATACTTTGAATGCATCGGTTGCTCAACCAAATCAGCATCTGAAGATCTTTACCAACCCTCTTCCAAATCATACTACTCAATCTAAAAAACAAGACAATGTTCATATGATAGCTCAAAAACAACCTCCACCAGTTTATAATGTTAATGTATATTGTGATTATCATAGACTCCCTAGTTACTCTGCAAACAAATGCATTACTATGAAGCATAAAATCCAAGACTTGATTGAAAACAACCATTGAGGGTCACAACAGGACTTTGAATGAATTGGTTGCTCAACCAAATCAGCTTCTGAAGATCTTTACCAACCCTCTTCCAAATCATGCTACTCAATGTAAAATTCAAGATGATGATCATATGATAGCTCAAAAACAACCTCCATAGGTTTATAATGCTCATCCACTTTGGATTATCGGTTGATGACATGCATAAGGAGCCTCCTCTGATCATATTTTATAACCCCAAAATTCCAGAGGATGATTCTAACATTGGATCACTCTTTATTAAAGCTTTCATAGATACACATTCAAGGTTAACAAATGGGAATTATGATTGATAATGGTTCCAGAATAAATGCATGCACAATGAGATTCATTACCAATCTCAAATATACACATAAGGATCTAATGCGTACAACCATAATCATTAGAAGATATAATGGCATAACTAAGACACCACTCGAGGACATTACCTTACCTATCACCATAATAGCATAATTCGTTTGTGGAAAAAATCATTTTTTCAAAAGTAGAAGTGTTTTTCAAAAACTCGCGATTGATCAGGAAAAATTAGAAAAACTTAAAACCGCAAAAAAAAAGTGGTAAAAGGAGGAAAAACTGCTCTCTTTAAAATTTAAAAGCATGTCCATTGCATAGAGATACATATTAGGCATTTCAATTGCATAGAGAATAGATACAGATTATGAGAGAAACAGAAATAAGATTGTATGCCATCAAGATCAGCAAGCTTTTTATTTTCATTAATTTTCATACCATTCAAATTTCATTACATTTGCATTTCAAAATGCATACTCTTGCCATTTACAAAGAAACAAAAAAGAGGAGGGAGCCAATGGCAACGAGGTAGACTAGGGATTAGCAGGTCTAGATGTTAAAGATCTACAATCAGAGCCTCTCATCATTTGAGAGACGGCCCCGATGTCGTACCCAGCGTCCTCCATGATGTCGAAGTCAGAATCGTCATAAATAGGCTCATTATTTTCGAGCCATTTGGATTTCGGATCAACCTCATCATGGTCAATCCGTTGATCTTCCTTGATGGTACCTAACATTATCAAATAGAATGCATATGTTAGTGGCTTTGACAAATAATACTCTACACATATAAATCAACTTTTCATATGAATTGAAAATTACAAATGCAACATTTCTTAACCTTGAGCTTTCTTCATCTTCAGAGAAAGATTGTGGTGGACAAACACCAATCATTCATCCATTCTTGAGTGAGTTGACTGAGTTTTTTGGAATGTACATGCTTGAACACACTCCAACTATGCTCACAAACAGATGAGTTGCATAGTTGGTTCAAAATGCGCATTGCCATCCTTCGAAAGTGTTTGGCCTCTTTGCCAAAGACATCCCACAATTGTGCTGCAAAAATAGATTTTGTCAACATTGTAACATACACAATTCAGTCAAAATTTAACACTTTAACTGTATGTATGTAGAAAAATTGTCTACCTAGTTGGAAGGTCATCCTTCCTGTGATAGCTACCTTACTAGAGAAAAAACCCCTTGTTTGCTTGTACATCGGCAACTCTCCCATAGCTTCTTCAAAGTCTTGCTGAAAAAGAAACATTCTCTCCATGCACTAAAACAGAGCCTTTGTGACCTCTATATCATCTCAAAATGAGACGCTATAGAACAATGTTGGATTCAAAAAATATCTAGCTGCATGGAGGAGAAAATGCATTTGTCGATTCCATCTGTTATCAACTATTTCCAATAATGGAATGTACTTGGCCTTGTTATTCTCCAATCTGCCTCTAGTAGCTTATTTGGCCCTATCTATTGCCTCATACAAATAACCCATAGGGGATTTATCTCCATCGACTAGTCTCAAAACTCCATAGTTCCACGACGTTTCGAGGATGGGGGGACCCGGGGACGCATTTTCGAGACGGGAGAACGGGGGGCCTAAGTTTGGGGATGGCGGGGGGGACGACGACTAGAGAGCGGTGCTGAAATACATATACTACTTGAAAAATTAGTTATAAAAAGATGCATAAGGATTAAGTATTTGTATATTGCATTGAACATCAACAATTCAACATTGTAATTTAATCATTTAAGTTTCAAGTTTGATCTATTGAACAATGAACATTAAACAATAAACATTAATGATTGAACATTAAATTTTCAAAATTTCATAATGATGATCCCTGATTACAATTAAGTATCAACAATGTTCAAAAACAAAATACAATAGTGAAATACTAAAAGTAAATAGTAAATACAAATGACTCAATGAGTCAATGGCTAATCATCCCCAATGTGGAACTCCTCATCACTAGAATTGTTGGACTCCACATGCTCAAGCTCCTCCAAGCTAATACCAACCAGCCCTGTCTGTGTAGCATCATCATCAATATATGTTGGCTCTTCTAGCTCTACATCCCATCTGGCTGCTGGACTCTCCTTGTACGCAAAGGTGTTGCGGTCAATGAGACGCAAGGCACTATGTACAGCCACAAGCTTCTCTGCCCTCTTAGAGGTAAGCTTGTTCCTCTTCATGGAGAGAATATAATTATAAGTAGACCAGTTCCTTTTAGCAGCAGAAGAACTATAAACCTGGGACAACAAACGAAAGGCATTTGGGAGGCCTTGAGGGGTGGGGGTGCGTCCCACTAGCAATTAGGGTTAGGGTAGAAAGCATAAAAATCCATTTTTTTTAAATTTAAAAAAAAACACTTTATGACTTTGTCTTGCATGGGGGACGCCTAGACATCCCCGAGACTTCTGGACGTCCAGGGGACTTCTCGGCATCCCCTGGACATCCAAAAGTCTCGGGGACATCCCTCCAAAAAAGGGATGTCCCCTCTCAAAGGGAGATGTCCCCGGGACGGCGGGGGAACTTGGCGGAGGTGGTGGGACGGCTGGGGGACGTCCCACTGGCATCCTCGAGACATCCCCTTCCCCAAAACACGGGGTTTTTTGGAGGGGACGCGTCCCTGTGGAACTGTGCAAAACTCAAACTAGAGGCTCGAAGAATATCACAATTTGCTCTCTTCCCAAAAAGATAGTTAGAAAACATAGCCATTCACTATTCTGCCATCCATATGTTTTGCAAAAGAAGATTCCACCCACTCAGTTGAAACAAACGTTCATTTCAAATTTAATTGTTTTTGGAAATGAGTTTACAAAGCAACCCAAGGGACTTTTGGGCATCCTTTGGACATCTAGAGGACTTCTCGATGTCCCCTAGACGTCCAGGGGACATCCAAAAGTCTCGGGGACATCCCTCCAAAAAGAGGACGTCCCCTCTCAAAGGGAGACATCCTCGAGATGGCAGCAGAACTTGGCAGAGGTGGCGAAACGGCTAGGGGACATCCACGTCCCCGAAACGCGGGGTTTTTTTTTGGGGGGCGCGTTCCCATCGAACTATGCAAAACTCAAACTAGAGGCTCGAAGAATATCACAATTTGTTTTATCTCTTTCCAAAAAGACTGTGAAAAAACATAGTCATTCACTATTCTGCCATCCATATGTTTTGCAAGAAAAGATTCCACCCACTCAGTTGAAACAAACATTCGTTTCAAATTTATTTGTTTTTGAAAAACTATTTGCAAAGCAAGGAAGTGGGTTGCAAACCTTGTCACCCCCAGCCGAAGTTCCTTGCCATTTGTGAATGTGCTCATCATACTAAGCACTCTTGTGTGATTGCATATGAACTTCATGATTGTGTGGGCTTTTTGCAAAACCTCTTTCACCGATGAAATTTTACCTGTCCTTCAAGATCAAATCAAGACAATGTGTTGCACATGAAATCCAAAATATAGTTGCATATTTGTCCATAAGAAGCCTCCCAACGGCCACACAAATAACAGCATTATCAATAATGAATTAGACCACATTTTGTGGCTCCACCTCAATCACACTCATCAAATAGATGAAATAATGTCTCTCTTAATTTTATCAAATCAGATGCGTCAACACTCTTAAGAAACATTGTGCCAATGCCACAACACAATGAAGTTGACAAGCATGTGATTCTTTCTATCTGTCCATCCATCTGACATGTTAGTGCATCATGATTGTACGGTGCACCCATTCTTTGCAATGTTCTACGAAAACATCGTTTGCTCACATCCTATATGGCATCCTTCAACAAATCAGTCTACAAAGCCTCGTCTAATGAGTTTGTGAACCCAAGACCTATAGCTGCAATTGCATCCACCATATTTTGCCAGTATGAAGATCTGGACACATTAAACAATCTAGAATAATACCAAAAGTTGGTGATTGCCTTCTTTCCCTGCTCGTGAATATTTTTTTCCAACCTGTACTCTCTAGCGTGGTTTGTGTTCCAAGTATAGTACGAAGGCTAAATAAGGCATGAAAGTTTCTTTCCCCTGTGTTTGGCCCACGAGGTACTGATCCAATGGGTCGATTGAGACCTTCTCTCCTTTCCCTTTTCATGTTTTGTTGATGGCCATGATGTGTCATCAAAGAGATCACTCCTTGCATCTGAAGAGTTAGATCTCACTTTCGTACATGTCCTTGCCCTTTTGGCCTTCAACTCTATATATGTTTGCAATGCTAGAATAGCGTGATTAGTGACATCTACATGACATGCATTAGTGCAAGGTGAAACTTCATGCCCTTGTTGTCCCGTCAAATGTTATTTCAAGCGGTATATGCCTCCATTGCATACATGTCTACAAAAATTGCATTTGACTTTGGTTGTGCCTTTGATTGACATGCCATAGTTCCATGCAAAATATTTTTCACTGATAATCAAATTTGCAGTGTGCATAAAAAATTATGTTTAGACGCTGAAATCTTTTGAAGGTGTTCCGTTTTCCATTATCACTCCCACCTTTTGATATACCTAAATCTCCACTAGCCAAACTGTCCACTATATCATGCACCTTCTTATATACCCTAAAGTACGTGGAAGAGTAATAGTATTAAAGAGCAATGTTCTCAATATACCATGTCTTTTAATATACCAAACCTTTATATATACGTCACTTTCCTATATCCCTGAAGGTACATGAAAGAGTGATAGTATGTGACAGTACGTGAGAACAGAGTGATACATAAGAGTAGAATGTCATTGAAGAAAATGGCATGTAAAAATTCTCAACTTTGTTTAATAGAATGCTTACTCACAAGGGGCAGTTCAGAGCTCGTAGGCATAGTCGACTCCCTGACACTGCAACCCCTATGTCGGATTTACAGTCGAATGGCAGATCTCGAAAGAACAAAAATAGAAGAATAACAAAGATGTTTTAGAGGTGTTTTGTTTGTTTTTTGTTTTGTTCAATGTATTGTTTTGCATTCCAACAATTAGTACATAAACGATTAAATAATATAAAACGATTATTTTGAAAAAAAAATAAAACTCAATGTAAAAGTTTGGCTAGATTTTTTTAAGGGTTAGGTTTATTTCACAACTAAAAATATTAAATATGTTCAACATTTCAAAATTTAAAAAAAAAAAAAAACTAGCCCTAATTCTAGAGTTTGGGGCTTTTTTAATTTGAAATGCTGCTCTTTTATATTTAATATTTAGAAAAAAACCTAACCCTAACCCTAATAAATTTAGGGTTGGGTTATATATTTTAAATTTTATATTAAATTTGAACTTTTTTTTTTTTTGAAAAAAAACTTAACCCTAACCATAATAGGGTTAGGAGTAGGTCATTTTTTTAAAGTTCATATTAAATGTGAACATATTTAATATTAAAAAAAAGGTTAGATTTATGTTTTTTAAAGTTAGGGTTTTTTTAATAAATATTAAATATGTAAAAATTTAAAATTTAAAAAAAAAATTAAATGAATGGCAACATTTCAATTTTATTTTTTAAAACCTAGCTTACCTGGGCTTCTCTTGAAAATCTTGGACTTCTTACTTTACTCACGTTATACCTCGGACTTTTCTTGAAAATATTCTTTTGAAAATGTCGAAAATCTGTGAAAATGACAAACAAATAAATTTTCTATTTATAGCCAAAAAAATGCAATTTAAAAAAAAAATCACAAAAAATTACATTTTTCATAAAATCGCAATTTTTTGGCAATTTTCCACGTGTTTTTCAATGTTGATCGTTGGCTTAGACAAATCACAATTTGCATGGTTGAAAACATGTTTTCTACCACATTTTGCACTAATGCACAATTAATTGCGATTTATGCTACTATCCTTGTCACCGTCAATCTTAAGACCACCTTAATTTGGTTTCATCTATTACTAAATAATGGGGCATATGACATATTGCTCGAATGACCCTCAATCAAATGAAAACAATCTCGTCAACACTACATCATTGTTTGAAAATTTTCCATGATAATAAATTAATTACCATTCAAGGCACTACTTACGAGTCTCCCACACAAGTTCAACATGAGGTGTTACCTAAAGAGTTTCCAAAGAAGCTAATCATAAGACAACAAACAAATGCAACTAAAGTTCAAGTCTTTACTCATGCACGTACTAAAGTTATATTATCACAACCTTCTTCGCCCATTCAAAATAAAGCACCTACCAAAGATCCAACACTCAGCATAACATTCAAATAAATGAAAGTGCAACTTTACATGAGAATAATGTGGCCATTTTCAATGATAATGCTTACAGTAAAGATGGTTATAGCAATGATAATTACTATAGTGTCGATTATTATATTGATGATGATAACAATGATGACGATGCATTGGCCTTCTTGGACTCATGGGTTCCAAGAGATTTGGATCTTGATCATGAGGACATGACCACATCATCTAATATACAATATGATAACCTACTAAGATTCACTGGTTAGACTCGTCTGCTAACCCCATGTTCCTACACTTGAACAATCTATTTGTAAATAGTTTTTTTTATGCCTTCATTTGCTTATTTGGTCCTTGGTTTTGCTTTAAACGTGGCTTTTGGTAAATTCTAGTTTCTTCTCTTAACTTCCTCCATGTTGTTCCCCTTGGGTCTTTCGCTACCTCCAGATTCTTCTAATTCCAGCATCTTAGTTGAATTTTGAAGTTACCTCCTATATTGTTGGTTGTTTGTTGGCTTATTTATCCAAATTTTCTCATGATTTATGTCATTCTTCTAGCCTCTTCCCATATTTGATTAAGCATGTTTCTTTGCTTCAGGGCCTTGCCTTCGATTTTTGTCTACCATCCACCTGCACAAACTTCCCTGTGGTGACAACACAATATACATTGAAGCCTTCCGCCCTAGTGCCTGCAAAGTTTTGAGGGAAGTTGTAGGTTGGCAAGGATCCCTCCCTTCTTGCTTCTTCTCACTTGTGGCCCCTTGGATTTCATCCTGCTTAACTGACTTTTTTTTAGTGCTTCAGGGTTTCTAAAATTGTTTTTCCTTTATCTTTGTGTGTCAAATTAGGTACGCAAATTAGCATATTATGATTATTCACCTTTTACTAGAGGTTATATATTGTTTACACATGCAACTAATGGTATTATTGAGCTAGATGAAAGATATACAAATTTCTACATATGATTATCGATTCACAATAACCTAGGAGCATCCTCTGTAATGTCCCCAAATTGGAGATATTTTCTAAAATCTGATTTTTATGTGAAACCCTAGAAAAAAGAAAAAATATGATTTTTACCACAACAAACCCTAGCTGTAAACACACTCCAAAATTAACATAAAAATATGTTAAATCCTTCAAATCAAGTGTGAACCCTTTCAACAAAGATTAATTATTCAAAAAAACCAAATTAGCCCTTTAAACCCTAGGCGCCTAGGTTCAAAAAATAATTATGATTTATGGCAGCCCCTTGATGACAAATTCTATGGAGTTTCACCTTCCATAGGTCTTCAAAATTAGTAAAAAAATACAACTGCAATTAAATATTTTTTTACAATGTTTTTCCTTCACAAACAAGCTAAATTTACCACAACAAATATTTAAAATAATATGAAAAATTCCAGAATATTTTTAGAATCAATATTTTACCTCAAACCCTCAATTAGGTCCTTTTTCCAATTTGCCCAGGGCTGAAAATATTATATAAAAATTGCAGAATAATATTACGGGCAAGAAATGGCCCTCAAACACTAGCCAAACCCCTCCAAAACAAATCATCAATCTCCACAAGCAAGTCACCACCCTCCTATTCGCCCCACTTGGAAACCCTTATTTTTTGTCTTTTCTAAATTTTGATGAATAATGGCAGCTCCTAGATGAAGTTGCCTCACGGAAGAATGAGGGTTTTCATCATCAATCTTTTGGCTTGAAGGTTTTTGTCTTCAAATCCAAAGCTCAAGCTTTTTTGTGCTCAAAACTTGTAAAATCAAATAATGATCCAAGATGCCTTTCAGCAAAACCCCTCAATTGCTTTTATATTTCGCCCCAAGTGAAGTGCCCAATTTGAGAGGAAATACCTTTGTTGATCTTTTTTTTTCAAATTATAAAAGGATATCTTTTTATAATTTACGTAAGTGATTCAATACTTGACCCTTAAAAAGGCCCCAACTTAAGTGAAATTATAACGATAAAGTACTTTTACAATTATTCTTTTCAAAATCAAATGCTTTCCTTCTTTTTCTCTTCTTCCCTTAGCCCTTAGGAAACTAGGCAAGGCTAAAGGTCTTCAATAGTGTCATGTCCAAAAAAGAGACATGACAATCCTCCCCACCCAAAATTGTTTGTCCTCAAACAATAGAAACAACCAATGGGTTGTCCTAACCATGGGCTTGAAGCCCTCTTTGATTCTTGACTCCTCCCATGGGAGTAAAATCTCTTGATGAAACCTTTTACGCTGTATGTGAAGGTTCTTCGCTGTTTATAAATCTAAAAATGAAATAACGGCAGCTTCCCATCTTTTTCTTTCCATGGAAGTCCCATAACTCAAATGTGCCAAAAATATGCCAAACGGAAACAACTCCTCGGAAATGACATGGAAATGGCTGGAAAAGTGTATACTAGCAAATAAATCTTCAACTTTTTGGGTCTTGATAACCCCTATATCAGCACCTACACAAGACAAACAAATTAGTCAAAACCTGAATTATATGTTTCTCTTCAATGCTTGCACCCTTGATGGTGCCCTCCATGTGTGAAAGTGTTGGGGACATATGTGTGGCTGCCCTTGAGAACATAGAAGGGGTGTTCATGCTATCCACACACCTAAGAGTGACTTCAAAGCTCAGAAATCTTCCTTCTAGAGGAGCTATAAATCCTCTTACCTTGCTGAAAATCCACTTTTTGTCAAAAGACCCTTGACACATGTCCACATATTTCAAAAGAAGGGCAGGACCAACCACTTCCCTTTTCATATGTTGGCTGTATATGCACATAACAGCTTTACAAACATCCCAAAAAATTAACATTTTTACTCCCAACTTGCTCCATGATGAATCCACCACATTTACCTTCTCAACATATGTCAAAATGAAGTTATGTACCCTTTTTGAAGAACTAGAATTGTCACAATACATATAACAAGAAGATGTATTAATGCTGCCCCATATGAAAAAGTCTATTTAAACCTTAGACATTGAGTACATATAACCTTGGCAAGCACCTATCAACTCCTTGGAGTCTCCCATGTGCCATGTCAAACTTTTCCCAATTTGCAAACAAAGAGTAACATTGAACCATGTTGAAAGCATACCTTGAACGGATGTATCATGGAGATGCAAGCAATCTTGCATTGATATCCTTATGTGTACTTTATGTTTTACCCTTTGCTCTACCTTGACCACAACAAAAATCATGCAAAGAATATATTTTGTGCATAACAAAGACCCAAACTTACAAATTAGATAGGGTTGTACCATACTCGCACCATCCAACCTCATTCTTTTTTCACACCAATGGCTGCCTCTATTGTACTTTTCCATGTGGAACCAATAGCAATTGTTAACCTTCTCCAAACCATCTTCCAAACTGGGCATTTCAAGCTCCATGAGGGCTGGAATCTTCCTTATAAGGGCTGTCATCCAATCCTTGGCCCCTAAACTCAATTGACCCCTCATAAAGAAGAGGATTGTCCCAACAACAACACTGAACTTGCTGATATGTAGACTGTATATGTGATGTACAGCCATGCAATTACCTCCAAAAGTCAACCAATTCGTTACTGAGTTGACCTCCCATGTGCTCTCCATATCTATATTCTTCAAGGATGCCAATATGAATACAAACTTTATTTCAAAGAATGTACTAGTGGGCCCTAGGTTGCCAAAAGAAAAATATCCGGAAGGTGACACTCCGCTGCCACAAATGAAAAGATCCATTTGAATTTCCTTCATTAAGTGCCTACTACTGTGGCCAACATTCCACAACTCTTTGGAAGCTCCTACATGCCATGGCAATTCTTTCCCAACTTGCAACCAAACAACAAGATTGAATTTATTGAGCAACATACCTAGGGAGGAGATTTTATCAAGAAGGAAACCCTCTTGGTTGGGTCCTTTGATGTGTGCTATATGTCCACTCATTGGCTGTCACTTTTCAACATTTTCATGCATATGTGATCCCAAATGTGACTCTAAAAAGAACCCATTATGATCAACGGAAAAGTGTTGTACCATACTTTCATTCCTCACCTTTCTTTCGTGCAAGTTATGCCCCCTCCTATAGACATTTGCAGAATTTAATAGCAGCTGTAGATATGTGGAAAAAACAGTCCTCTTACCCTTGTGAAGTCACTGTAGAAATGTCCCAGATTCTGATGTTTCTGAGTGATAAAACTCAGACTTGATTGGTGCCCTTTTCCTTCTCCATGTGGACTGTCGTGTGCTCCCATTTCCCAATTTTTTAGTCCCCAATGGGTTGCTGGAATTGTTCTTCTAACTCGGAAATTTCTAAGCAAGAAAATTCAGATCTTACATATGCATTTTCAGAATTTATTGTTGGCTGTAGTATGCCAACATTTTCACCATTTTTTGAGTTTTCAACCCACTGAGTTTGCATCCCTCTTTCTACCTTCCCCATTTTCTGAATTTAACACACTCTTCAAATATAGAGTTGGGTGGTTTTCACCACCTCCACTTGGCTGCTCAAGCATGGAGATCACAACATTTCTTGCATTCTTCATTGCACATGATTTCCCTATTGATCCTATGCAAGAAGCAAACATATTATCCAATACAATAGTGTTTAGCAACACTTTTTCAATTGTTCCATCATGCCTTATGAACATGATATGGCCTTTTTTTTTTGTTTTAACTTTCTCAAATCATGGCTGTAGCATGTTTTTTTCCTCTTCAATCTTCCCTTTATAGTGGCTGGAATTCCACTTATACCTGCTTGAACTACTCCCATGGTGTTGGGATATGAGGGGCACACCTTCCTAGGGCCAATACTTACCATGGCAATAAATCATTTTAGAAAAAACAAACTTAGAATGTGAAAAACCGCAATGTATGTGTTACTTACAGCTCTTCCTTCGATCCTTGGATCATGGTACTTCTTGCTTATGCCCCTTTCCATGAGGGTCCAAGCTTTGTCCTTTGTTTCACAACATAACATAATAACAAAATCATGCTTGTAGGGTTCACTTGGATCCCACAACCATGTTAGAAATTGTCATGCCCAATCCTTGAATTTACATGAGAGAATTCCCTTCTCCAATTAGAGCTCTTCATCTCTTTCTCATCGATGGCAATATCAATATCAATATTTGCCACTTCCAATTTTGTTACTTTCATTGCATACTTGATTGTAGGCAAATCAACCTTAGCAACCATTGCCTTCAAGTGTTCTCCTTTTTTATCTGGCATCCCCCCTTCAAGGGATCCCTTTGCCTTGTCCAACTTTGTTAGGACTTGGGCCTCCTTTTCAAGAGTTAACAACAATTGTTTCTTCCAAGATTCCTATTGAAATCTGAGATTAGGCAAGGTAAATGATCTATGATGAGAAACAATGCAAAAAAATTCTTTCATGACATACCTTTCCATTATGGCTTCCTCATCCATATCCAAACATTCTTCTAGATCTTTTGGTTGTTCATGAAGTTGTTGGACAATTTTTTTGTTACTTCCACCTTAATGTCTACCATTTGCAACCCCATTGGTTGCTCCATAACTTGTTGAAAACCCTCACTTAGCTGCCCTTGAATTCCCGGTTCTTGTGGCTCAGAAAATTCAATCATTGGCTGCCCTTTACTTAATTGAAACAACCCTTCTTGCTGCTCCAAAATCTTTGTATTGTGAAACTCAGAAATTTCACTACTTGTCTGCCCCAAATTTTTTTAATTGTTAATGCTCATCATTCATATGTAAGTCAATCTTCTCTTTTTCTATAAGAGACTTTTGAGGTCTAAGGCTCAACCCCATAGACTTTGCCACAACCTTGGGACTTATTACCTTTATTTCCCTCTGATAATTCTCTATGGCTTGCTACAAATCCTACATGGCTTGCAAAAACCTGGGTTGCCAATCCATTGAAGTCACTCACACTCCACAGCTGGCCAAAAAATTGGTTGTGATCCCACTGTAATGTCTCCAAATTATAGATATTTTCTAAAATCTGATTTTTATGTGAAACCTTAGCAAAAAGAGAAATTCTGATTTTTACTATAGCAAACCCTAGCTGTAAACACACTCCAAAATTGGCATAAAAATATGCTAAATCCTTCAAATCAATTGTGAACCCTTTCAGCAAAGATTAATCCTTCAAAAAAACCAAATCAGCGCTTCAAACCCTAGGCGCCTAGATTCAGAAAATAATTATGATTTATGGCAACCCTTTGATGACAAATTCTATGGAATTTCACCTTCCATAGGTCTTCAAAATTAATAAAAAAATACAGCTGCAATTAAATACTTTTTTATGATGTTTTTCCTTCACAAACACCCTGAATTTACCACAACAAATATTTAGAATAATATGGAAAATTCCAAAATATTTTTAGAATCAATATTTGACCTCAAACCCTCAATTAGGTTCTTTTTCCAATTCACCCAAGGCTGAAAACATTATATAAAAATTGCAAAATAATATTAGGGCATGCAAATGGCCCTCAAACACTAGCCAAACCCCTCCAAAACAAATCGCCAACCTCCACAAGCAAATCGCCACCCTCCTAGAGCAATTTGTCAACCTTCCAAGCTATTCGCCCCACTTGGAAACCCTTATTTTTTGTCTTTTCTAAACTTTGATGAACAATGGCAGCTTCTAGATGAAGTTGCCCCACGGAAGAATGAGGGTTTTCATCTTCAATCTCTTGGCTTGAAGGTTTTCGTCTTCAAATCCAAAGCTCAAGATTTTTCGTGCTCAAAACTTGTAAATTCAAATAATGATCCAAGATGGCTTTCAACAAGACCCCTCAATTGATTTTATACTTCTCCCCAAGTGAAACGTCCAATTTGGTGGGGAATCCCTTTGTTGATCTTTTTTTTTCAAAATATAAAAGAATATCTTTTTAAAATTTATTTAAGTGGTTCAATACTCATAACCCTTAAAAAGGCCCTAACTTAAGTGAAATTATAACAATAAGGTACTTTTACAATGATTATTTTCAAAATCAAATGTTTTTCTTCTTTTTCTTTTCTTCCCTTAGCCCTTAGGAAACTAGGCAAGGCTAAAGGTCTTCAATAGTGTCATGTCCAAAAAGGGGACATGACATCCTCATGTTACCACCGGAGGCATCCTTATGGATTCAAGTCATTTTGCTTCTTTTCACTTGTGGCCCCTTGGATTTCATCCTACTTCATTGATTTTTTTTTCATGCTTCAGATCTTCTGACATTGTTTTTTCTTTAGCTTTTTGTATCATATTGAGTACGCAAATTAGCATATTATGATTATTTGCCAATTGCTAGAGGTTATATATTGTTCATGCATGTGCTACCAATAGTATTATTGAGCTAGATGTACGATATACAAGTTTTTGCATATGATTATGGATTCACCATTACCTAGGGGCATCCTCATGATCGCATCGGGGGGCATCCTCATGCCTATCCTAGGGGCATTCTTATGCTGCCCAACAGTAGTTCAAGTTCTATTTTTCCTAGTTTCCTTTATCATATTTAGCTTCTATTTGATTATATATCTTAATATAGCGTATATCTTGTGTGCTTCGCTTCTAAGTGCTTTGTGTTGGTTATAGAATGTTTGATATGTTTGTTATAATGCTTATTGTCTAACATGCCTATCTTGTTTGCCCTATGCCTACTACACATGCTTAGCTTGTTGCTTGGAGTTCCTTTCTTGTCTTCCCTATAGTGGATGCTTCAATTATATACTTTGTGTCACATA
Organism: Torreya grandis; assembly: GCA_037957365.1. Classification (NCBI taxonomy): domain Eukaryota; kingdom Viridiplantae; phylum Streptophyta; class Pinopsida; order Cupressales; family Taxaceae; genus Torreya; species Torreya grandis. The sequence goes on along the minus strand of JARHVA010000298.1, from coordinate 3,366,006 downwards.
TTTCTGATCGCTTACTCTATGTGCTCTGATTACTCTAGTTTCTGTGTGTGACATTGCTTGACTTTTTTACCATGTGCGATATTGCTTCATTGTGCTTCATTGATTATATATTGTCCATTAAAGGCTTTATACACCCATGCTTCACTACTTATATCTTGTCCACATTGGACCATACTATTGTTGGTGCTTTCACCACTTATACATTCAGGGATATCATTTAGACCCTCATTGCTTACCCCCCGTCCATAAAGGGCAACCTATAACTACCTTTGCATATATTGCTTCTACTCAAGCATATAAGAGTTGACTTACTTATTATTGATGACCTTTAATGAAGGTATTTTTCTTTGATTATAACAAAAAATTGAGTCATAAATGCGCTTTAACAATGATGCCATACTATCATTTCCTTTTTTACACAGTATGTGTAATCCATTTCTTTGAGATGTGTGATACATAGGTGCATCCCACAACTCAAAAGGCAAGCATATGATCCACTTACTCTACCTTCGACTACATGATGATACGCTACAAATATTTGCCCCCACATATTTGGAGGCAGTCACCAAGCATTTTTCTATTGGCTTCTATAGTGAAGGTAGTCACCAAAGACAATTCAGATATAACAGAGACAACAACACACTTCACATACCACCAAAGGTATTTGTCCCTACCTTTTATTTTTACTTACTAATTTCAATAATTCCTTGATTATTGATTTATACAGATGATATACTTGCAAAGGTTTCCCTTAAGTTTACAAATACTCCAGGTTTTTATATTCTAGACACGAGCATGGGTGTTCCTTCCAAGGTCTTCACTGGCAATCAGGGTGCTCATTCAAATTGCAAGGAGATGGGATTTCTTTCATTTTACAAGTCGCAAGAGTTGGACTGTGTGTTAACTCTCCTCCTTTTGCCTTTCAAATCATTAGCATATCCGATATTAAATATGAGCAACACTTACAAGTTTCAACTGCAACTGCTTCAAGCCCTCCTAGGTACACTTGTTTGTTTTAATTGGATATGTACACACATACACATCAAAGTGGAGCCTCATTTAGACACCTAATTTTGGTACAAGACTAGTTATTTGGTATGGCATTAGTGTGCATAGTGCTTATGGATCGCTAGTTCAGATTAGGCTCTTATCAGCAGTCCCCATATAACCTTCTCGTGCCTTGTGTTGTCCTTACAAATTTACAATTTGTTAACTTTGGGTCAATGATAATACCAACATTCAATGTGAAACACTTGAAAACCTACAAAACGACTATTTGTTTGCCCCAATACGACCTCGAATGCTCCCAAAATATCCAAAACATAGTTTTTAGGTCTCTTGGCCATGTTGACCAAGATTGGACTAGTGCATAACTAGTCTGACCAAGATCGTACCAAATACGATCCTAGTAATCCTTTTTTGTGGGTCCCTTGGCCTCTTTTCCAGGTTTGTTTGGTTCCACGTGCCCCATTTGTCAGATTGCGCACCAATAAGGTCTTAATTTGAATTCGAGAAATCTATAAGTACACAAGCATGTTGATGCATTTAAAAAAATATAAAAGAAGGAAGCTTCCATAAGCTATTACTCTCTGATTTCTATTATTATTACCATCTATTACAGTGTCTACACTCCTTGTACCAAAGGTTGAATTGAAGGATTAGTGAAAGAGCGTATAAAATCTACTAGTTGCTTGCATATCATTGATAAAGATAAAGGTCAAGATATTCATATTGCACTAGATTACTTACTGACTTGCATGACTGTTGATTCTCAACTTGTCAAAGAACAGGAGCCTAATTGAGGCATGCCCCTCATAACTAATCACATATTGCAAGGTGACTTGAGCCAATTAGGGTAGTGAAGAAGGAGAAGCTATTCTGGGAAATCTACAGCTCAATTCAGCAAACTAAGAGAGGTTTTTGACAAGCAGGAGCAAAAGGCACTCCCGAAATTTTATCAGAATCTGACATCATCTGACCAAGATCAGACACAATGATCATGATAGTACTCAGCTTGCCAGGATCGGGCTACTAAGTTCCTGGTATGACCAAGATCAGATCACTACATTCCTGGTTGTTTTCTTCACCTTTTCAAATCAGCACAAATTTTCTGGGTTATCTCCAAAACTGCTTCTGGACTTGTTTGCCCCTGATTTTAGCCTTTGACAGTACACCGGTAAGTCACTATTCAGATGTTTTTCTAAGAATACTTTGTCAAATTTCAAGCATTTAATTCACTTCAATTCCCACAATTAGGTCTTATGTTTATTGTTGTCTTTTGTTCAGATCTGAATTACACATTGTTTTGTATGGTTTAGTGTAGCATCCCTTGACCTAAAACCACTTTACCACATTGCACTCGCCACAATGAGACATTCACTGCTGCAGTAAGGAAAGACCCCACATATGACCGAGAGCTTTATGCCATCATTCAGGGATGTAAGCAATAGAAACACTATATATTGAGAAGGGAGATCTCCATCCACACAAGTCACAAACAATTGCCGTTGTTGTAGACAAACAACAAGCTGCAACGAGAGCGGCATCAAAAATGGACTTTGTATCTTCAAGTTCCACTTGAACATCAGGCATAAAAGGGAAGTGCCAATCTAGTAGCTGATTGTTTGAATCACCTCCAGCTCAGCCCTCCTCTCTATGCTTGACTCATGTAAGCAATAGAAACACTATATATTGGGAAGGGAGATCTCCATCCATACGAATCACAACAATTGCAGTTGTTGTAGACAAACAACAAGCTGCAACAAGAGCGGCTTAAAAAATGGTTTTCATATCTTCAAGTTCCACTTGATCATCAAGGATAAAAGGGAAGTGCCAATCTAGTAGCCAATTGTTTGAATCGACCTCCAGCTCAGCCCTCCTCTCTATGCTTGACTCATGTGAACATGACACTAATTAGCACTTGGCCAGATTTGTATAAATCTGATGCAGACTTTGCAAATATCTATGAGGTGTTGCATAGCAGGAAGTCAATTCCAAATTTCTACTTGCAAGATGGACACTTGTATCATTTGCAACCCTTGTGTACCGCACAAAGCAAAACAGCAAAGCTGATGTGGGAGGCTAATTTTAGCAAGGCTGCAGGTCGCTTTGCAGTGGAAAAGACATTCATGGTCTTGAGAAAGTATTTATTTTGGCCACATCTCGGGAAGGATAAGAATAAATACACCTTTCCTAGTACTGAATAAACCTTGGGAGCTAGTTCCCATGGATTTCCTTTTAAGGTATTCCTACCATTGAGCATGGTAATGATTATGCTTATCATATAAGTAGTAGTTGATAGATTTTTAAAGATCGCAATTGTCACGCCTTGTAAGAAGTTCATCTCAGCACTAGAAACAACTTAACTGTCTTTTATAACGTATAGATTCACTTTGAATTACCATCCACCAAGAGCAGCATCAAAAATGGTCTTCATACCTTCAGTAGTTCCACTTGAACATCAAGCATAAAAAGGGAAGTGCCAATCTAGTAGCTGATTGTCTGAGTCGACATCCAGCTCAAGCTCTCCTCTCCATGCTTGACACATGTGAACATGATACTAAAACTTGGCCAGATTTGTACAAATCTGATGCAGACTTTGCAATATATTTCAGGTGTTGCATTGCAGGCTTTCAGCTGCTTACTGCTATGTTTTGCAGCACCACTTCTGCCTGCGCCCAAGCACCACTGTTGCATCTGCGCTTCTGCTACCACATCCACATTGATTTTTCAATGTCACACACTCATCACTTTGCTATTGGCTATCGCATCTGATCTGAACACCATAATATCATGTTTGATCTCTCCTTCGAATGCATCATCCTGATGCTTCCTTCCCATGCACCTATAACTGTATAAGTCAATCAGCATGATGAAAGCCTAGTTGCTTTAAAAATCAAAAATCTCAGTTGACCATTATTATACAAATCACAAAATCAATATATTCTTCCATTATTTGCGTTATCCATGGAATCTAATGAAGACAATGCCCAAAATTTTATTTCCCATAAAAAAATATTCAAGCTGAATATCTTTAGAAAGCTCTTATATTTGATCATATACAGCATAAAAGAAACCCTTAAGCCAATCCAGTAACTGCACAAATCCTGTAAACTTAATTTCCCCTCGAATGTTTTTGTTTAAACTCGTGGAAAACCTTCACACAGAAATTTTATCCCTTGTTTAAATACAGTACAGAAACCTCGTATAGAGGACAAATTGTCAGCTGAAAATCCCAAGGCCAGACAGTTCAATATTCCAGAGTATGTAAATCCCATTGACTGTGAAAGAACAATTGGTGTACAACATGTTAAGTAATCAAAAGTTAAAACTGGTGATAAGGGTTTATGCAGCTTCCAGGCAACATTATCATCATACTCTCCATCGCGTTGAAGCATTCGTCATTTTTTACCAAACTATTATGTTGAAATAGACTGATCTAATAATATATAGATACATAAAAGACAAAAACCTAGTCAATATATGATCTAACTCTATTAAATTTGAGAATATAAATGCAGAATGCAATAAATAAAACTTAAGAGCATAAAATTACTTTTTCCATCCAAACAAGCTATGTACCGGATATTGCTGCTAAGGGCTCTAAGTACGATACAAAATGGCACAGGGTATGCATTCACCAGGGATTCATCGGGGATACGGGCAGGATACGCGCCTGCCCCTGCAGATACGCTCAGATAGGATACACCCCTGCCCCTGCGGATACGCTCGGATAGGATACACCCCTGCTCTTGCGGATACACCCTGATACTTCCCTAGATGTATCTAGGCATATCCGCAGGGGCAAGGGCGTATCCTCCCTGTATCCCCGGCGTATCAGAAAAAATGTGATTTTTTCAAAAAAAAATTTCAATTTCACTTCATGAAAAGTCAAACATGGACTTCAAGAAACAATTAAAAACAAAATAAAGTAGATTCTCAACCCTAAAAGCAGCTTTCACACTCATTTAATCAAAAAAAACAACACATTTACAACCAACAAGGGGCAACAAACACCCTGATTACAAGGGGCAACAAAGTGTTGGGATGTGGACGCAGAGACTGCTGACTTGGATGCCTCCATTGCCTACCTTTCATTGCTTGACACGGAGCTAAATGGTGCTTCACATAACCTGCATAGTGGAGCTAGTGGGAGTGGCACTCTTGCTGCTTGTGGTTCTAATGAACCACATGATGATGAAGACATCGCAGCCAAAGAGAAAATGAATATAGTGATAATGAATATGCTGATTTGTCTTTATTTTTGTCCATACATTGTAACATTTGCATTACGTACTTGTTATAAAACTAATCTAAGTTTGGCCATTGAATATTATGATATTTGGCATTGAACTATGAGCATGTTTTATGGTTATTTAACTTATTTTGTTTCCTCAATGCATATTATGTGGTTAGATTTGTTTATATGGCTATATTTTTTTATATTTTTAATTTTTTATATATTTTTTGGTACAGCCCTATCCAAAAGGTATCCAAACCCAAAAAAAAATCCCCATATCCACATATCCAATTCTTGTACCTGTATCCGTATCGGCTACTTAGCAAACAAGCATGAAAGACATTAGAAGAACTTCTCTGTGATGCAAACAGGTTGCAACTTTTCAGGGAAGACTTGCATTATAAACTTCAGCCACCAAAGCTTGATGGATCAGCAGTGTTTTGATACCAAACGTTAGAAATATTTTATCTGTCCATTGATTTTATTCAAACATGAAAGAATATTTATACATTGTGTAGTTTTTACTATCCTATCATCTAGGATGTGTCCCCGTGTTGACAAAGCTCCTTCAACAAACTTCCTACGGAAGCGGAGTTAACACACCCACCTATTCAATATATAAACCTATCTCCTATAATTGACTTTACAACCCCTAACTAAACTTTAATTAACCATATATATTATAAATAATATACTATGGTGTAATGATAATCCTAAAAGTTCGCCATGGGTATGAGCACAATAACTACTGCATGGAGCTTGAGAATTTGGAATATAAGTGACCTGATTCCATGAATAAAATCCAGCCAAGGGACTCGATTAGAGAAGCTTCTCCTCTGGGCCTTAATAACAGTCCGCTCCCCCTTGGGATAGCCCCTCAGTGATTAAAAAGATGAAGAAGACTGTTTCTAAAGAGGAAGCTAGTTTATCCCAGCATGAGAAGATCCAGTCTGATGGTAAGAACGAGAAAAGATTTGAAGTGGATATGGAAGCTATTAAGAAAGAAAAGGATCTCATTGTTCACAAAAGGACCAATGAGTTCGTAGAGGAGGTCACCGGGTTGGAGAAGACCGTCAAAGATGCATGTTTGAATATTAGCCAAAAAGTAAATGATGGGGTCCCTAATCCCTATCCGGCCATTGAAAAGGAGATCTACATGATGGAAAGCACTCGTGAAGTTATGGATCCAGCTCTGAGCTCGTGAAGTATGCAAGCAACTATCAAAAGTATGGAGGACCTTGAGGGATTCCTATGCCAAAAGTTCTACATGCCATATTATGGGCAGTGGAAGAAAAGATAAAGATCATTCCTAACGAAGATGTTAATGCAAAGACAATGGAGGATAATTATGCTGAGAACTAATCGTGCTTTCCTTGTTTCAGATATGAGATAAAGTTGTAATGAGGCCAGAGACTGAAACCCAACCCCCATGTCAGTTTGTACTGTGAACCTTCATGGTGGCTGTCAACTACCCATTTGTTGGTCCTGTGCTGCTTGTGTAATTGTGGGGTTTCTTTCCTTTTTATTTTGATAAAATTTACTTTAATTAAAATAAAAAAACCTTAAAAATGTAAAACAGAGACATTAAAAGTAACTGTTTACATCTTCGCTGCTTTTGAATGTCCTATTCTCTATGCTGTTGACTACCTATGTCCATTCTCGTTCAATATCAATACTTTTGTTATTTGCAACTGTGATCTTATAGAAACTTTTAGTATGCTCCTATTGATATGTTGGTTTGCACAAAAACAAGAAAACCCTTTCTCGGTTATGAGAAAAGATCCTCGTTGCTCAATTACGAGCTGGCTCTCATAGGCATCGATGCAAAACAGGCAGATGGACAACTCCTAAGGAGCAGTGGGGCAAGAAGGTTTATGTATTTTGTACCACAGGAGCGGTCAAAACGGAGAACTTCATCCTTCAATGTCCTCAGTACACAGACATACGAGCCAAATAGGTGGAAAATTTAAGAGTTGGCCACATGGTAGATATATTTAAGGAAAAAAAATTAAAATATTGGAGGAGATGCTAATCCAGTTCAGCAAAAGGTGGAGCAGTGCTTTAAAAGATACCTCCGGTCTCGAGAATCTTTGAGTAGTTGGAGCGATTGGTGTAATCCGTGGTCCCATAGACCCTTCGGTCTCATGGACATAATTAAAAATATTTCATTTCATTTCTTCTCACATATGAAATCACCTTGAAATTTAAATACTTCAAATCTAATTATTTCATTCCAATTTATTTTTTTTAAATGCTATACACAATTTCAAAATCCTGAATAAAGTCAAGTCAAAAATCAACTCAGAACTGGAAACCAATATATTATCACTATAGGTATTCTTCTATAAGATTCATAGTAGATACCATACCTGTAATGAAACAGAAGCATCAAATGGAACATAAGCACGAGCCTTTACGCCTAGTAATCTAGTTTTTTCAGCTACTAGATCATCAGAAAAATCAACTAGTTCTGGAAATACTGCTTCCAGCCAAGCAATAGCAAAACTAGCATTGCTGGCAGCCTTAGAACCAATACTATTTGAATGCAATCCTGACACACAAGCATCTTTATAAATGTCTTCAATGGCTGCACTAACATAAATACTGCCAAATAACACGACAAAAAGTTATAAGTCAGTATGTGCTTTACATAGATAGAAAAGCCTCGTCAAATTGCGTATGATTATTTGACTTGATGTTACAGTGTCTTAGTAATCAATAAATTAATCATAACAAAATATAAGGCCCTGTTCATACTGGGAGCATCAAGATACTTTAGACCTACATTTATACTGCTAAAAAAAGGTACGTAATCTACACCTTTGTATCTTTCAAGCACTAAGCGACAGTATTTTTTTGCAAGATAACTGAGCCTTACATTACATAAATAAATGTGTTGTGCATCAAGAAGAACAGGGAAACATAGGGCTTTTCCTTCCTACCAAAACACACCAACTGAAACCCATAATCAGAGTAGGTACTTCCTAAGTAAGAGAATCTTAGCATTTGGATATAGATTGTTAACATTAAACATATAGACAAATAGAAAATATGAAACATACCTTCCAAAAGGAACCACTGGGCAAAGAGCATAAACAGAACAATTGCTAAAAAGAACAAATACCTGCAACAAATATGATAAAGCACCGTGAGGTCTAGCACATACAACTCTCGTGTAGCCTTCTAAAGAATGGCAAAGAAACAAGTATAGCACAAAGTCTCAAAATTATATGTGAAAAATCTCCTATAGCACAGAAAGATAAAACTAATAAAGAGGTGAAATAACATTGGTAAAATTCATCTGCTTCGGAACTGCTAATTATGGATTGAAAAATGGCAGTGATTTCTCATTTGAAGTGTGAAATCCATATTTGAAAAAAAGCACTTACAGGAATCTAAGAGAACATCTTATTGAACAGTTATCTAATTGACATTAACCAGTCGTGATAAAATAAGTCCTATAGTCTCATTCCCCAACAGATCTTATGGAAATTTTGCCAAAGAAAATTGAATTCTAATCAAGTTCATCGATGTGGCTTTGACTGGTAGAACACAAGTTTGTGTGAATATTACTAGGCCTATTTCCCAAAGGTAGGGATATGTTAAATATATTCCTTAAATTAATATGTGTCACTGGGAAGAAGTACAAAATGATAGCAGAATAAGCAGCATTTTCATGTACAAAGCATAGAAACTTTGGTGCACTTCTGCTATTGAGTGTAGTTGATTAAAATAATCATGATAACTTCCCCAAGGAAAATAATATTAGAAAGAAAAAATAAAATAATTAATATAAATGTCTATGAATAACCAAAAATGGTCAATGGGATTCAGAAAGTACAATCAGTTACAAAAGAAAAGTACATAAGTAAAAAGACCTTAAATTATGAAAAGTAACTAAACACAAAGTACAAAAGCAAGGCTGGGGATAAATTGGCCACATTTCAAAGTGGCTTTATATCCAGAATGCATAACAATTTTGAGCTAGCAAGCAAATTCACAAGAAATGAAAATAAGGGCAATAAATGCAACCGAAGTCTACCATGGACATCTGAATAGATAGTTTATAACACACTTAAGCACAAGTCGGCTGAGTAATGATAACCTAAACAAAAGAGTGTTTTTCTTAACTTTTACTTCAACTCAAATGTAGAAATAATTTATTTGAAACCATATTAACTCAGAAAATTTGCCAAAAAAAGGGAATAATAAATAGCTGCCAACATGTACAAAGTCTGCCCACTGGAAAAGAAAACATCCTTATGAATCACCACACATACAGTAAACCTGTCCCATAAATGTTCACCACCAAAAGCAAATGCTACAGGACGCATTGTGACTGCGCTTGTGAGTTTGGGATAAGCTGTCGGCTGTAGGTGATACTCCTGCTCTGGAATCTCCAAATCTGAAGATAAGTCAAACATTCTGCAAAACATAAGCAGAGACTTCATAAGAATGACCAAAAAGCAACAGACATGTTCCTTGACAACTCCTGCCATAGGAGGTACTCAAAAAACAAGTTGCACATCCTATAACCATCCCTATAATAGTAGCATCCCATTCAAAAACCTGAATTCCAACTGTGGCTATTCTCAATTCTCGGACTTTTTGGGATTCAGCTACATAATAATCTTTACAGAGTACCCAATACTAAAAGGAATAAAGCATACCTAAAAACGGCATCTGAAGAAAGAATTCCCAGATGTGTATCGCTGTGAGGATGCCATGTTACTTGCAAAATCCGCAAAGTTTTATTTTCTTTGGAAAAATATACTCCTTTAGAGCCAATAACAGTTGCTCTGAAAATAATAGTCCAGATGCCTCATGGCTATCAGAACAGCGTTAAGACAGAGTGAACTAAAAATATTCCATAACCAAACATGCTGACTAATGCTGCCTAAAGATTGATCTCGTAGATTCAGATTCCAAATGATATAGATTCATCACAGAAAATATAATTCCATTAACAAGTAAATAATGACTAAGAAGCATCCATCAACATAAGTAAAGAACTACGTCTAAGGATGAATCACAATAAATAAGGGAAAACGTTACATGGCCAATCCATGTTTCCTAGGTTTGGCAATAACATAATAAGTTCTAGGTTTTTGTAAATGTACGGAATTTAGAGTTATGCATGAATATGAAACCTACATTTTTGCATGGTTAATAATTAACCACATGGATTCGAATGTGATGAGCTCGAGTGGTTATTCATCAGAGCTTTCATAGTGGAGACCCGTGTTCAAATCCCAAGGAGACATATAACATGTTAAAAATGTACAAATGCTGACTGTTGAAATCGGGTAAACTACCACATCCAATTATAGGTGTGGCCTACCCCAACGAACAAGGCCAGGTACAAATGTTGGGTGAATTTGATGGAAGAGATACCCCTCGGTTGCGGCATCCAAGCCGAAGGGCACCTTGTAAGGGGAATTTACCATTCCAAACAAAAACAAATAATTAACCACATAGCATCTTTGAATTGATTCTAGATTTGATAGTGGTATGCCTGTAAGGATGCATGTGGCTATAAATATTTGCCCATGCCTTCATTTGAATTCATCTCAGTCAAGGGTCATTCACGGAGATGACCATGGACAAGAATATGAATAGACAATTTTAAATCTAGAATTGTCATACTTTGATGTATACTCTTTATGTTAATATCATGCAGTGGTGTTTACATATGCCCCCATTGATTGTGCTTCATATACAGAAAATGTTCAGCACTAAACATGTCTTTGTTATATAAAAGCCAGGTTTGCAAATGTATGTGCATCTACCGTATGACATATATTGTTAATATCATGCAGTGGTGTTTACATATGCTCCCATTGATTGTGCTTCATATACAGAAAATGTTCAGCACTAAACACGTCTTTGTTATATAAAAGCCAGGTTTGCAAATGTATGTGCATCTACCATATGACATAAATTGAAGGCTCAGACCATTGAAGGCTCAGACCATGATGAGTGTTAACCAGACCATGATGAGTGTTAACCAGACCATGATGGCATACAATTGTCACTCAAAGTAGAAAGGCAGAAGGCAATTTATCTCAAGATCAACGGGAGGCAGAGAACCCCTAGAAACTCAAAGATCATGAAACACAGAGATTCGTGATGGTGAAGACCAAAAAATAAAGGAAAGTATAGGTCAATACTCTCTCCTATTTAACAATAGGAAAAAACGGAAAAGAGACTATGGGAATGTTGATAAATTCTACTGAATTATTAATAGAGCTGGTTTGGATTTATACAGTCCTTGCCCTCTTATAACCATTATGGCCTTATCAATGATGCTTTTTATATATGGTTCAAGCCAAACAACCTTATTCATTTTTGGTTCAAGATTAAAAAGTATAATGCAGACTCAGTCAAGCTAGCGTATTGATTAAGATTTATCTATGATAGATACCATCAAACAAGAACGAAAAAACACCATAGGGCTCCCCCTGTACCGAAAATTAGGAGAAACATAGGCCACAACCAACATACATGGAGGCATCAATTAATTCACGGAAGTCTTACTCCAAAGTGAAAACATGTATTACCAAAGGCATCACTCAAATAATACAAGACACTTGAACACTATTACTGATTCAAATACATGTCATTGTCTCCTTTCTTAATGTCATCCTGAGTGGGTAAGCAATTGGCAATGATATTTAACGAGGAAACTATTTTGTTGTATATTCATCATATTCATCATAGACAAGAATCATGCAAACAATATGATGTTTCATAGATCCACCAATACCAAATAAACTACCTTAGAGGCCTTTTGAGTGTGCGTGCGTGCATGTGTGTGTATGTGTGCGTGCGTGCATGTGTGTGCGTGCATGCACGTGTGTGTGTGTGTGCATGCGCTTGTAATATTCCAAATCAGAATATTTTACATTACTTTAGTTTTCTCAGAATTCCTTTTTAAAATGATATTTTTTTATAAATATAAATATTGCATTTAAGATGATAAACTAAATAAAATATAAGTCCACAAGCGGTTTCGTCCTTGGGCTATTATAATCACAAGGGTTTTCGTCATTGATTGTGGTTTTATAGCACGACGCTTATACGAAGTTAGATGATTGAATACATAATTTAATGCCTTCCTTCCATACCAACAAATGACTATTAATACTTCATGATCTTCCATTGAAAGACATGTCTCTTCCAAATGTTTTTTCCCGAGGGTGGCGTCCATTTGCTTAATGAATGTTTAATGACTAATAAATTAATTAATACTATACTAATTGTTGTTGTTTATATGGGCGCTCCACTTGAATGATTTAATTGGGGATATTATAGACCTCCCTTCCTCAAATTGCTTGCCCTCAAGCAATTGCAAATTGAAGTGTTCAAGATTGATTGATCCTTCCCACATGGCATCTTCTATTGGCAGTCTATGAGTAAAAGGATCAGAAGAACTAAATACAATCAAATACCGTATGACAACATTATTCTCATTGGGGACCACCAAAATGTAAGAGGGTTGTGTATACTTTCCCCATGAGAAAATCTCATAAATAATCAACATTTTGTAATCTTTAATTTTCTCATTGTCACTTTCCCCATGAGAACTTCCATGGAATGAAAACACAAATCCTTCAGTGGCCATGCATTGATCCAAGTTCTTCTCTTGTTTAAGATCATAGAAAATTGCAAATTCATAAAAGCATCCCTGCACATTCAACTTATCAATGGTATTTAGAATACGAAGCGAGAATTCATTTGTAAACAACACATATGTGAGGATTGTGTATGGAAGTAATATTTTATCTACAGGGTTACAATCCTTTTTCAGCCATGATATATCTATTGGATCAAGCATGTCACGATCCGAACTACTTCCAATATTAAGCCTTTTGACAAGTCCACAAACCCATCTATCATTTTCCTCGTATCATTGTGCCGATTTTGAAGAGTGTTTCTCTAACATTCTCGTTTGATCAATGTAAAGATACATAACGCATTGACCTTGTTTTACATGAGTTTCCTTAGAATAGAAAGTATCTACAAACAACTTTTGTTTGATGCCAACTTCTCCCAAGGCAGTGTCACCTGCCTTGGACACTTGCAATACAGCGTCTGCCTTAGTGGCATCACTTTCTGATATATTATGAAATCGTGGATGCACAATCATCCAAGGTTTAAAAGCTTTCTTTGCAAACTCCTCTTTCTGTGATTTCTTTTGTTCCCTTTGTAAAATGCATTCATCTTCTGCATAATAACGATCCTTATCTTATCTACCCTGTTGGTGATCAATCCTCAACTCACTCAATGGGCAAGTTAAATCAAACACGTATTCTAACTTTTGTAAACTTTTCACCTAACAGATAAAGATGCTGCTTTTCGTGATCTTTTCTACAAGATCTATATCTCTATCATCAAAAAGCTTCGCCTTACTAATCATTCCTGTCATGCTTGATTCCAGATCACAAATAACACGTTGATTAAGGACCCTGTGAATAGTTGCTGGCACAATCCTACCCTCTGCAAAATATTCTCTATTCACATCACTCTTTGGAATAGCATTGTGTGTGTTAATAGCCAAGGTTGTAACCTGAACTTGGACCGTCAACCCATACTCAAGATCAAATATTTCTAAGATGCCCTTTTGTATAAGATACTTGAAAGGGTTGCGACCTTTTGTAAAATTTTCAAACTGTTGTTTATGTTTGCATAACCGTTTATTTTTTACTATAATGGAAGGTCTCAAAACGCTTCTTGCATTAGATAAAATGCAGATTTCGTTTTGCTTAACATCTTTTTTAATTTCAACGTGATAATGGATATGTTGTTTCTGATGAAGATATTCCACTGCAAGCCTGCTCCTCCAAGCACCTTGAAAAGCAACAATGGCCACCCGCAATTTAAGGAAAGACAAATGAGCCTTGCACATACGCCATTTTTTCTAAATATTAACCACGACCAGTGTTAGCCTTCTCAAATGATACTCTTGATGAGCAAAATATGAACGAATTCCCATGTGTACAATATTAACTGCAAAGTAGAGATCAATGTAGGCTTTTCGAAGCAGCCCCCTATGAGTGTACTTTTGAAGAATAATTGATGTTGCTTTCCTTCGTACAACCTTGTAAAGTTTGCACCTAAGTCACCCTCACCAATAAGTTTGGATTTTTAGTGCAGTAACAATTTGAAGGGATTCTTTGACTATGTTATGAATTAGTGATGCATTTGGCCTATTCTTGCAACTAATCTCAACATCTGAATCAATCTCGGCAATGCAGTTCCCTATCAAGATGTGGCTTATGTTAATTGCATTGCCATTTCCTTCAAGACGTTGAGATATAATCAAATCTTCATCTCCAGTAGTACACTTTTGGTTTTCCTGGTTAAGCCATAGTAACCGGTCTTCATATGAAGTTATGAGTTGTCCATGGAGATTCCATATCGAAACAGTTTCTTTATCAATTGTTAAAAACAATCGGCTTTGCTCAAATAAACTAATACATAATGTTTTTACCAATTTCGTGCTTCTTAATTTTGTCTATTGTTCTATCCAAATGTCAATTATTTCAATGTTTTCGTATCCAGGTTTTATGATAACCTTCTCACAGAACAACTCAATCAAATAACCATGTGGCTTTTGGGGGTTTAATTGGTAGGTAAATGGATACAAAACAGTGTCATTCTCTATATTTAAAATCTCAATAGAACTTCATTCCAATTTGTGTGATATAATGTTATCAACATTATACCAACACATAACCTCATTTGACGAGTTCTTTTATTAGAAATGGAATACAACGGCGTATATTTGTTCAGATCAAACACATTGATATTACCATCTTTGGAGATAACAGCCTCTACATTGACATGGTCGATTACTGCATAATCTTCCTCACGCTCTGAGGATATTTGTGTCTCAATTAAGTCTAAACGAGCTTCAGGTTTACGTTTCCTAATATAATCAATTGGGGTTGCTCGAATCTTGAATGAGTTGATGTCATTTGGTAGAGGATATTATGAAATTGTGATAAGGGAAGCAGTGTTGTTATTGTAGAACAAGCTGATAATCTCTTCATCAAATGTCTGATTCAAGAAGCAAAGTCTTTTGTTAGTGATTCTACTAAACGCTGCACAAACAAAACTCTAATCCATAGAAAATATGATATCCTCAGCACCATATATTTCCACAATGTCCGATGGTGGTTCTGATACCACTGTAATATTCCAAATCGGAATATTTTACATTATTTTAGTTTTCTCGGAATTTCTTTTTAAAATGATATTTTTTTATAAATATAAATATTGCATTTAAAATAATAAATTAAATAAAATATAAGTCCACAAGGGGTTTCATCTTTGGGCTATTATAATCACAAGGATTTTTGTCCTTGAGAGTGGTTGTATAGTATGACGTTTATATGAAGTTAGATGATTGAATACATAATTTAATGCCTTCCATACCAAGGAATGACTATTAATACTTCATGATCTTCCATTGAAAGACG
This sequence comes from Torreya grandis, assembly GCA_037957365.1. Taxonomy (NCBI): domain Eukaryota; kingdom Viridiplantae; phylum Streptophyta; class Pinopsida; order Cupressales; family Taxaceae; genus Torreya; species Torreya grandis. The sequence continues at coordinate 3,350,283 of JARHVA010000298.1, read as the reverse complement.
TGTCTCTTCCAAATGTCTTTTCCCAAGGGTGGCATCCATTTGCTTAATAAATGTTTAATGACTAATTAATTAATTAATACTATACTAATTGCTGATGTTTATATTGGCGATCCACTTGAATGATTTAATTGGGGATATTACAGCGTGTGATGTGTATGCGTACGTGTGTGCACGGGCGCGCGCGCATGTGTGTGTTATGTCTGTTTTAGAGTTCATGCATTCAAGGTTCAAATATTCCAAAGATACATGTAATTTATGTAAGAGAAGAATGAATATATTTAAATAGCTATGGGTGTATTTTTGGATCTTGCTACATAAAAATCAGTAATAAAGTTCAAATGTTGTGGCCAAAGACAATAACTGTAACTGAAAGAAAAGTTATTCTTTCTAATAAGCAGATTCATCTTCATTTCTCACCAGAACTTGTAAGTTTTTTAGTAGCTTACTGTAGGTCACAAAAACCAGCATCTCTTGAAACTATTTGAAATGTTTCATTGAATTTCAATTCATTATTTCTCCCCGGACGACTAGAAAGGATAACAGACTTAACATGAAGAGCAAAAACATGGTAGAAATAATATACCACGCCGAAATGAAAACATTGCAATGAATATACCTGCACAGACCATCGCCAGCAGAGGATGGAATTCGGTCATTTAAATGTAAAACCATTAAGCTTCCATCACCAGCAAGGACTACAGATTGGCCACTCCTGTCTATAGCCATATATCGGACTTGAAATTTCACCTTCATGTTGGGTCGCAATGTCTGCATATCTGACAATTTTCAGCAGTTCCCCAACCACATAAAACTAATATAGCTAAGAAAGGAATACGATTAAACATAAAGATTTTTACAGGAAAACCCTTAAACAAAAACAACAACTCAGTATATTTCATATTTAAAAAAAATCAAACACCATCTGCAGTTGCATTAATAATCTAAAGATGCCAAAAATTTACCAATGCTTTTACCGGCAATGAGAACACATTAAATGGAGCTCATAAAGCTCCATTTCCCCGGCTGATATATTTCAAGATGTTTGGAATTATTAAAGCTGGCACATGAAAGGCACAAGTTGCAGAAAAAGCATGAACCTAAATGATTAAGAAAACAATAATAGTGCTTATGATAGATTCCCCTTGACAAGTAACTTAAGGTAAGTTGTATCGATATTTCATTCACATATTTGAAATTCTGCAATACACTGTATTAACTAATTTGAGAAACAAAAACTCAAAAAGAAGTTTCAGTTCATTTAAACAGTTCTGGGCATTTTTAAGAAAGCTCAATGAGATACTTCAAAAATAAAAAAGGTTTCCCAGTTCATTTACTTATTGTCCCGAGAAATCACTTTATCAATTTTAAGGCCGCCGACTACAGCTCAATAAGTTGACTTAAGTTTAATCACTTTGTTGTCTTTTACTGTTTACAGGCTTTCTTAGGTGATTCTTCCAAGCCCAACTCTATCGAAGTTTGATTAACTTCAGTGCTTCTTTCTTTTGCTTTTAAAGTAGACAATTTAAAAGAAGTATTCAAATCTCAGTTCAATTTTTTTAACAAAATTGCCTTGGTCTACAAAAGACCATTTTGCACAATCCCTGTATTAGGATAACTTTTTAATGGACCTTTACCTTTACCTTTACCTTTACTATTTTGGACAGCATTCAAATATCATCTGCAGTTGCATCAATAATCCAAACATGCCAAAAATTTACCAATGCTACCAGTAATGAGATCGCATTAAATGGAGCTCATAAAGCGCCACTTCCCTGGCTGATATATTTCAAGATGTTTGGAATTATTAAAGCTGCCACATGTAAGGAACAAGTCGCAGAAAATGCATAAACAAAAAGGATTAAGCAATCAATAACAGTTCTTATGATAGAGTCCCCTTGACAAGTAACTTAAGGTAAGTTGTATTGATGTTGCATTCAAATATTTGAAACTCTGCAATGTACTGCATTAACAAATTCTATTAAGGAAAACTCAAAAAGAAGCTTCAGTGCATTTAATCAGTTCTGGGCATTTTTAAAAGAGCTCAATGAGATACATTTAAAATAAAAATGGTTTCCCAGTTCGTTTACTCCTTCTCACAAGAAATCACTTTATTAATTTTAAGTGTGCCGACTACCGCTCAATCAGTTGACTTAAGTTTAATCAGTCTGCTGTATTTTACAGGCTTTTTTAAGTGATTCTCTCGAGCCCAACTCTATCTGAGCTTGATTAACTTCAGTGCTTCTTTATTTTGTTCTAAAAGTAAACAATTTTAAATAAGTGTTCTAAGCACAGTTGGATTTTTTGAATCAAAATCATCTTGGTCCACAAAAGGACCAGTTTGTACAATCCCTGTATCAAGATAATTTTTTGATGGAACTTTACCTTTACCATTTTTAACAGTATTCTATAGAGTTACCTGTTTAGTTGTAAGTCGATTAGAATGGACTTATTTCTGCATATTGTGAGAGTAACTTGAAGCCACAGTTGTGATTATTAGTACGAAGCCAACTCAAGGCCACCACTGTAACAACTGTTCAAAGATATCCCTGTGTCAATGGAATTGCTTGGGGTCCAGCAACCAGTGCTCACCCTTGCAGAAGAATTTCTCTGTGGTCAATCTTTGAAATCAGGTGTCCTAATAAACTTGTGTAGCGTTTGAACCCTTAACCACCAGTTCAAAATCAAAATGTGTAAGAGTGACCGATAAAAGATTTGACTAGTTGATGGAAAGTGACGTCATTAAAGGCCAATCAATATTCTCCAACATAATCATTTTTGGCAAAACAAAGTATAGACACTACTATTAAACTATCATAATGATACAGAGATTACAGAGGATTACCCCATAGCTGTGGATACAGCACAGAGAATACAGAGGATTACTCCACAACTATGGAAACAGACACTAACATAAACTGAACAGATTACAAATTCCACTTAAAAAGAATAGTTATTCAAGTGTGATCTGCATTGTTGGACCCTGTCGTTGGTATTTGCCCGCTTCCTCCAAAGAAAGTAAACATTTACTCTTCTGATTGCACTTATTTCCCTTATAAGAAGATTCGTTCTGCAGGACTGACTGGCTAGCAGCATCCAAAAGGATCATCATCATGGTGTCCTCACAATGGATTTTCTCGCATACCACCACAACATTGTTATGCAATATTGTAGCCTCGTTCTTGCTCGTTTCCAGAGCAGCTGGGGTAGGCTCCAAATTAGAGTGATCCTTGAAAGCATTCTTTCACAAGGTGGCCCTTTGCTTCTGTTCTATCGGGCTAAAAACATCTTGACTTTTCACAACTTAACTGCCTGAATAGGCATTCTGTGTCTGCACTTTCTAGGGACATTTCGAGGCTAAATGCCAATATTAAAACAGTTTCTCCACATGAAAGTAACATTCTCAAAGAAAGCTAAAAAGGCCTTCCTTTCCAGGGTGCGCCCATATGGAAATCCCTGGCTGAGGTCCACCTCTACACAAAGTTGAGCACGTGTGGATAATTCTATTGTTAATACTTAATTCCAATATATTGGCGTTTGGATGACTTTTAACAAAATTTGTGAAGTGGATCGTCATCCGCCCAAAGATTAGACGAATTTCAGCGCATTTACTCAGAATTTTAGTCCGAATTAACTTGAACAGATATATTAACAAAAAAATTGCAGCTTCAAATTAAGTTAATCTAATTACCAATGCATTTTCGTATTTAAGGAGATCTATGGAGAAATCCCACTTGCACTGTAAAGTAGGTAAGACTTGAAAAAGCTAAGACATCGTAGAGAGCTTATGGGCAGCCTTTAATGTTTTTTATTGGTGAATATTGAGTACGATTTTGGGCTGCATTTAAGGCAGTGTTGGGTAAGCACGGATCGCATTTTTGCTTAGAGTAAGCTTGAGTCAAATTCTTAAAACTTAAACTTGGGTCACCCTCAACTGTACCCACTACATCTTGGTAACCCTAAAACGTACGCATATAAATCAAACATGTCCGCTGCAATTTTTTAGCAGCCTTATTGCAGTGAAAGGGATTTGAACTTGGATCGTGTTATTACAAGCACCTCCCAATACCAGTACAGCACAACTCCTTGGACAAAGAGAGCAATCAAGTTGCACCTTAAATAAACCAATATAATGCATACGGTCAGGTCATTGACCTAATTTTGTAGAAATATTTAGAGCTTAAGCATTGTCTATTTTTATTTCTCAAAGCAAAGCCCGCTTTGCCATTTACGAAATACAATGGATCTTTTCAGTTTCATCAGAAGAATTGAAGCAAGGAAGAGACTTAGTAAGTCTATTAAAATAAAATAAAAACTGTCGTGCATACCTTGACTTGTGAGGCAGCCTGTATGGTGCCATGGGAGCAGCGTATTTGGAGAGAGTGTAATGCTTGTTCAGTGGAGTTCCACAGCAGAAGACGGGTGGAGGCATCCCATGCCATGAGATTTAATGGCAGTCTGGGGGTTCCCAGTTTAAACGAATCCTTCGCATTCTCGTTGATAATGGGATTGGAGTGACGATTGCTGTTGAATACAGGATGTGATTGCAGCTCTATCCATTCCTCACTCTCCTCCGCCATGGTTTCTGCTTTCTCTGCAATGCAAAGCAGAGGACAGGATTTATGTTCCTGTGAAAACACAGACTTCGCGAGGAAATGAAGGAATTGATTAAATGTGAAATTCAGCTGGGAAAGCGCTCGGGAGTTCTTAGTAGGGAAGTTTTTCTTTTCAAAATGTTAGAAAGTAATGTTAATGACGCAATAAAATGAGATGTTATTTTAACCTGTTGTTGTCTTTTGGAGTTTTTAAAGGTTAGATATCTTTTTGTTAAGAAAGTAGAATCTCTTCTCTTCCGTTTTTTTATATAATTTAATTTTTTTAATTAATTTTTTAAGATATTTTATTTTGGTTTTGGTAATAAAATTGCATTATTTTCAGGTATTTGTGTGATTGACGATCAATCTAGATTAGGTTTTTATATGGGTGGTCTCATGTCATGTCTTCCATCATTTTGGTCTCATGTCATATCTTCCCTTTTTGTTTCTTTGAATTTTTTATGTTTTCCTTAGAAATGTACACTATCGGTTATAGCGTTGAGCCTTTTTTACCCTTCTTTTGGGTCTCTCATGTCATGTGGTCCTCTGATTTGTCATGATTTTTATCTATTGTGTGTCAACTTGTGCATCAATAAAATCTTAATTTGAATTCTATAAGTCTATAAATGCATAAGAGCATTAATACATTTAGAATATCAAGACATATAGTGAATGTGTCAAAGCAATTAATTAAAGCATATAGACCAAACATTCCAGAATCTAAAGAAGTTTAGAGTGTTTATTACTACATCAAGATTTCATTGTAGTGTTGAAAGTCCTATAGAATAAACATTGCATCACACTAGATTGCCTATTAGGTGAATTGCATTATACTTGACTTTTTGTTTTTGATATTTGTGAAGTGTTGAGGGGTGTGATGGGTAGTTGGTGCTTAAAACCCATACTAATCCTTAACATGTGCCCCAAAACAAAGCTTGTCCTTATCCATTTACAGAGGTCACGACCCTATTAAGGTTTTGAAGAAGGAAATCAATTTTCCAAAGATTTGTGTAGAATTTCATAAATACAAGTGATATTTTTGAAGCCCCAACCTTGATGAACAAACTTGTCAAATCAATTTTTGCTTGTCTATTATCTACCAAGAATGACCCTACAATTTTGAGAATGACCCTACTCCTCTAAAAACAACCATATAGTTTTGGGAACAATCTTTGTTTGCCTTAATTTTTGGGGGTTCACTTTGTCCTATTGTTTAAACCTAATGTGTCCTACTTACTTACGACAACTATTTCTAAATTTGTGAAAAAATAGAGATTTTTAAGTAAAGACTTCAAGCTTCCGCAATCCATAATGTCTAAGATTTAAGAATTTATAGAAATATTGCATTGTGAAATATTTTGATATTATTTTAAACCCCTCTCCTTAGTCATTATTACACTTGAGTTTGAAATAGCAATTTAGGTTGATTTTACTATTTAGATTTGATTACATTTAATTACATGTTGTATAGGTAGATGAATAGCATTTTAATGTAAACTCGCTTTCCTATATTACATTTTGGTGGACCTACATTGTCTTGCATGCTTTGTAGCCTTCTAGGGTTAGCTCTTGTCTCTTGCTTGTTATAGTTTTGAATCTGCTTAAGGTTTATTGATACGTTTTCTCCTTAGGGTTAGATCTTGTTTCACATAGTGTCACATTTAAATCTATCTAACCATTGTAGGGTTCATCCTATTGCATGCTTCTATTTTGCTTGCTTCTAACCCTAGGTCATCATTACACTTCTAAACTTATTTTCACAAACCCTTTGTGAGTTTCCCAAAAATTACTTGTTTATGTGCCTCTCCTTAAAATCTTGCTTAGAGTTGTTTTTTTCAAACATTAGCCATGGATCGTATAAATTATTGTAAATTTTATATCTTTGTGTATAATATAGCTCTTGTTATAGATAGGAATATTCTCAGATATGGTTATATTATGTCATGCTTTCAAATGTCTATATTTATATGTTATATTCCTAGCATGTGTATATTGTTGTGTATCATATTGTTATTATTATATATATTTATCATGTTGTTTTTATTATGTAAATTTATAGTGTTCATATTTCTAGTTGAAATTCATAAAATGTTAGAATATTTTTTAAGACATGTTAGAGTTTCATGCAATTATGATTGTTCTTCATGTTTATGTCTTTCTACCATTACTAATGATAGAAGATCCACAGAGCCTCATATAGAAATTTTTGTTCCCAATTGTTAGCATGATGATACATTATAAGGTCAAACATACCATGCAAGGGAAAGCTAAAGCAAAGATGCAATAGTCTCTCATAATATTCCTCAATCCCAATGCGGGAACAAATAAAATATCCTTATTTTTCTCATTTAAGCTCCAAAGGTTAGATTGCAAGCAACCTAATGTTATGAATTGACTCAAGAACACTCAAGAAAAGACGTTGATATAGAATTACATAAAAGATCAAATGTTTACAAGGATTTCTCTTACAAGGGCTTGGACGACACTACTTTTCCAATTGATACTCACCCATCTTGCTTTACTTTTATTAAATCTTTTAATGATAGTGAAAATGTAATTACCTTTGAAAAATATGAAAATCCTCCAAAAGATATTATTTAATCAACATTACTCTCACACTAAAATTACAATCAATAATATAGGGATCAAACAAGTTCTTGTGGACAATGGTTTAAAATTTTACATTAAAAGCATAACCTTTCTTTTGCAACTAGACAGTGGAAGACAAGCCCTTGCTAAGTCAAAATATGATCACTAAGGATTTTGATAATCGAGCAAGAAATAATATTGGATAAATTGCACTGAATATATCACTTCGATAAAAAAAAATGTAGCTACTAAATGTCAAGTTATAGTTAATGATGTAAGCTAAAATAATTTATTTGGGAGACCTTAGATCTATGACCTGGGAGTTTTCCCATCCACTCCACACAGGTGCTTGAAGTTCATACATGGAGGAGTTGTGTATACATGTCATGCAGACGATGTGTCATTTCGATTTTATAATATGATTTAACCTTTGGATACTATTTTGCCTCAATCAAATAATAGTCAACCAACCATAGTGGCACATTAACAAGCTATTTGAGTGGACTAAGTGAAAACATTTGAATTTGGTGAATGTAGTAATGCTAGGTGTTTTTTTGTAAAAAATGATTACCAAGTTGAAAGCATAGATAAGAAGTTGTCCAAACTAAGTTTTATACCAAAAAGTCATGGGGAATATAGAGATGATATGAGTGTGTGTTGATATTGGAGCTCTTTAGATACCACATCAGTAATATTTAAGATCAACTCAAACATTACTAGTTGTTAAAAAATAAGTAATTAATGTTAAGGGTAAAGGGCCTATGATAGATGATTTTTTTAACATAAATAAGAATAGCAAAGTCCATGAACTTGTTCAGACTTCCTTAGAGAAATATGGATTCGAACTCAAATATGTAAGAATACAGGTTATAGTGGTAAAGGACTTGATTAAAAAAAAAAAACATAATATATTCCAACTGCTCATTTGGTCAAACTAAGAATTAATTATAACAATGATGACAAGACACGTAGGGATCCCAAGTGCGAACATACAAATGATCAAGGACATGCTAGAATTAATAATCTACATTGGGGTCTGAATAATAAATAGCTGGGTGCTCAAACTCATCACAACATTGTCAATGGTAAAACTCTTTCCAATACATTCAAAACACAACTAAGCCTTGTTTTATTAATGACGAAGACAATCTTTGCATTTGTTTTATTATTTTGGAAATCGAACACCATTAAAAACTAACTCTACTATACATAGTCATGTTACTCTATTGTATTTGTAAACTCAATCTTTATAATAATCTCCTTTTTACTTATGGGAAAAAATAGGCAATAGAACACCTTCATGTCCACTTTAAGAGGAATAAAATGGATCGCTCTCAAGAAATGGAAAGTATAATGTATGTCTCACAAGAATGTGTATAAAAGTGCACCCCACCATGTGGTCAGATTTCAATTTTGTGTCATTACTCATGTTCTACACTCGTTGAATTATGCAAACAATTGTGTGTGTATGATTTCTCACAAAACAAAATCTTCAAACCATAGTGATATATAACTATATGATCCAAATATTTTGCCTCCCTTACCTTTTATGCACATGTAGTTTCCTTTTTAAAAGCACTCACAATGTTATGATACGATTTATTTTCATTTCTTACTCCACCTGAAAGATTGTCTACTTCGTGACTATGTTAGCATACACATTGTTTGTTCATAATTATCCACCTATTGATGGAGGTTATAATGAGATAATTACAAAATTATACAACCACCAATGGGTTATAAGTTTAAGTTGCATAATGTGACTTCCTAGTAAATATGACATCCAAAGCATGTGCAACAACACACCCATTGAATGAGATTCTATTTGTGTCCCTGGGTGAGGGCCCACCAACCCTCATTAATTAATAAATGCATATACACACACTGTAATGTAATTGTAAGCATGACATTCCCTCCCTTATTACACCAGAATGAGATAGAATAGACTTTGCACATGGTTTGAGACATACCCACAATCTAAGACATTAATAATCAAATGATGGACGAGAACACACTCATCATTTCATGAATAGACATCAAAATGTATGGGCTAAGATGCACTCTATAGTATATAAACACACTTCTATGGACAAGGACACACAACTATCCATAGTGGATCAACACACACACCCATGCAAACATGGACACATTCTTTAAACACAACTATTTTTCATCTTTATCATTTATTGGTGATCCCTCTAATAAGACTCATTTACACATCAATCTCTTTGACTGCATGTCTTAAGAAGTACACTAGGAAAGGTGGGGTCTCCTGATGGTACTTTGTGAGATTTGTTTACATATTATTATGGAATACCTTCATTACTATTAGTATGGCCTCCTCTGGCTCTATTTCCTTCTTCCTTCATCATCTCCTTACAATTAATTTTTCCAGTTACCCTATATTTCTTACCACATGACCCTGGTTGATATAGTCATTTCCTACTTGTTTATCCTTATACTATACCAGGCTCGCTAATATAGTTTTAATTTTACATGTGTCTTTTATATTATATCATGGTTGATGATACAGTGTTAGGTCGGTTGATATCATTATACTATATCAATTTGAATCAATTCCATCAACTTGGATTAATAATTGATTTTTGAATTTGGATTTGTATATACAAGGGTCATAATTATCATTCCCAATACACACAACTCTCATCTACTTTGATTACACTTGCATTTGTGCCCTCAAGTAGTAAAAGGAGGAGTTAGATGGTAAAAGTCTTATTCTTGTAGAGGTCAAGTCTTGCTCAAGTTCTTTGAAGCTTAATATGAGGAGTTGAACCAAAGATGTCCTTGATGCAGGGGCATCACACATAAGGACAACATGATTGTAAGATTCTTACTAGATCAAGAAAACAAGGGGTCTATAACATGTTTATAATGTTGAATGAATGTTAGGAGTCTTAGAGTGGCCTTTGAATGTTATTCAAGAGACTATAAGTGCTTATGTAGCTTAGGAATTCAAATGGGAAGTTTTCCCACCAAATTACATCATTTGAAAATTTGAATACTTTGGTGTGAAATGGTAGTGGTAAGAGGTGATTTAAAATCTTTCAAGGTGTAAAATAGATATAAAATTTCCATTATGGACTTTTAGGCCTATAAAGTCAACCTAATGTCACACTTGTATGGAAGGATCATCCTTGATATTGGTGCAAAGGAGAAACTCTCTTCCAAGTGACCCTTAGGAGGTAGTTATGGAAGTTTTGGTAGATATAAGTTAAGTATTTTGGGTTTTGGATTCGATTGTAATGTGTATTCAAGGAAGGAAGGGTATTAGACCCAAGAAAGAGAGAATGAAACCCTCAAATTGATAGTTTTGGAAGACAATCCTACTTTTCTTTGTTTATGCACTATTTGTTGATATTGTTCAAAGAAAAGTCTGATAATGCTTTGTTTCTGGTAAGGAGTCTAGATTGGTGAGTCTACATTATGTTTTATAACCATGTTTTTGCACTCCATTAGCTTTGTTTTACACTCATTTACATAGTAACCTTTGCAATCTTGTTGAGTAAGTGTAAGTATAGGCAATCAACACAAGGCACTAAGAATTAGAGTAATAGTAGTGTCCAATAAGTTTTGTGAAGGAATTTGACAAAGGATAAGATCCATTATAAACTTAATAAGTCTCATACTAAGTGGGGAAATCCTTGGTTAAGATTTTAGTCCTCAATCTTGCCTCAAAACATTTGCAAGATAGAACTATGTAGTTAAAGAGCCAAGTATTAGAGTAAACAGGGTCTAACAAAAGTATAGTGGAGGCATTAAGGTGTGCGGTTGTTATTTATAAAAAATGAATTGGGAATTCTCGAAACCCTTTTAATAGTAATCTGAGTTTGTAAATCCCTTGTGGAGACCTAAATGCTTCATGATAATATTTGTATACCTATAGGTTGTAGATACACTTAGAAAAGGACAAGACAATTGTGTATTTGATTAAACATAGATGTTCATAAATAGGAATTGGTGTTGGAGTTATTTTGAATCTATATAATCCTTGTATTAAGCTTGAAAACCTTTAACGAGATTAAAGATTACTAAAAGAATGCAAAGCCCTATTTTGACTGTGTATGAACATTGTTGTTAACTATGGAAATGGAGACATGCAAGGAATAAACTACGAGGTTGGTTTTTGTTACTTCTAATATTGTTTGTGACTTTGTTATTTATTTTGTTAAAGATTCTTGGTACCTAGTTATTCAATGTTTGCATACCCTTTTATGTAAAAGTGAAACATAGGCCTGTAATGGCTTAAGGAACCTGCATAGTCTAACACATATCTTGGTGGAGAAGCATATCATAAAGGTTAGATTGGACATTTGGTGATTGTAAGAGGTGTGTTAGGGTTTCATAAAGCTTATATGATTTGTACAATATTTTGAAACTCCATTAGAAATGAGTAGTGATAAGTTATTGGCTCTCAGGTGCTTACAGAAGTAACAAACTCAAAACTAGGGTTTTATCCAAGAAATTCAATTTCCCACTAATTAAACTACTCAAAACACACCAAATTTGGTCAAAGGCAAGGTCTCAATGAGAACAAAAATATTTAGGTGTTTTTTAATCTATTTTGTACTGGTATGAATCAGGAAAGAGAACTGTGTATATTGGTAGATAGAATATGCCTAATTAGGCCTGGTAGTGGCTAAAGAGGAGCTAGAAAAGGGACTGAAAAGAAGAGTCGGAGCCTAAATTTTTTTGAATAGAACTATTTCAATAGAGGCTATCTTAATCTAGGAGAAATTTGTGGAATTTCATCTGTACATTTCCTTATCTGTTGAATTAGCCTATAAAAAGGGCTATAAGGAATAGGCTGAGCAAAGAAGAAAGTGACTAAAGTGGGAAAATAGGTAAGTTAGTAAGTTGTCAAAGTTGAGTAGCGTCTCTAAGGACCATAAGGAACTTGATAAGGTTATCACTATTCATAAGACAAATAAATTCCAATATATCCCTGAATGGTCTTATGTACCTTAGTGTCAAGAGTAAACATCAACAAAGGAGTTGGGAGTAATTTGTTTGATCATCCCTGCATTAGTGACCCACAGTCTTTGGAGTTCCCAACCAAGGACTTATAATTCTTCATCATTTCCATTTGAGGTCTTTACCTACAATATTTATTGCAAAGTTCCACTAGAGCCAAGGGGGAGAGTGATGCGTGGACAAGTCAATCCAGGGTAAGTATATTTACACCTATTCTCTTTCGTTTTATTTATCCAATAGATATATATGTTTTACTTATTGTTAGAGTAACATATATGTTGTTTTCCTTTCCTAGGTTACTTTTATGCTAAATAGTCTGGTGTAGTATAGGGTTCCTAAGCTTACCATTGTAACCATAGTTTATGAATTAGTCTAGTTTGCATTTTCTTAGATTACATTATAACTAATCCTCATGGCATTTATATCTTGTTTAATTTAGTCTTATTTGAGATATTGCATCCAAGTTACCCTTGTTTTTTAGTTCCTTGCACACAATTCCCTTATTATATCCTTAATACCCCCCATGTTGTAACCATGCTTATACATCATTGATTATATCTTGAGACCTAGTTAGATCCCATGTCTCATGTGTTAGACATAGGATTTGCAACCCTGTACCCTTGATATTTAGCATGGATTACCATCTACTAGATCTACAACTATCATTCATTCATCGCTATCTTTAATTATACGTAAACTCTAGTTTGATCAATTATTTATATCGTAGTCTATATTGAGAAAGATGATTCTTATATTTTTCATCTTGGTCTATGCATACCTTCTAGTGAACTCAATGTGAATCCTATCCCACCAATGGTTGTATAGCTTTCACATTTCCATATTTCATTTCTTGGAGCTTTCAATTTGACAAATGCATCTTATCAAATCATCTATCCTTTGTTTCTTGGTGTTGTCTTCACGTTTCTAAGATTTATAATTTTTACATCATTTTTCAATGATGTCTCCCCTTAGGGTCTTTTTAGTTAGCCTTGACCTATTTTGATTTTTCATGGGTCACTCCTTTCTACCTTCCACGACCACCATTAAAGGCAACTCTTCATGGTGTAATTATTTCACTCCATTTCCTAGGACTGAAGATCATCATGATGATCTGTATGAAGATCCCTATAGCATAGGAAAATATGAATACTCTCCCATCTTTGACACCTATAACATGGCCAAAGACCCCTATAGTTATCTTCAAATTTATGATGATCCTAACATGATAGAGATCCCTTTTTTAAAACTCATAACATGGATAAAGATCACTATAGTGACTTTCCCATTTGTGATGATCCTAACATGATAGAGATCCCTTTTTTAACACTTATAGCATGGTTGAAGATCACTATAGTGACCTTCCCATTTATGATGATCCTAATATGATAGAGGATCCCATTTTTAACACTCATAGCATGACCAAAGATCCCCAAGAATATCTTCCCATTTATGAATATGCTCATGATGATTTTCTTCTTTATTACACTTATCATATGCTCAAGAATCAATGTAAAGACTTTATGATCTATCATGATGATCCTTGTGGTAGGGGTGAAGTAGAAGATCCTCTCATTGACGACTTTGATCACATTGGCAAAAATCCCCATTATAATTTCCCCATTTTTAACAATCCTCACTTTAAATCTCATAATGATGATCATGATTTATTGAATTTTTACCCCATTCTTGGGAGGCCTTAGGTGGATGGGTCATCAAACCCCAACTTGCATTCAAGCCTACCCTCTACAATCATCTTTTATCAAGTCACAAAGAACACTTGGTTCACATGCCTAGTGTAAAATAAATTAGAGGTGATGATCGTAGAGCTTATAAGATTGTTCAAACCTGTCTTATAGGTCCAATTTTAGTTTCAACATTGTCCAAATCATCAAAATCCACATAAAAAAAGATAGTCATAGAAGCAATTATGTTACATTTCTAAATCACTTTCTTGTCACCTCAAATTACGTCAACCATAATAAAAAAATGTCTCAATATAGTTATAAATCATTTTCCTATCACATCCAATTATCTTGAGCATGACACAAGAGTGCAGATACAATCTTAAATTTGCTTACTATCAAATCCAATTATATTGGATGTAACACAAAAAATGTTGATACAATCTTTAAAATGCACACTATATCACCCAACTATATCAACTAGGATCTAGAAAGAGTCGATACAATCTTAAAAGTTTCACCTATTAATCAAAATCCCTTTATTAGCTCAAACTATATTGACAATGTTGATGTAGGTATATTCAACTCATATCAAAATAACTATATCGCCAATTTTTACACAGTCAAAACTAGTATAATAAAACCTGACTGTATCAACATAGTCGAGACCATACAACCAATTTCCCAAACATTTCCCAAATATGCAAAAATTCCTGATGTAAGGTAGATTTACCCATAATATGATAACAATGGTATTAACTATGTCAATCTTGAGGCTTATCTTAAATCCAATCCTTTTGTAACTTTTTGTTAAGGCATCTTGTGATGCCCATCCTTCTCTTCATACACACATTGGGGCATCTTATGATAGCCACCATTATCTTATTACAACCTTTGGGGCATCTTTTGATGCCCATACTTACCTTTATGCACACTTTGGTGGCATTTTATAATGCCCATCCTCCTTCTTCCTCAACCTTACAAACATCTCAATTTCACAACGAGCTAATTCTCAAAAATATTGGACACATCAAGGAAAAAAATCAACTTCAAGAAATATCCTGAGACACATCCACTATTTTTATGAATGTACCTTGTGAAATGTACATTCCTTATTCTTGCACTTAGTTAATATCCTTTGTTCATGCTAACACTTTCTTGCACAAGTCTTATTCTAGCCTTTTTTGTGTTGTAGTTTAGCTTCATTCACCCACACATATGGATCTTTCATCATCCATTTTAACACTTTTTTTTCTTTCTTAGCTCCCTTTTCATTTTTATGCCTCTTAGGTTTTCAATTTATGAGTTGTATGGTAAGACCTTGTGGAATCAACTAGGCCCTCCTTACACACACTCATCCTCTTTATTTTATTCTGCCATTGTTTCCCTTGACATTTTTTGGTACCATTTTTTTCACTTATGCATTTTATTTGGCCACTGTTTCCTTTTTGGTTATTTGATATGTTTTATTATGTTGGTGCAATATTTATATATATGCACCATTCATTAAGTTTTACTTAGTTAATATAGCTTTATTTATCTTTGTTACCTCCTAGGATTAGATTAGGATAAGTGGCACTCGTAACTTATCATTTCATCTCTCATAAGCCTATTCATGTGAAGGTTGTTGTACACATATCTATTACATAGTCAAAAGTAAAGTTGGACTACAACTCTTACTTTTTCTATATATATACCACTTTTATTATTAAATTGTAAACTAGTTGACAATGAATTAATTCAAATAGTTTATTTGTAATATCTTATTTTATTAGATCTTATTTTTTATAACGATTTCCAACATCTATGGAGTGAGTCATAAATATGGATATATAATCTAAAGCCTTTGTCTTTTCTTTCATGGTGTCATAGGTTCTCTAAGTTTGAGTTATGGATTTATGTGCTTTTAATAAAGCCAACATTCCCACACTACTCCCCAGACCCCTAAGAAAGTTTTTGTGCCAATCCACATTCTGGGTTTTCAAAATCATCCTTTGGATTTATTTTGTTTGTGATAAAATTGTAAAATTAAGGATTTTTTTAAGCTTTTAATATTTTTATGAAAAATCAAAATTTATGGGTACATGCCATTATTTTTCCTAAATAGTACTCAGAAAAATACAATTTGAAAAAAAAAAACGGATTTTTTTTGAGCATTTGATGATTTTATGTGAATTTTCAAAGTTCTGATTTGCAGGACAAGCAAGGAGAAGCGGAGAAAACGATTATTCATTTTGCATTTTTTTTTAATAAAAATGTGTGTCAAAGTTTACATCACAAGATTCCTCTCATCAAGATTTTTCTAAAAAGTCTTGGTTTGTAAAAAATATAGCATGGAGTCACCCATGGCGAGCATTTGCAAGTAAAGAGAAATTTGGAAGGTTACATTTGGTTGGGGGCAACCTCTCTCATTTTGCCATTTTATTTCATTAAATAACATATTTATCAATATTATATTTGAGTGCTCATGTGGCAAATTTTTAAAGGCACTCCAATGGTTGGTTGTGGGGTTGAATCCCCTTGCAAATTTTCAACACTAAGCCACATTCATTGTTGATATAAATATAATTTTCCATTAGATTAATAAAAAGTTGCATGTGGTGTAGTGGTCATAGGCTTCTTGTGAAATATCTCTTCTCTTTGGGGATTTGAATCCCCCAACTTAAACTAATTTATAATAAAAATTACAAGGCCCCATGTGACCAACCATTGGTGTTTTAGTCCCTACTTACACCATTGTAAATGTTTTTTGGAGTAGTGAAATTCAGAGGCTCATATATTTTCATCGAGGAGGCCTGGGAGGATGATTTTTTTTCACTCTTCTTATTTTTTTTTATATCTTTGCAATGATAAGGTCTAATTTTTATTTTGGTGGCACATGTTTCCATAGATTACAATTTTTTCCAAAATTTATTGGCTTTCTCTATTTTTTGAACCTTCAAACAACCATATCTTTTGATTTGTATGTTGGATCAACTTGTTTTTTTTTAAGTGGACAATTTTTCATTTTATTTGCAACAAAAACTTTACATTGGTCAAATTTTGTATTAATAATGTATTTTTTTAATAATTTAATACCTGTAAAACTTTGTTGAATTGTGTAATATGCACTCACTTATAAAGTGTTTTTCTTTTTTTTTAATTTGTATATGGAGCTTCTATTAATGCATATTTTCATTTTAATTGCACTATTTTATAAATTACCATGGAGGGTTTGTTATTTTTTTCATACCCTTGTCTACCTTCATGTGTGTGTGTGTGATGTTTCCCACACCCTTTTATTAGTTGCAGGTACTACATATGGAATATTATACATTCTTATTTGGGTCCTTATTTATTCTTGGTGCTCTTCTTCATTTCCTTTGTTTCCTTTTTAGGCCCAATTGCATTGTTCCACATTGTTCATTCTACCTGCAATGCTCCCTTATTTTAGAGCTACTCTCACATTGATATGGCCTTTCTTTGACAAATAAACAGTCTCCTTGTTTGGAGCTACTATGGTGTACATTGTCTTCCTTGTCTTTATTTGGTATTTTTTGGATTATATTGTACTTGCACTAAATTAAAAAGTCCCATGGGGGGTCTATCTTCATACGTGTGTGCCTTGTTTTGTGCACCTTTTATATTTTAGTTGCTAATATCTCCCATCACCGTTAGGTCCATCCTTCTTTGAGATACCATTTCCATATGCTTAGACTCCTTGATAATCAATTTGTCTCCTTTTAGTGAGAATTTTTTGGAATTATTCAATGTTCAAGTAGTGGATTCAAACCACTCATATAGAAATCTTATTTCATCCATTTCACATATTCAACATCATTGGGGGGGTGTTGTATTATGGCTAGTGCATCCTTGGTTTAATATTTGAGTGAGCTATGTACCTAGTCCTTTTTCCTATATATTAGGTAGATTCAATGGCTGGTTACCTATGCATACTGGTGAGATGGAAAAATTACCATATATGCACACTCATTGGATTCATTTTTATGGAAGCTTCACTTTTTATTTATTATTTATGAAGTTTCCTTATTCAATTATAGAAACTATTGGATATTTGTTTACAGAAGACACCTTCATCAATTGATTAGTGTTTATGAGAATGCTAACATTGTGCCATTTGCATCTTTGATATGCTCTAGTGTTTTGATAGTTCAAGTAGTTTTATTTTATCTCGCTCATGTAGATTTGGATCTCTCATGGTCCTGAACTTTATTCCTGGTTTCATTGGATTCATAATTCTCTTTGATCCTAATCACATTTGGAGGCTTCTTTGATCTTGATTCCATTGGAGATTCTCCATTTATATAGTGTTGTAGTTTTTATTTGGTAGATGTTTCTACAACTTCTTTGCGTGGGAGCCTATTTCATCGAGCAAGGTCTCTTAGACATTTTATCATATCTCTTTAAGCGGGGGGGAGATAGTTTCCCTATGGGGTTTCTCATTTTCTCAACTTATGAGGTAATATTTTGTACATGGGTACCCTATTAGGCTTTAGATGTTGGTACCATTTTTAGAGGATTCTAAACCTATTTTCTTTTTTGTTAGACTTCTCTCATTCCAATTTAAGGGAGGGTGTTCGTGCAATATATGCAAGTTTTATTTAATTTTTACTTTATTTATCTTTGTTGACTTACTTTAGTATGTACACCTTGTAAGCTTAGATTACGATAAGTGGCACTCATAGCTTGACCACTTCATTTCTCATTAGCCTATTCATGTGGAGGTTGTTGTACACTTTTTTATTACACAATCAAAATTAAATTTGGACTATAACTCTTAATTTTTCTAAATATAGACCACTTCAATTTGTAAATTGTAACGAGTTGATAATCAATTTATTCGACTGGTTTGTTTGCAATGTTTTATTTTATTATTATTTATTGTTTGCAACAACTTCTAGTATTTTTGGAGTGAGATGTAATTATGGGGATATAATCATGAGCCTTTGTCTTCTCTTTCATTATAGTCATTCCCCTTAGGTTTTATTCAACCATTACTTCCCTTATGATTCTTTGATATATTTTATCATTATTTCACCCTTTGAGTTTTGACATCTTTTTATTATCATTTGCACACTTCATAGTTTTACCCTACTTATATCTACACCTCTTAGTTTGTTAGTGTGTGAGTTGAATAGTAAGACACTGTGGAATATAACCAAACCCTACTTAAAATCACCCATCCACTTTATATCTTGTATTTACTCCCAACCTTAGTTAGGTGTCTTCTTAGAAATATAAGGCAATTGTAGAGAGTGGTGTTTTTGTCACTAAGAGTTAAGTATATTCTCTTGTGGAAAAATTATTGTAGTGTTTTTACATGTTCTCATTCGCATTTTACCCTCTCTTTTGATATAGTCCCAAACCTGCCTATCATTGTATCATTTCCATTATACATTTTTTTGTGATGGGAACAACCCAATCATTTTACGCTCATATCTATCTTTCCTATTTTCCACCTCCTTTTGGGCTTACCAATGTTAGTTTCAAAATTACACTATTTTCTA
Organism: Torreya grandis; assembly: GCA_037957365.1. NCBI lineage: Eukaryota > Viridiplantae > Streptophyta > Pinopsida > Cupressales > Taxaceae > Torreya > Torreya grandis. Next base: position 3,330,921 of record JARHVA010000298.1, on the reverse strand, counting down.
AGGTACAAGTCTAGGAGCATCTAAGTGTCTTGGTGTATAGGTTATCCTCTTTAGTCACTAAGTGTAGGTTATCTTGTGTTTGCCATATTTATTACCCACTATTAGTCTTCCAAATCCACAGGGAGGAGGAAAATAGAAAAAATGAAAAGAGTCAAAAGCCATAATATCATAAGAGAAAGACAAAAATAAAATAAAATTAAGTCAGATCACACCAAAATACATGATCTTATCTTTGGCACAACCCCTATCCTAGTTGAAGCTCAAAATCCATAGTTGGCCTCAGGAGAGAGTCGAGGTCCATTAAGGTGTGGCAGGCTAGTAGATTGGGGTAGGAAGTCCCATATATTACATTCTAGCACCACCTAATTTCTCATGCAAGTACCAAATCCTCGTGCTAGACCAATGCCTTTGTAAAGGGTCTTAAAGAATAGAGAAAACATTGTGGAAGGTAGGATCCTTTTATTATTCATGAATACTAGCCTTAATGAGATGATATTTATGATTTGCTAGTTAGCCCAAGCTTTATGCTTGTTGGGTTAGGTTCTTTAGGGCTATTAATGTTAGAAACTCTTAGTCTTGTCAAACTGATTATATGTCTTATTTTTAGCAAAGATTATGTTTTTGCCTTAGTGATGCCCTTTCCCCCCTTCATATGCATTTTTTTTACTAAATCTCTCCCATATTTTGTATTTCTTATTATTCATCTCCTTCAGACATGTTAGCATTATGACAACTTTAGTGTTCAGAGGTTACTCTTTGAACTTTCCATCTTTGAGTTGTTACAAAATGCTCTCTTGGTCCTTGCCTTGTTTTTATAGGATTCCTTTAGTTATGTTTGGGACCTTGAATTTTATTTTCACTTTTTATGGGACACATGGTCCCATTTATCCCTTTATTTCTTTCATGTTTCATTTTTTTATGAGCCATTCGTTCCCATTTATAATTTTCATGCTTTATTTATTTATTTGAGTTCTAATTTAGCCTTAGCATTTCGGCTTGCTAATTTTCCCTTGTTGTTCTCTTCTTCATTAGATATTTTTATTCTAATTTAGCCTTATATATCTTTGCTTTTTGATTTTTCAGGTTTTATAGTCTTTTCTTGAGAGTTTTTCATTTACTTCTATTTCTTGACTATCACATGTACACACATTACTTTTATTTTGTTTTAAGCCTTATATATTTAGGTTTCCAAATGCAATTTATGCACCCAAGATTATAGTATTCACATCCATCATTTATGTAGAAAGGTAAGTCAAGTTTTTATTTGTTACTTTTAGTTATTCACTTATCAACATTTGTTTCAACATTTATTTTATGTTTTTGTGTTTCTATTTATCTTTTCCAAAAGACCATCTTGCATTACATTACTACAACACATGATGACCTTCAAGCAGGGCATATGTATACACTACTACTTTTCATATTTATCTGTTATTGATGATCCCTCTTATAGGACTTGTAGGCACATTAATCTCCTCGAGCACACTTCTTAAGGAGTTCACTATGAAAGGGGTGTGATTGGCTCATTGTACTTTGTGAGAGATGTTTACAAATTATTCTATCGTACCTTCATTATTATCAGTCTAACACCCTCTAAGTATTTTTACTTCTCCCTTATTTATCTTATTTTGTCAGTTTTGATAGCTACCCTATATTTCTTATTACATCATCCCAACCAATATAATTGTTCCTACCTATTTATCCCTATATTATATCAGCCTGGTCGATATAGTTTTCATTTTGTCTTTGTCTTCTTTATTGTATTATGACTGGTGATACAATATTGGGTTGGTTGATACCATTATACTATATCAACCTAGATCTATACCATTAGATTGGAATAACAAATGATTTTTAGGTTTGGATTCATATATACAGGGTCATAATTATCATTCCCAAAACACACAAGACTCATATGTTCTACTTGTGCTCATCTTTCTCTCCTTAAGTATTAAAAGGAAGAGTTACAGGATATTAATCTTATTCTTGTGGAGGTTAAATATTTCTCAAGGTCTTTGAATCTCAATAGGAGGAGTTGAACCAAGGAGGTGCCCCATAGTATTTGAAGGGCCCAACTAAGGACATTTATGTCTTTACCTTTTCCATTTGAGGTCTTCACCCATAACATTTCTTATAGTGCCACTAGATTTAGAAGGGATTGATGTGCTAATAAGTCAATCCAATGTAAGTATCTTTATTCATATTCTCTTTCCTTTTATTTACTTATTAAACAAATATGTTATATTTATTATCAAATTAACATGTATGTTGTTGTCATTGCATAAGTTACCTTTATGCCAAATAAGTTTGTGTATTATAGGGTTCTTAGGTTTGCCATTACAACCATAGTTTAGGACCTAGTCTAGGCCACACTTGATTAGACTAAATTACAACCATACCTCATGGCATTTATATCTTATAGAGTATAGTCTTATTCAATATTTTGGATCTAGGCTACTCTTGTTCGTCAATTCCTTACATGTGGTTCCCTTATTATATCTTTCATACATATTTTGTTACATATACACAATTGATTTTATCTTGAGACCTGGTTAAATCCAATGTCTCGTACCTTAGGCATATGGTTTGTAATAATATACCCTTGATATTATTTACTTCTTTGATTAAGATTTAGAGTTTCACTTTTGAGCAGAGTTTCAATTTTTTGTTTCAAAACCAAAATTTCAAGAGTGGCAAAATGGTTTGCATACCATCAAGTGTATATATTTTTATTTATTGTTTCAAAATTTATTTCATTACATTATAGTCACAAAAATTTACTAGGACATTGATATACTTTCATACATTCTTGTTTGCTTCCAGGTAAACTCGAGTTGTTAACATGAGACTGTGAGCGATCCAAACAATAATCTAGTTTCTTCATACATCCATCCATATTAGGTAATATTTAGGTATGGAATTAATTTTATACTTTAATTTGATATGCATACATGCATTCGTGCACACACATCAAAGTGGGGCATTATGTAGACATTTGATTTTGGAACATGACCCTTTTACATTACATATTTATCACGTTTTATCACACTTAGCCTATTTGTGTACATTTGGATGTTCTTGAACACTTTCCCTCATATTGTACACCCCATACCCTTACATCACCCAAATTTCCTCATAAACACTTTAGATCTCTCAATTATTTGCATCATGATCCATCAAGTCATCTGCATGCTACTTTGAGCTCTATTTTGAACATTTTTTTGAACATCACCATAATCATGGCTCCAGGATTCGGGCATGACCATAATCATGGGTCCACGATTCTAGTCATTCACATTATATGAGTGTTTTCACCATATGTTGATTTTGCATGCCTTGAATTTCAGTTCCCATTACTTTCTATGGTTGACATATCTAAAAATATGTATACATATGGCCTATATATAAATTCACCTTAAAACCATATATAATCTCTTTCAATCTTCCATATCTACAACAATCCAAGTTTTCCATGCACATTGATCAAGTCTTACGAAGAGGTTTTCACATTTTTTTGCTACACCCCTAACCTATCACATGTATTAGGATAGGAATAGCCAACTTATGGCTTACTTATCATTATTTTATGTTATATAACATTTATCTATGATTTCATTAGGTTAGTAGGCCAGTCTATGGAGTAAACATGGCCTAGGTAGACTATATATAGGGGTAGGGGGTAGTTGTTTATCGTCATATTATGAATTCTACTCTTATTAAAGCTTGTGGAGGTTGTCCACTTGAAGTGCCCTTTTTTTATTCATATATTTTACTATATTTTAGTCATATTATGATATATTGTTGTTATTCTCCTTTATTGTTGAAGTAGTTTCATTACAAGTGGTATCAGAGCTTTGATTTGGGCCATAATAAGCTAAAAGACCCTAGATATTATAATTTGGTTATATCTTGCAAACAGTCTTGAATTTATCTACATTTTTTTTATTGGAGGTGAGAAATATTTCAAGTAAGCTTCCATTCAAATTTAAGATCAATTAGATTTGTTTTACAAAACTTATCGCCATTTTAGGGTTTTTTATAAATTTACTTTATAGTGCATAATTCAAGGATTTTTTTTTTAATATTTATTTACATTTTTGGAAATATTAGAAAAATATAGATGGGGTATGTTTTTTGTAGCTTCTAATTTGAGGTCAACACAAGTACAAAATCTCTTGATCAAAGTTAGGTCAAAAGTGCCAATCAGGGCCGACATTATCAAGCCCTTTTATGACAGGATTGTAAACTAGGGGCCAAAGAAAGGGTGCCAAAACCCCAAGTAAAGCTCCTCACAAGGAATATATTGATTCATAAGGGGGAGTTATTGGATCCTTTATATCAGGGTTATCTGAGATAAATCATAAAGTGAGCTAGCTTGACTACAATGTGCAAGGCATTCAAAGTGAGATGCAAGGCATATAATCTAATATGAAATCTATACAATCTAGTTTGAAAAATATCATGATGAATTTACAAAATAATCAGTCAAATTATCTATCTATCACTACTATCTATCACTATTACATGACCCCACCAAGGTGGATCTACCAATCAGTGTAATCCAAATCCAAGTATCCATCCACAATGAAACCTATTACCAAAGGTAGATATGCATAAATTTGATGGAAAGGATCCACTCAATTAGATCAACCAAATAGAGAATTTTTTGATCTGCATCAGATCCCATATGGATAGAAGGTTACCATGGCATCCTTGTAATTAAAACTTGAATAATTCATTTGGTATCGATGGTTGTGTGTTCAAAATAAAAAGATGAATCTTAGTGTCACTTGGTCAATTTTTATAAAGGAGATGCAATTACACTATATAAATAGTATGATAGAGAATTACTTCAGCCAACTGGTAAAATTATGATAGACTAGTTCAATCAAGGATTATATTCATAATTTTCAAAACCTATCTTTATGTGTGGAGATAATTTTTGATGAGAACCTGAATGACCTATTTTGGGAGGCCTAAAGGACCACATTCAACATGAGGTACGCATGTTTAATCCAGTTAAGGTTTCTAATTTTATTATCATGGGACACAGGACTGAGGAAAGATTCATATCCAACAAAAATTAGGCGTTCACTCACTTTAGAGATCATAGCATATCAACACCATCATTTCTTCCACCTACCAGATTGACTCCTCAACAAATTGAAGAGAAGCATGCAAAAGGTTGTGTTTCAGCTATGACAACAAGTGGAGCAAATGATATATATGTGTTGAGAAGAAGTTATTCCACATTTAGGGATCCAATGAAAATGATGAAGAGTATGACACCTTCAATGATGGTGAGGAAGAGATAGAGGAGGTACCTAAAGATTCCAAACCTACAATCTCTTATCATGCACTTTTGGGTATTAATAGTCCCCAAACACTTAAGGTGGTGGGTTTTCTCAATAAATAGAAGGTGATAGTGTTGATTGACTCAGGGAGCACACATAATTTCATCAACCATAAGTTGGCCACTCTATTGAATTATTTCATTTACCCTTCACCAAAATTTTAGCTCATGATTGTAGATGGTGGCACAATCAATTATTCAGGTAAATCCATAGTATTAAGCTTGTTATGGGCAAGTACAATATAGATTCTCCTATGTTTGTTATTCCCATGGGTGGTGCAGACATTTTTTTGGGAGTCCAATGGCTCACAACCTTGGGTACAATTGGGATGAACTTCCAATAACTATTCATGCGCTTTCATTCTAAAGTTAGAAGAATTAAACTACGGGGGTTACGAGTAAAATATCCACAATTGGTTAGTTCACATCAAATGATAAAAATGCTAAAAAAGGGGGTAGAAGGATTCATAACACAATTATGTTCCAAATAAGTTCAACCCATAAAGGCATCTCCACATCTTGATCTATAGATGATTCTTGATGACCACCCATCTATTTTTAAGACCATGCTAAAAGGACTACCACCAAAAAGAGAACATGATCATGCCATTCAACTACTTCCAGGGAGTCAACCACCAAATATCAGACCATATGGGTATCCATATGCGTAAAAGAGTGAAATCAAAAAGATGGTCCATGAGAGGCTAGAGGTAGGGATCATTAGGCACAATTAGAGTGCATATTCATCGCCAGTGGTCATGGTGCATAATAAGGATGACACATGGAGGATGTGCCCAAATTATAAGGAACTTTACAAGTACATCATCAAACATAAGTTTCTTATTATAGCAATTGATGATTTACTTGATGAGTTGCATGGTGTTATTTATTTCATGAAATTGGATCTTCATTTGGGTGACCATCAAATTAGAATCAGGGATGAAGATGTTGATAAAACTAATTTATAACTCATGAGGGCCATTATGAGTTTTTGGTAATGCCCTTTGGTCTTACAAATGCACCATCTACTTTTCAAATCTTGATGAACACTATTTTTAGGCCTTTTTTAAGGAAGTTTGTGTTGATTTTCTTTGATGACATATTGATTTACAGTGAGACATGGGAAGAACACTTGCAACATGTGAAACAAGTGTTGTTAGTTTTGGAACAACATCAACTTTATGCAAATCCATCCAAATGTGCTTTTAGAGTACAAGAGGTAGATTAATTAGGTCATGTTGTATCCCATGAAGTTGTCAAAGTTGATACTCATAAGATAAAAGCTATGGTTTATTGGCCAATGACTAAAACTCTCAAAAACCTTCAAGGGTTCTTAAGACTAACAGGTTACTATCGAAGATTTGTGAATGGTTATGGAAACATAGCATTTCCACTCACTACATTTATAAAGAACTATGCCTTCCACTAGAATGATGCATCCACTAAAGCATTTGAGTAACTATGTGCATCACCCTAGTTTTGGATACTCCAAACTTCTCAAAGACATTCATCATTGAATGTGATGCTTCTGGATCAGGGTTGGGAGCAGTACTAATGTAAGAAGGAAGATCCCTTGCATTTGAAAGTCGTCAATTCAAAGGTAATAATATCCAAAAACCTATATATGAGAAATAAATGATGTCTATTCTTCATTCAATAGAACAATGGAGGCCTTATATGATGGGTAGACATTTTAAAGTGAAAATGGATCATGATAGTCTCAAATACTTTTTGGAGCAAAGATTATCATATGAGGAACAACAAAAGTGGGTAACAAAAATGTTGGGTTATGATTTTGAAATCATATACAATAAGGGTAAAGATAATGTAGTAGCAAATGCACTATCCAAATAGGATACATCCACAAAAGCATTACTTTGTGTAATGTCCATGTTGTAGGCAGATTGGGTAAATTAAACTAGGTTAAAGTGGGGGCAGGACAAGGATACACATGTTCTAATTCAGAATATCCAATAAGGTTCTATAATCTATGAAAATTTTGAATGGAAAGGTAATGCCCTGTGGTATAAGGATAGGTTATACTTGTGCAAATATTAAGAGTTGAAGCATGAGATTCTTGTAGAGTTACATGCATCTCCAATTGGGGGACACTCTAGGTTCTTGAAAACTTATCACAAAATCAAGCGAGAAGTATTTTGGGAAGGACTCAAGGGAGATGTACAAAATTTTGTGGTAAAATGCTTGGTATGCTAATAGAACAAAGGTGAGACAATTAAGACCCTTGGAATGTTACAACCTTTAGCAATTCGTAGTCAAAGGTGGGAGGAGGTTTCCCTGGATTTCATCACAAGGTTGCCTTGTTCTGAAGGTAAGAATGTTATCTTGGTAATTGTGGATAGGCTTACAAAATATGCCCATTTTTGTTCCCTCTCACACATGTTTATAGCAAGTATAGTAGCAATTATTTTTCTACAGGTAGTTCTAACTTACATGGAACCCCAAAAATAATTGTAAGTGAACATGATCCTATTTTCACTAGTAATTTTTGGACTGAACTATTTTCCTTTTTGGGTACTCAACTAGCTCATAACTTATCTTACCACCCTAAATCTGATGGAAAAATAGAAGTGGTTAGCTAATGTTTAGAGGGGTATCTTCATTATTTTTTATCAAATAACCAAGAACATTGGGTTAAATGGCTACCACTTGTAGAATGGTGGTATAACACATATTTCCATATATCTTCTAAAATGTCCCCATTTCTATCACTATATGGTTACCATCCACCTTCTATCACTTTTTTCTTAAGGGTGCAAACCAAAGTTTAAGATGTGGGGGATCACATTCAACATCAATAAGAGGTTTTGGCTAGTTTGAGATAGAATTTGGCATTGACACAAAATAGGATGAAACAGCAAGCAGATCAACACTGTAGTGAGTGACATTTTGATATAGGTGACTGGGTCTTTGTATGTTTACAACCTTACAAGTAGATGTCCTTGAAGCAACAAACAAGGGATAACAAACTTGCTCTTATATATTATGGCCCTTATCAGGTTTTGCAAAAAATTAGAAGTGTGGTTTACAAGCTAGAGTTGCCTCATTCATCTCACATACACCTAGTATTTCATGTTTCCTACTTGAATAAGGTCATTGGATAGAAAGATTCAGGTTAGATAGATCTACTAAAACTAGATGAAGAAGGACGACTCATTTTGGAACTAGAGAAGACCCTACAAACACATACTAAGAGGTTAAAAACTAGAGAGATTAAGGAATATCTGATCAGGTGGAAGAACATGAGTAGTGAGGATGCAACTTGGTAGGGTGAATATTTTCTACAATAACATCCAGAGTTGTTCAATGTTGAGGATAATGTTGGTTTGAAGGGGAAAGGCATGTTAAGCCCCTATCCTATTGCATGTATCAGGATAAGAATAACTAGCTTGTGGCTTACTTATCCCTCTTTGATGTTATATCACATTTCTCTATGATTTTCTTGGGTTAGTAGGTCGGCCTATGGAGTAACCATGGCCTAGGTAGACTATATATAGGAGGTAGTGGGTAGTTGTTTATCATCATATTATGAATTCTACTCTTATTAAATCTTTTTTAGGTTTCCCCCTTGAAGTGGCTTGTCTTTTATTCATATTCTACTATATTTTAGTCATATTATGATATGTTTTTGTTATTCTCCTTTATTATTAAAGTAATTTCATTACATTTTCCAAGGAGCGTATACATTGAGCCTACATTTTCTGTGTCATCAATTCAAGTCTTGTACCAACACATCTTATACCAAAAGGAGGTCATAACAAATAATATAGTTGTATTTGATTATCTAAGAGTTGAGATAAAGTCTATTTATCTCATTCAAGTTGACATCACTCACGAATCACTATAACTACATTAAGCATTGATTATGAGCATGTGGTTTATGCAATTGTAACCCTCACAACATATCAAGCCACTAACCTTGCACATATTCTCTTCTTCTTGCAACATTATTGAAAATTAGAGCTAAGTCAAAGAAGTATTGAGTCAGACAACAATGCTTAATGATTCATTGAAGCTAATCTAAATTATCAATCATTTGCCTCTGTTACAACGTCTTATAATGTTTCAAATCCAAAATTTCTAAATTTCCATAATCATGACAATAAACCACAATCGATTGAAACCTATTTGAATTAGCCCATGATTACGGTAGGTGTATTTATTGGTGGTCCAAAATTATAGTCCTCTTCCATATTGAAATCATTTTCTTCGGTTTTAGTCTAATCATTTCCAGAAGCATGTTTTCAACATCAAAAGTTAAATACAAAACCCAGATGCATATGTTTTAGTCATTTATTTCTCTCTAAATATCTCTTTCATTTGGTTTTCAATTATCAATCATTTAAAGCACTCAGTTCTCAATTTTAAATATCAAGGAGTTATGATTTATATAAGTTTACTATATTTATCTTAGATATCCCTAGTGTGACTTATTTGATGGCTTGTGCATCGTGTAATCACCTATAAACCATAATTCATCAAAATAGGTGGATAAATTGCATTTTAGTGTAAAACCACTTTTTCATGTTACAGTTTGTTAGATTAATATTTTTTTAATAAAAACACGTCAATTATTGTAAACACTCATATTTGGTATTAGATAGTTGACAATGTCAGTTTCAACCAAGCCTCTGTATAAATGAATTATGCACATAGAATTGGCTCTTGCTCACATTCTCTCCTGACTATTCTCCTGTCTATCGACTCAACCTTCCCAAATTATTATTATTGATACACAATATTTCCCTAGTCTTTGTTTAAATAACTTATTATCTTACTCATATTGACTCCTAATCTCAAATCACTATTTCCTATCTTTTGGATAGTTTTGGTTATTAGAGTCATCTGCCTTAGTTGGACTCATTTACATACCCTTTAACAACTATTTTCCTAGATTTAAATCTTTCCTATGGGTTAGCTCGTATGTTTTACATGTCAATATGGAGGTAAATTACCCAAAGAGTCAACTTTTTATACAAAGTTATCCTAAGCCTAGTCCTATTTAGCACTTGTCATGAGCACATATATTATTCATCTACACATTGAGAGGACTTTACCTAAATATTACAAATTTGAAACCCCTCAAAGGATAATACCTTGAAGCAAGTCTAAATACTATTTAAAGGTTAAAATCATAGGTTTTAAAGTGTTGAAATCCATAAACAAGATTACACAACATCTTAGTATTACAATGATTACACACTCTTAGCTAGGTGAGAGAACTAGTTATGGTTTGAGCCCTCTTTGGAATATTGAACTGTAGGAAACACTCAACCACTCAATTTTAGGTGGTTAAGGTCACCTCAAACCATCCTATCTAACCCCTTTTTCTAGGTCACATTGGTCTCAAAAGTATGAGATAGGATTTTGAAGCAAGGAGAAGTAAAATAGATTTTTTCATGCATGCCCAAAGAAAATCAAATATATATATGAGTTATTTATAGATGCAAGAGTAACAATATAAATTATCATAGACTTTCATAGATCCCTTGGATGAATTTAGTAGATCACTAAAAAATTTGGCTATCATAAGCATCCATTGAGCACTAGACTTGTCTAAATAAGTTTCATCTTTTGTTTCCTAATATGAGTCAATGTAAAACCCCTATAAAGCCTTTTTGATGACTGTACACTGTCATAAACCTACATAAGGTCCAAGCAAGCTAAGTATCCTATCTTCTAGATCATTTCCATAACTATTAAATTACATTAATTTGTTATGTTTTGTTGTTACAATCATATTTTCTTACTTTAGACATATTTTATAAATTTTGATTAGACTAAATGTTTTGGTATATTTAGACTACCAAATCCCAAATTAGTTAAAACATACCAGTAAACCCATTATTTATCTTGATCACAATAAACCTTATATTCCTGACGGTTTTTTAATACTAGCATAGGGCTTTAGATCTATATGTTTATATATTGTTTTTTAGATATAATTTTTTATTTCCCTTTGTAGGCAGTATTTTTATATAGGGTTTCAATCCTTTAAACTTTGTATTTCTTAGTTGAGCACATAAAAACCCTAGGTTTCCTTTAGGGTTGTCATTTTACCTTCTTAGGTTTCCAAATTCAGCATGGGTTTCCAAATTTGGCATTGTATTTTTAGATTTGATTTATGATCTCACTTTACTCACATAAACAAATCATGGTTATAATGTATGTATTAAGTTTATAGTTTATAATTTAAACTATGATAGTTATAATTACATGTTTTCTTGAAATATGTAGCATTATTCACAACTATGTAATGAAATGGGTCAAACTCATGTGCAATAAAATTAAGGATAAAATTGATAGCAAATAATCTTTAGTTCTCTTTAGTAACTCTAATTGTCTAAATATGCAATCCAATATGCTTCTAATTACTGCTAGATGTCAAAGGCAAAGCATGAACCTTTTTTTTTCTTCCTCCCTCTAGACCCCAAGGTCATGATAGCTACTATCTCACTCTCATGATTCACCCAAGGCTTATACTAGATTTCATGGTCCATGCTATTACAACTAGAAAAGGTAGGATGCCCCACTATTCATGCAAAATAGAGGTAGTTAGAATGTCCATTCTCATCCCCCTCCACCTCCCATGATGCAAGGTAATTCAACTAAAAGGTATAATATCATTGATCAAATTAAGAAAAAAATCATAAAATATTCATATTAGAGATACTCAAGAGGTCAATTATCTACAAGGATATCCTATATGTTGCATTACATGATACAACTATAGCAAATGACGTAGAATGGCCTACTTTACCTTCATGGTTAATATATTGAAGAATAGTGAAGGCATCGTCTATTTTTGAAAGGATGATTTGCATGCTCAACACACTATAAATCAAAATATCCCTTTGTTCATTCAAGGAAAAATAAAAAATATGAGATTCAAACGTGTTTAGGTAGATATTGGCTCGGGATTAAACATATACAATATCACATTTCTATAATCATTGAGTGTGAATATGAATTTTAGTCATAAATCATATAAGAAAATTAAAGGATTTGATAATGTTTCTTGATGTAGACATTGAAATGTCCTTGTAAATTCTTGTCCTTTACATATTTACCTTGTTTGGCCAATTTGCCATTCTGATAACCCATAATCTCTAAGAAAGCCTTCAAAATATTGTAATTACTAAGAACATATTCCAAACTTACCTATTTCATTCCTATTCATCCATATTCAACATATAAATTAATTTCAATCTTGTTTTAAAATCTTCTATCCTTTTAGGACAAGTCCACTCTGCACACCTATCTAGCAGGGCAAACTTATCTCCCATGCTCTAATGATTATATTTTAAAAATGACACACTTCCTAACAACTTTCTTATGAATATAAATAGGTAAATTACTAGAAACATTAGAAATATTTTTTTATAAAATCACATCAAGGGTCACACTTGAAGCGATATCACTCTCTTACAATGCATCTATCTTCCTGATTTTAAAAGCATCTATTTTCTGAGTAAAGATCCCTATTGTAATTTTATAGTCTTTGGCCAAGTCTAACATTGTTTATTTCAATTTTAGTGCATCCATTGTCAAGCATTATAATCAAATTTTATAGTTTTAATCATATGATCTTCCATAAAGGGAGAACTACATTGGCTTGAGGTCCTTTGGGCTATATAGGTAACACTCAGTTGACAATGGAATTTTTTAGGATAACTCAACCATTCCACTTCCCTTATTTTTTTCTCCCTTTTTGCATTTTATCTCCTTTTATGTTATAGGATTAAGGTTTTGATTTTAAAGGTCTTCCATACATCAATTTAGGCTCTACACAAAGACATGTCGCATATAAATGTAAGCAAACAAACCCAAATTTTTAGATCTAGTACACAACCCAATAGGACAAAGTCACAATAAACATAAAATAATACTTTGTGCTCCTATCTACACTTATCCCAACAGACATCAAGCCACTATTTTCTAATATGTTTGTGTTTGCAGGTATTTTCAAATAGTCAAAGTTCATAGAAAGTTGATACAATCTAAAATAAATTATTTGTAAGAAAAATTCTCTAATCCTAACCTTAATTTCTATTTTTAGCAAATTTACAAATCATGTAAATTTTGTGGATCTCTGTATTTTACTGTATTATTTTGTATATATCATCTTAGATCAGATTTCAATAATTTAAATTTCTATTTAGATTTAATTGTAATTCATAATTAATTATAGTATAAATATTTTAGTGAACCCGCTACAGTTAGAATAATACTTGTTGCTTTTTTATTTTTTGCTTAGGATTTCAGTTTAATTTTGTAAATTCATAACACTGAAAGAATATAATCCTCAACCTTAGATACTATCCATAACATAATGATTTAGGTTTTTCAACTTTGGAGTAATTTGACACTGAAAAAGCTTGTCTTGTCACCTCATATTGATATCGACACAGAGGATCTTTGTTTCAAATTTGAGTTAAACTTTATTTTTTTCTATTTAAAAATATTTCACCTTTATTTTTCTTTGTATTTAGTTGTTTTATAAACTATTTTATGACATATTTAAAATTATTTAGTGATTGTTGTGAATGGCTACACAATGTTTTGTTTACAAACATCATAGTGTGAGGGGTTTTACTCAAATAGTCATAGCCAAAGTGCAACACTAAACATGGACTTTAATTTCCTCATACCTCATGGTATATAAAAAACACATAGGATCCCCTTGTTTACATCAATATGAAATATTTTTTATTCATTTAATTTGTGGTGCACTTGGGCCCAAGGAAGTTACTCTCAACTTACCCTCAAAACAAAGGTTTATGGGATAAAAACATGGTTATAACTTTTTAGTTAGTGCTCTAAAACATTGGGTCGACTCTAATCAATGAATAGGAAAGTATATCTGAGATCTTACAAAATTTTCAAACCCTTTCCTTTATTTTTGCTTGCATTATCTTCATAGCTATTAGATTTGCTTGTTTCATTTTTGTATTCATCATGGATTTAACATGTACACGTTTCTCTGATGTATTATATAACATCATGCAGTTCCTTGTAGCATATTACATTAATTTTCAACATGTTATTCATTATATCTTTTCATGGGTTAAATCTAAAGTAACTACAGAAGCCATCTCTCCTTATTTATCCCTTTCTCTTGATTCAAATGATTACTCTACCTTATCTTGATATCCTCTTAGTCCTATAGTTTTTTAAAATCTTCAATGACTTGGGAAAAAGAGGATGCCTATGTTATACATTTTTCCTCACATAATGTCTTAATGCCTGCCTACCCCTCATCCTCTTGAAGGGCACATCATGGCCCTTGCTCCAAAATATGATACCCAAGCTAATCATGTTGAGATTTAGACTTATAATCATGCACATCCATACAAGATTGATTAATTTATATATGTTTTTCGACATGAAATTAAGAAATCAGATTCCACTACTACTTCCAATGTTATTGCTTCTACCATTGCATATATCCCTATTCCTATACCCTTAGTCACTTATAACCCTTCATCTCTTAGATTACGAACATCCCTTAGCCTTTCTCAATTATCCATGCCTATGACTACTCATGATACCTACACCCCTCACATTACTACAACCAATTCTTCTCATGAGCAAGCCCTTCTTATCTTGCAAGACAAGCTAGCTAATATTGAGCAGGCCATTTCTCATTATAACCCTTCATTAGATTCTTGTACCTTATTGTACAACCCTTTGTCTCTTCAAATTGTATCCCATCTTCTTCCAGTTGGATTTGTGTCTCCTAAGCTTCCTCTTCATGAAGGCAAAGGTGATCCTAAATAACATTTGCATGCCTTTCATGCATCTTATCTAGATTATGCAGATAATGATAAATTATTAAGCAAGCTCTTTCTATAAAGTGTCAAATATATTGATCTTAAATGGTTATATGATCTTCCTCTCTAATCAATTACATCTTTCAATCCTTTGGAAAATTAGTTTTAGACACATTTTTCTATCAATATTGGTGATAAATTTCCTATGCTCAAATTCCAAAGCTCAAATAAGGTCCAAATGAGATAATTAGTGAGTATGTTCTACGATACAAGACCATGCTATCCAAAATGTAAAATCAAATGGTTGATAATGACATTCAAGATATTTATACTCAAAGCTTGCTTACTTCTCATCAAGAGTCTATGATGTTTGAGAAGTTTAAATCCTTTTATGAACTATGTCATACAATTAAAGAACATGAATTCAAATTAATTACATTTAATAAGCCCAAGTATAGCTCCAATGTTCATTCTACTTAAGCTATCAAGTTTTAAGGCAAGCCTAATTACAAGAGTAAAACTAATGAAATGTTATTATTATATCACAACCACCATAAAATATTCAACTACAAGCTCCACCAAGAAGGCAATTTTTAATGTTACCTTCACCTCTTCATGTGCTACTACAAAAGCTCCTTGAATGTCATCTTATTAACTTCCTCCACCATTATAAGTAGATCAATCTAGACATCAATGTAGAAAATTTGATGGAAATGCATCTTATGATTATCATAAATGTGTCGGACATTCCACCAATAGATGTATAAATCTCAAACACAAAATTAAATACCTTATTGATAAGAACATTATTAACATTGATATACCTAATGAAGAGTCTAAGCCACAGGCAAATGAAAATGCAAATTTGAAAATGTATAAAGAGCCTTTTCCAAATCATGAAGCACAAGATAAAAAGCAAAATTTTGAAGTATATTATGACTATAATGCTCATCTTCCTTTGTATTCATATGGACGCCCACTTGATAACATCATTGGTATAGTTAGAAGTAAGTTAGCATCATGCCCATTTATTGCATTTGATGATTATCAAATTATTGATGATGATTATAATAGACATACATTATCCATCCAAGCATATATTAGCATGCACCCCATCCATAGTGTTATGATAGATAATTAATCGAGCTAAAATGTGTGTGCCATAACACTTCTTCATTCTCTTGGTTATACAAAACAAGATATAAAACATAAATATAGAGTTGTGAAATCATTTCGTGGTCATACACAAAATACTCTGGACATTTCATATTACCTTTACAAGTGGAACCTCTCATACTTCCCACTGCTTTATTAGTGTTACCCAGCATGGGTGTCTTTGATATGCTATTAGGGAGACCTTGGTTACAAAAAAATAGAGAAATTCCTTCTACAATTCACAAATGTGTAAAGTATAATCATGATAATCAAGTGGTTCCAAATTAATATCTTATGGAACCAATGGTACTTACTCATACTCCAAAATAATTGCTTAGAATAATTATTGAGCAAATTGGTGATGAGTTAGTTTATACAACTATTCAAGATATTGATTCACAATCAAAGAGACATATTCCAAAATTAATTTTTTGTACCTAATTATGAGCATGAACATATTTTCATTTCTTCACATATTTATGAACATGAAAATATTGTAGTTTCTCCATTTATTTTTAACATAATATGATTACGCATGAGCATGATCACTTGGCTTAAAAAAGGAAGATATCTACTCTTAAGCAAAAAATTTCACATAACACGAGGTCTTTATCTAATACAACATCGCATGTTATTCAGAAGGTTCCTACCTAGGGACAAGTTGCTACATAATATCCTCCCATACATGAGGATACATGTTTAGACAAATATATGAGTAGTGATTCAAAGGGTTACTTTACAACATATGGTTCTTCTTTAGATTTATAAGCTTCTACAATTGACACTTGTTAGAACATTTAATGTCTAAGTGGGATTTTTTAAATCCTTAGTTTAATTTGGTGTGTAATTAAATAATAATAATTTATTATTTACTAACATGAAGTGAAAGCCTCATGTAAATAAATAATAAAATATAATTGTTTATTACTTACCAAATTATTTTTAAATGATTCTCAAGGAAGGATGGACCCGCTGGTTACAATGATCACCTCCTTCATCCCCATTATAAATAGGGTTTTAACCTTATTGTAATTCATCAAACACACTTGGGAAAACATTTGAACATTGAGTGAACTAATATTTGTGTGTGTAAAATATCTTGTAAAGGCTTTGTGAAGAAGGTTTATTAGAGAAAAAGTGAGAATGATAAAGGATAAGCATTCGGATCAATAGTTTCTCATATAAATGAATACCATCTTTGTGGTTTTTTACCTCTCAAGGTTTTTCCCATGTTAATCTCTGATACCATGTAGAATATATGTAGTACACAAAATAGGAATCTAGAATGTAAATGAATTAACTCATTGTAGGATCTTTGGTAGTCCTGCTTCCATATTTTTTCCTAAAGTAAATAAGAAAAACTTTAACCTACCACCTATTATTGAATTTTCATAGGTTATAGAGGTAAAACTAAAGGATTAAGAGTGTATTATCAATATAAAAGATAAATCATTCATAATATGAATGTTCTATTCTAAAAAAAAAAATTGTGATCCCTCTATGGAACCTCTTCAATGTTCTTCGTTTGATGAATTTCAAGATTTGTTTGTTTGAAGAAACTTATGCCCTAGAGGAACTTGATCCAATTTAGGATAACTAAGAGTTTCAAGAACATCTTGAGTTTTATGTTCAATCTAAAAGACCTAAATTGGCAAAATCCCTAATCCAATCTTCAAATCTTGATAATCTTAATAAATTGATTATGAATCAACATTCTTATCATGCCTTAGTGACTATGTATGAATGTGAACCTCAATCGTTTAAATAAGTTATTCAAGATGATAGATGGAATATTGTTATGCAAGCTGAGTATAATGTCTTAATTAAAAATCAAACTTGGGATCTTGTCCCACCTCTACGTAAAAGGCATATCATTGGTTGTAAGTGAATTTGCTCTCTTCTCAAGGATTGTTTTAGCTTTGGTGTGGATATATTTTTGGGGTGTGACTTTTCCACCCATATTTTTTATATGATTAATGATGTACTATATCTTGTTTATTAACGAAAGTGATCTTCAATAAAAAAAATCAAATATATTTCAATTGGTAAAATTGACAAATTTAAAGCAAGAATAGTTTCTCATGGTTTTACCTAAAAACTCGGGATTGACTTTGTTGAAACCTTTGCTTCTGTAGTGAAAATGAGTGTTCTTAAATTACTCATTGCTCTTACAACTCAAAATGATTGGATTATACACCAAATGGATGTCAAAAATACATTCTTGAATGGTGATTTAGAAGAAGAAATCTATATGACTCAACCTAAAAGTTTTAACCCTAATAAAGAGCATTATGTTTATAAGTTACAGAAATATCTATATGGTTTAAAACAAGCTTCTCGAACTTGATATTTTAAAACCACTAGTTTTCTAAAGAACTTGGTTTCTCTAACTATTATTTTGATAATGATCTCTTTATAAAAATTAAAAATGGTCATATTATCTTAATTGTATTATATGTTGATGATCTTCTTAAAACTGGCAATATAATTAGTTTAATTCATAAGTATAAGGATAAACTAAGTCATATTGTCGAAATGTTTGATTTAGGCATTCTCCATTTTATAGGAATGGCTATATTTTAGGGTAAAAATTTAATTGTATCACAATATCAGTATGCTCATAATCTTCTTGTTATGTTTGATGTGCTTGATTGTAAGCCTACATCTACTCCTATTAAAGTTGGTGTTAATCTTGATCCAAAACCTGCATATGAAAAAGCTAATCCTATTCTTTATAGATAACTTGTTGATAGTTCAATTTATTTAACCATTACTAGGCTAGATATTTCATTTGTTATAGGTGTTACTTCTAGATTCATGCAGAATCCATATTTAGATCATTGGAAATTAGCTAAATGTATACTTTGTTATATCAAAGGTGTTCATTTATGTTTTGACCTAATAAATTATGCAAGGGTTGTTAAGCCATATCTCTCGTAAAAAGAAGGTTTCTACAAGAAAAACCCTCCCCAAGGTCTATATCTAAAAGGTCATGGTAACTGATCTTCACTTAGTTGGTTTATGTGCAACTATTCTATATAAGGGGCATGTTTTACAAATTGAGATATGAAGGTTCGACTAATTTTAACATCTATGAAGAGGCTGCAAATTTCAAGGACAATGCTTGCATTAGCTTTCCTTTAAAGAAATATAACATTCTAAGATGTGCATAGAAAGACTATAGCTTATTCTTATCAAGAGTTTATCATTTGCATATGTTCAACAATGTTGTAACGGTGATAAAAAAAATTAGCAATTAAGATATTCATGTAAATTTTTATTGCATTCACTGATACCCAAGCTTTGAACTAGCATATTCATAAAATAAAATACAAAAGAAAAGGGAGGAAAAAGAGAAAAGGCCATGTTTCCATGAAGATGACTCTAAAATGTATGATTGAGCAAATCCGAAGAAACTAATCCTCAACTAAATCAAACCTAGCACAACTTCAATTAGAGGATGATGCAAGAGTCTAAGTGGAAGTAACTGAGAGAAAAGAAGACCATGACCACCATATACGCACATATAAAATGGACACCACTCTCCACAAGACTAAAAGTATCAAGATATTGCCTTTTGATTAATCAATATTAGGATTTAAAACAATCATTCAGTTATAGAATTCACTTACATGATATCCGAACCAAAATTAAGAGAGAGGGAAAGATTATTCTAGAAAATAGTAAGATGCATAAATTATTCTGAATTAATGTCTCTATTTAAATTCACAAAGAACCAACCCTCTGAAAGGCTTTCGAATTCACTTATATAGACCCCCTTTTACCTCGCTATAATTTTCAAATTCTTCCCACTATTGGAGTAGTTACAAGAATTAACTAGTGATAGGGGAATGTGGTTGGGATATATGAAAAATTGTCTTCAATCCAATCTTTACAACAAAAAAGATTGTCTTATAGCCCTTTATATAGACTTTGAGCTATTGCCATAAAGGCATCCATTATCTTTTATGTCCTTATGCCATGACTAAACATGTTATCCATACTCATGATTGATGTTAGTAGCTATTCTACAATTAATTCCATAGACTACAGTAAATTCTACATTTAATTCACCAATTACAAATTCTTGAGTTTCTCCTTCTATTTGAATACATAACTCACTCACAATTTTGGCAATCTTGACAACTAGATGGGCCATTGTTATTATTTTCCTTACTTTGTTGATGTCATCAAGTCCACACAACAGTCCCTCAACTTTTAATTTTAAGGCTCCATTTCCTCTTTGTTTTTTTGTCTGACATTACTTGCCTTTGGTTTATGACCCCTAAGTTCATAGGTGACGCCATGTGATGTCATCCCAACAAGCTAGACATTTAGCTTCTCTGCATTGCCCTCGACCTTATTTCTTATCTCTAAGCTTTGACCTAACATGATCACAAAGCTTCTCAATTATCTCTATGTATTTTCTTCCCACTAAGTCCCAAGCTCTTAAGATGTTACCATGTGGTGGCATCGTAGGCTTTCAGGGCTTGGGGGCTCTGTGTTACTTATGTGATTTATTAGCTCACATGAACTAATGATCTAAGAGATTGAATAGTTGATGACCCCTTAGATCTTTCCATTGATTTCAACTTCCTAATGGGTCAAAATTCCTACGATCATGCCACATAGCATGATCTCATGGATTTAGGGTCTTTGAGACTTAGAATTCCTTTGAGTTCACTCGTGATGCTCTGAACTCTATGATTATTCTATGTGACATAATTATGGAGCATGAGGCATCCAAACACTTGGTCATTTTTTCAAATATCTTTATTTTGGAATATCTTTAGATGGTTGACATGTGGTAGACTTTGTGTTGAGTAACTTGAACCTACACATTTTGATTGAAATGACCAAGTACATTAAGAACGTGTCAATGGCAAAGATAATAAGCATAAAAAGGATCAAAATAATGTGAGAACAAAGTAGTGATTTTATAGGTTAAAATAAATCATTTACATATACTAGATACTTTCAACTAGAACCAAGCCCTCCACAACTAAAACATTCAATAGATTAATCTAAAGATCATGAATTTGACTTAAAATCTAAAGACAGAAAATACCCATTATTCAAACTTCCTTTTATAAAATAACCCTTTTTTGATTTTGATAGATTTGATGTTTGAAATGACTGTCAAATTTAAGCTATTGTTAGTTACAATGTGGCAAACCCCCATTGGTTTAAAGACCTAGGCATTGATGATCTATTCACAAGTAAATGCCCATTAAATTTATGTTAGGGGGTTTGATGTTGTCATCGAATCCACGTGGATGGCCCTCATTCATTGGTATGCAACTTCTTGTTCATATGATGGTACCACATGACATCATCTTGACTTCTACATTTTATGGGATGGAATGCGATCGTGTCACATGGCAGGATCATAGAGCCTTTAGGTCATCTCTATATATAGGCTCCCCTTCGAGTATTAATATCTCAAGATGATGCCACAAGGCATGATCTTAGGCCTTTTGTCCTCGGAGAAGACTTGGTCTTTAGTATTTCTTCATTAAGGATTAATCAGGATTAATCCAAGCCATTAATCTCAAGATCAAATGGTGGGTTGGTAGTCAAGGAGTCTCATAGGCATAAATGCTTTAGATAGATTAGTCTCTAATTGAATATGAGGCATTGATTTGAGATTGAATGGTTGATAGTAAGTCGGGAGGCTTTATACTTTGGATTTGTATAGATAAATCATGGGCTTCCATAGAGGTGACATACATTATAATCTTAGAAAATTGGGGAGCCCAAAAGAATTAGCCAACTTTCTAAAATAATTTAGATGGCATGAAAAATGTAGGTTGTCTAGTGGAAGATTGGATGGTACATGAGAGGATCCTTTTACCTTTAGAAACCTTTGGATGAACCCCTAAGATCTGGGTAAACATGATAGTGACATGCATCATAATCTTTGGGGGTAGACAATTTTTGAGCCTGTAAGATCCCACGAAACAACTAAGTAAAAGAAAAGGATCTAAAAGATGAAGACTACAAATAAGGCACTTTGCTAAAATAAGATATGAATGGTTTATCAATTTAAACCAAGATCTTGACTTCGATCATTGATATGACCTGAAAACTTGCATTTTCAAAGCTTGAAGCCATAAAACTAGATTTTATAAAAGGCCAAGATACTATAAAAACTAGGTGTAAAGTCCATAAATATCAACTTAGTTTAATGAGTTGACTTTGGACTTTGTAACTTTAAACATTCACTAGCAATGTTATAAAGGTCCAAATTCTCCACTTAAAAGACCCAAATATTGACCAAGTCTTTATAATAGAACATTATAAAGACTTAATTCTTTACATTGAAATAAAACCACTTTAAAGGTCCAATTAAATTTAAAATAGACGTCCAACTAAAGGATTAATACATGAACAATCACTAAAGATTTTCAAATAATTAAAAAATATATCAATTTCCACGTTGTTATTCCAAGGTCAAGATTCCTCAAGTAAATTGACACGACACTCCTTAGGTGTAAAGAACATGAATATTTATCATTTAGTCCACATAATCTGCACACTAGGGTTAGAAAAACCTAAGGTTGAGCCAAGATCTCTTATGCAAGAAAAGAATGGAAGACATTCAGATCTAATTCATAGTTTCTAGGGTTTAAAGCTAATATAAACCAGAGGTTTTCTCAAAGGAAGAACAACTTAGACTTTAACTAAGCAAACTACAAACCAAAAATTAAGGACCCAAACTGATAAACCATTAACAATCTCCACAAGAAAGAGATCAGACTTAAGAGCAAAAATAGGTTCCATGATTTCAATGATCAAATCAGGGCATGCTGATGTAGCAACGACAAATGGTGACTCCAACTAGGAAATACTCTTGAGTATTTCATAATCTAGAATCTTAGTTTTCAATCATGAATAACAAGGACTACATGCAAGTAATTACTTTAAACAAAATCCAAAAATGTTGGCACCAAAGTCTGCTTCAACATGTGACATACTAAGTTACCCTTTTACCAAAGACCACCAGTGTGTGCTTGCGTGATAAATCCATTTATTTTTTTGTATACCCATCTAAGACATTCAGATTTGCCTAGACAACAAGGACTTTTAATTGAGTAATATATCACCATTTAGCTAAATTAAATGGCATGGGCATTAATCTAGTACCGTCTAGGCATCTATAGCCTTGAAGAGATACCTATGGTCCCTTCCGAAGGCCTTGCTTTGCTACTAGCGAGGTCGAAAATCCTGTAGTGGAGGTTACCAAGATCACCCTTTCGAGGAATTTTTTTATATTATGCATGTTTAGCTCAATTTTTTTGAAATGAAATTTTGTATATTAATCCATAGAGGGTCAAGAACCAAGCCATGGGTCTAGGAGAGTTTAGAAAGTCCATGATTAGTCAAGACAAATCAAAAATTACATAGTGTTTCATTTGTTTCATATTTTATATTGAGTGTATGTAATGGCTTTAAACAAAGACAACAATGTTTCTAAATCCACATGTTTCATTTAGAATCATACGCCACTATAATTCTGAAAATGCAAAAAAGAGTTAAAATAATTCATACAATAATTTAGGAAATATAATTTGATCATTTATGGTCTAGAATGCCATTGATGTTACTCACATTGTAAGCATTCATTCATCAATCATTGATTAGGCATACGAACCATAGGACAACATAGGTAGGTTCAAACTAAAAAGGGATAATAATGAGGTTGAACCTGTTGAGGCCAACATCCCCCTATTTTTGAAAATTGGGGCCCTTGAGATGTCTTAGAACCTTGTCATTAAAAACCTTGTTGTGCTCCTAGGTTTTGTAGAATTTGAAGATCATCTACTCTAATAGGGTAAGATATTATGTGTACAATTAAGTTTGGTGTGCATAGTATTGCTAATGGTTTACCCTATTTTATGAGAAATGCAGGGTCCATGGAGAAAACACTAGTTTTTACCAAGCAAGGAAACCGTCGTGCTTCTACTGACCTTTGAATTGCAAAAAATAAATCTTGGGCCCTCTTTAGCAAAACCCTAAGTTTAAAGCCCTTTGAATTGAATTCAAATCTAGCAAAAGTGAATTGTAACTTAAGTCACTTAAGTCTAATTTTATATTAAGACTTGGTTACGTTTGTTAACATCAACCAAACCTTAATATAAAATTAGGCCTAAGTCCTTATATTTTCATATTAAATGTTCGTATTTATTTTAACCAAACTTATTTTGTAGTGCCCCCTTTTTGATTTTATATGCCCCCCTTTTTATTAAAGTTTAGCCTAAGTTTTAATCCTAAAACCCGCTTCATATCCGAATGGGGCCTCATAATTAAAACTTAGCCTAAGTCTTTATTAATCCTAGGTCCTCACATAATGCTCATGTTTGATTTTAGATCTAACGATCCTTGCTTCATCATGAGATCTGATCTAACAAAGTAAGGAAGGTCTTAGCATTGGTTTAAAACAAAGGAATCCCCAAAGATCTAATGATCCTCACTTCATTGTGGGACTTGATCGAATGATGCGAGTCAAAGATTGAAAAGTTAGAATCCTATAAAGATGCCAAGTGGAAATAATTTATACCAAGCTTCATAGGTAGAGGGTCCCACTCATTAAATTCAACCAATGACATGCAACTACTCAGATCTTGATCCAATGATCCTCATTTATCAAGATCAAATGGTGTGTATTGAGTTTAAGGTCCTGGGAATCCCCATGAAGACACCATATGGCACCCTCACATTTGACCATATAAGCCTCATGGATTTAAATTTGACACTCTCACTCACATCATTTGATGACTACAAGGACGTCTATAACATTAGTGAGACCATCAATTTTAACATAGTTTAACCTTCTTGCCTGGACAAGGGGGGCGTGTTTTGAATGTTTTTAATGGGTTTCACACTAATATTTTTGTTAAAATTAAGATTTGGGCATTTAACCTAAGTTTTATTTGACCCTCGAGACTAACTTAAACCTTGTGCATCTTGCAAGATCCTATGACTCTCTCTAAATTATACCAACATGATCCAACGATATGAGATCTTCAAGTAAGACTCACGGAGCCTGAGAGCTCAACATGTGGAAAGAGCTCAAAAATTAGAAATCAATGGTATGATGATATGCCAGGTGGCATAACTATGGGGCTTGATACTTGTGATGACCAATAAGGTAACAAACCTATGATTATGATCAACATCTGGTGCTTGATCCTTGGATCTTTATCTAATCGAGCAAAACTAAGGGCAAAATTCAAAGGCTAATGACTAGTTGTCCTTGAGATATTTATGAAAAATGCCATAAAATGACACCAAATAGATGCCACATAGGATCCACATAAGTAAAAGATAACAAAACTTAGATTTTGTCCATCTAAAAAAGCAAAACTATAAATCCATAAGTCTTAATCGAATCAAAGGCATGAATGAACCCAGGGTTAAACCACTTCTACCATTAAATCTCTCATATAACTTACAAACTTGCATAAAATAGGAAGATTATGAATGGTCAAATCATAGTTGAACTTGCAAAACAATTATAAGTACGAGAAGGACAATCTTGAGACTTCTATAGAGTCAGTGTTCAACATTTTAAAAGGTTGAGAATTAGTGGTAGTAGGAAGACAAAAATGAAGGGAAGAGACATAGCTTTACTTATCTACATACCACCTCAGTAGGGTTTTTAAGGATGCATAATTACATGTCGAGGCATTGAACAATGGGTGCAAGAATTGGTCTAAGATATTCTTCATCATAGAAGAGATGTAACCCCTCACTCAGAATGAGAGGAGAATTGAGGTAGTCAACACCAAATACCAAGACCTAGTTGTTGTGAAATTGGCTTGCCTTCATCGTGCAACCACTAAACTTGAGGTACTTCATTATATCAACATGTTTGCTCTACTTTTTGTTGATTATCAAGTAGATGATGATTGGATTGTGCACGATGGAACATCTATAAAGATTGCTTACATTGCTCCTATAGCCTTTGAGGGTTACTACAAACTTCCACGATCCTATGTTGATTTGCCCTCAATCAAGAATTAGACCACTCGAAATGACCTTAACACCATACTAAGACCTTGGCTTAGCTAGGGAAACCATGTATTCAGAGATTTCCAAGGGAGAATTCTAATTGCTCAATTTAGGGAAGGAATTAGGGTTGTCATGACCTTGTTGAATAGGATTTTTGGGGCTGCCATAACCACTTATGTCAATCACACATGGGTTTCTTATGTACATTTCTTGATAAATCAACAACTCACCCCACCTATTGGGGACATGATAAGCATCCACCTAGGTCACCATAATAATTCTTTATAATGTCCTATTTGCTTGATGCTTTGTTTGCTTCTACCAAATTCCCCCACATTAAGAATTGGTCCCCTAGGGGAAGAACAACCATTTCCCACCATTACTTGAAGTTGCATATTTTCAAATATATGAACCATATGCAATTAATCTATGGCTGTATCTATCCCACTTTGGTTGAGGCTATAAATGGATCCCCTATGCCTAGAATGCACCCTTTGATCAAAAGGCATGTGGACATGATAGGGGATATTTGGTACCATCCTGATTGCATCATAATTAGAATTATGGGAACCATGTTCCCACCATAAAAGTTGCTTGTATATGTGCCAAATAAGCTGGTCAAGAAAGAAAATCACCTTCCAACTCATCAATGGAATTGATGGGGTATACAAAGAAAATAAAAAATGCCTCCTCCACCCATTTCCCCTGATAATTAGAAGAACCACATTATAAGACTAGAAGCAAGTAGACATCATGTCTAGGCAGAGAGAAACTTTTATCTTCCTAATGAATGAATGAAGGATGTGGGATCCTAAAGGGGCAGTGAGAGGCCATTTGAAAGACAAGAAGTTATTCAAGACAGTGTATGAACACCAACATAGAGTTTATGATCATTTATACACCAAGGCCAACAATTTTGAAGAAGTGTTGGCTAGGCTTAAAGAGTGCAATGCCAAGTTGGAACACATGCTAACACACGAACAAAAACCAATAGAAGACATCTGGAAAATGCACCCACTCAAGTATCATATGCTTCCTTCCACCTCTAGAACACCTCAGCCACCTCCTCAAGTGGAATTACCATAACCTTAGGACCTTGGTAAGAAGCAATTAGAATAGAGGCTAGGTGAAGTAGCCTCATCTTCAGGGCCTCCAAAAAAACCACCACCTCTGGTGGAGCATGTGGAAATGGTAGCTCTTGAGCCATATAAAATAGTTGAGGTTGTTTTCAAGGTTCTTGGAGAAGCCTATGGCTCAGATAGAGAAGAAATAGATGAAAACCCTGGCACCCAAGCAGGGTAAGTTATAGAGGCTCATGAACAAATGGAGGGGATTAAAAAAGATAAGGGCAAAGAACCTGAGTTGGCCTTAGTTCCAAATACAACTTAGAGCAATAAAAAAGTAGATTTAGCCCTTGTCCTTGCCAGATCCAAGAAGCCAAAACATCTATTTATCCATCCAGCCTAAGATATAATTTTTTTATTGATGAGTTCCCCATTCATAAGCCAATCATTCCAGATTGGTTCATATATGGGAAACTCCAAATGATTTCCTCCATGGCCCATTCATGGGCATTGACATATAATATTAACATTAATGTGCATGAAGACCTTCAACCATGGATTTGTGAAATGATGAAGGAACAAGAAGAAGGAAGACTAGTGGAAGCAAAGGGTTCTGGTGACAAGAAAATGGATGATCCAGGGGAGTCCAACAGCACAAAGGTGGAAATTCTAGAGACCTCTAAGTTCATCAAGCCCACCACTACACTACATTTCTATCTAGACACTTAAGGGATAGAAAAGATCACCACAAGGAAGGTTGTGGTCGGTACAGAGGAGTTTACATTTCAAAAGGTGAAACCGTTTGTAGGCCTAATTACAGTGGGAGGACAGGAATTGGGAGAGCATCTCATTCACTAAGAGGATGTGGAGAGCCTTGTTGGGGCTTAATAAACATAATAAATGGTAGGAATTAGGGGATTAGAACAATAAATTTCCAACTTAAGGAAGGAGAAGCAGGACCTTGAAACCAAGACCATCCTTTTTGTACATGCTGAGATGATAAAAATGTTGGGTGAATCATTATTTGACATGTTTGAAGCCTTGAAGGCCATGAAACTCAGGTAGAGTACCTTGATACAACAAGTTGAAATAACCAAAGCCTTGGTCATCTAGTGACAAGCTTCAGAAGATCAAATAATTGGGCTCATTAACATACAGGTAGAAAGGTAGATCCAAATCTTCAAGACTATTAGCCTAGGACATTTCAGTGCAGTCCTAAGAATTGTTTTAGATAAAGTACAAGATTTGAGCACATGGCACAATAATGTCAGTGAGCATGTGAAGGAAGATGAGACTTTGATGAGCAGGATTAAGAAACTCCTAGGAGTCATGTGAATAGAGCCTTCACAACTCACTGCCATTAGGTTAATAGATGATGAAGATTTGAAACAAAGAGCCACTGCCACAATTAAATAATAAAGGGAAAGAGCCAGGGTTAGTCTAGAAATGAGAACCATAAGATCATGGATATCATCTTTAATTCAGGGGAGTAAATCACAAAGGCCAAAAGCATCAAGGAGGTTGTGGTAAGGAATGACAAAGAATTCAATAAACTGGCAGACTAAGAGGGTGGATATTTGATGAAACTTGCATTAGATTTGGAACTAATCAGCAAGCAACACACTAAGGCCAAAAAGATTCTCCAATAAAGATAGCCAGCGGGCCCACCACCAGCTTGATAGAAGATTCGATATATTATAATTTTGAACACATTTGTAAAAATAGAATATTTTATTGTATAAATATATGCTAGTTTGTTAGCATATACACTTTTAGGTCAATCTAGCATAGAAGGTCATTTGTATTTTAGAATTTTCATCCAAGGACAACTGTCCTTATTATACACATATGTATCTTGTAAACTAATCGGTACACTACCTATGCTTTCTATAAATAAACAGGGTTATCATGTTGTAAGACAAAGATTTTTGAACAAAAAATATATACTTAGAATAATCAATATAACTAATGAATTTTGTAAAGTTTATCTATATGATTGTGTTAAGGGTTACTAGATTTTTCTCTTAATTGCTTGTCTAGATCTCAAATTTGAATGGTTTCTTTAAAATTTTGAATTGCATTCTTATTAAAGGGTTGCTAATTTGTGCTATGCTAGATTAGTTGAAAAGATCATAAGTTGCTTCACTTTAATTTGTTCTGCATCAAAGATGTGCATTAGCTATCTAGGTGTAGTAGTAAAACATCAAAAAATACTTGGTTCTTACTTTTATTTTCAACTTATCCTCATAAGGTCACCTGGTTGTAGTGAAAATTGAGCATTAGCTATTTTACATTACATACTAGTTTAAATGCATGTTCAGTCAACTAAAACTTTGTCATAATGTTTGAGATAAAGATTAGCAATCATAGTCACTTCCTTTCAAATTTACCCTTCTTTTTATCCCCCTTTTTTAAATAACTCACTATAGCTTAGATCCCATTGTCAAATATTCACTTAGATTAGTGTGGTTTAGAACTTTGATCAAGATTCACCAGAATTCATAAAGGCTTGGACCAAGGTGGCTCCTAACCACCAAATCATATAAATATTGTGGAACAGTCTACTTTGCTTTGCCCCCATTTCACCATAGGTATTACAATTGCCAAATACCCGCAACTCATGTTATGGATTCTTAAGATTCTAAAATGAGAAGTGTTCCCTAAACACTGAGAGCACTTGTGGTACACTTAAAGGCATCTACAGGAGTAGCTTCGCTAGTGATAGAAGGAGGGCCTATCAATCTAGGTGTTACTTGATCAAAGGTTGATGTTATTTTTGCACCTTTGAGTAATTCTTTGCTCCAAAGTGTAAAGATCATTGGTCTTGGAAGTTTCTGACCCATCTTATTGTTCTTAAGGCAAATATCATAGTTCTTCACTAAATGATTCTTTAATTCTAGTAAATATAGCTTTTAATTTATTTGATCTACAATATTTGAGAATAGAATGACTTATTTTTTTCAAACATCAGGTGATCTCATACCGATTTTGATTCATTTTGGGCTCAAATTTGTAAAGACCAACTCTATTTGCATAATAGGATATATTTTCAAGCTATCTTAGTTGAAATTTGATGTCCTTTATCATTCTTTATGTATATCTTTGTGGAATTAGCTTAGTGTTCATGTTTAATCCTGACTCCTTATAAATATTAGCTTGATACATCATATTTCAAACAAGATTTCCCATATTCAAGTTGTAACTACCTATATTTCGCACTAGATCATGCTTAGAAACAAGAGAACCTTCACTCAAGCTACAAAATCATCAGAGAACTAGATGTGATAGAGGTAGACGAAGACTTTCCAAGTCTTTACCCACTTCTCCTATTCAAGGTACCCTTACATTCAGATTACATCTAGGTATGGCTTGGTTAGGAAGCTCACCTATCAATGTACAAGGTGTAGTCCATGATTTACCATGTAACCATAAAAAATATTTACCCATATTTAGTCCAATTGGTGTTGTAACTATAGAGGAACATATTAAATCTTTCAAAGTTGCTTTAAGATTATTAAATGTCATACATGACGATGTATCGTGTAGGTTGTTTCCCTTTACTTTCAACCATGTAGCATATTAATGGTTATTTAATTTTCTTGATGATTTCATTACCTCTTGGAATGATTTCAACACTCTTTTTATTGATTAATTTAACAATATTATTAGTCCTTATGTCATTTGTCATCAATTCACAACCATCAAGTGAGATGCAAGTGAGCCTATAAGATCTTTCAATGCTAGATTCCAGAAGATGTATAGTAGGACCATGAAACCCTATCGGTCCAATGATGTCCTAGCCCTAGAAATATACAAGGATGCAGTAGATCCCATGACTTTTGTGTTCCTAAAGAGATATATTCTAGTTATAACTTCATTAGTCTATGCCTATTTTGAAGGAGCAATTATTAATGATCAAATACAAACACAAGGTCAGATGGCTTACTCCATTCCCAATGCTAGCCCACAAATGCCTGCTCTAATCCTTTTTCCCAATAGTAACCAAAATCCCCTTGCTCTTAGTCAACTCCTAGCTCTGAGCATATTGCCTACTAGTTATGCTGCTCCTAATCAAAATCTAGCATTTCTAAATCACCAAGCTACTAATGGATCTTTTACTAATGATCAGACATCCTTAACACCAAATTATGGTATAAGTAATAATCAGGTCTATAATTTTGAGACCCTTAAGAGGAATAATGAGTCTATTAAAGATGGTTCAAAAACTTAGCACTAATTTTCTTTAGTTGCAAAAATAAATTGGTAATACTGGTGAGAATTATGGAAGGAACTTTACTTTCCAAAAGTTCAACAGACCTAGAAATAGGTTTCAAAATGAAAACTTATATAATAGTAACAAGGCTAATGAACCCTCTTCTAAAATCAAGACCATGGATATCAATCTCACTGACATTGCCTTACCTAACTACTGTAGAGTACATACTACTACTAAACATGGTGAGATTGATTGCATTAAATTTTGCAAAGCCATTGAAGCATTTCAAGAAGATTTGGATACATTTGAAGTAATCCCTAACAAGGATAGTGTAACAATTACTTATGGGTCCAAGTCATTAGACCAAGTCCATATGGTAGAGACATTCCAATTCCTTTTCTAGGAAGATAATGAACTAGAAAAATATTCCTGAAGAGATTCAATCATTTTAGTAATTCTTGAAGACCTACCCTCTGAGGAATAGGGAGTAAAAACAACCACTGACCACTTCAAATCCCCCAAAATATTATGGTACCCCTCTTGATACCACTTCAATGAATGACCTTGAGCCACCCAAAGGGAGTTCCTCCAAACCTGGTGTTGAATCCCCAAATAGGAGTGGCTATAACATTGTTGAGGACATGAAGAAAATTAAAGCCAACATCACTTTGCATGAATTAACTCAAATTATAGAGCAAAGATATTCGATATTGGAATCATTATCTAAGAAACTTGGGAAGCCATCTAGGGCTGACAATGCAAATGTGACCATGCAAATGACCAAGGAAGAATCTCCACCATTCCTACTCACTGTTAGGATATTTGGTAAGAGTCTCCACAATTATCTTCTATAAACTGGGGCATCAACTAATATCATGCTTGTGGGAATATGTGAATAAATTAGACTGACCCCAATCAAGTTTGATAGGGTAGTTACATAATTGGACAAATCAAGAGTCAGAGTCATCAGGGAATTATTAAATGTACACATGTAGTTAGCCAGTGAACCCAGAGTGCAAAAATTTATTGACATTCAAGTGGTAGAGATTCCTAATTCATATGGAATAATTTTAAGTAGAGAGTGGACCAAAGCCTTAATTGGATATATTTCAATTGATTGTTCACATCTATGGCTACCTTGGAAATGTTTTCCAAACCAAATATTAGTGGAAAGGGAACCAAGGATGAAGCATATGATTACTGAGTATAATGTTGTCAATGAAAGGGTTAATTTCCTTGATTTTAATTGAGGGGTCTTCACCTTAGATACTACAAAAGTGGTTGGTTCCCTAAACACTTAGGCTGTATTTTATGGAAGCTTTATGTTGATGGTGCTAAATGCAAGTCTAGATCTAGGGTTGGTATTGTCTTGGTAGACCATGCTAAAAAATAATATCATGCATCTTATAGATTGCAATTCTCATGCACCAATAATGTAGCTAAGTATAAATCTCTCATCTTAGGGTTGCAATTTGCTATTAAAAACAAGGTCAAGGAGCTACTTTTTTATGGAGATTCTAAACTTGTAGTCAACCAAGTGAGAAACAAGTACTAATATAAGCTCTCATACCTCAAAAGGTATAAATTCAAAGTCTAGGATTTGATAGAGTCCTTTGATGCATTAAATATCCTCTTTATTCCTAGAGAAGAAAACAAAGCTACTGATGAACTAGCTTCTATTGCAGCCAACCTCACACCTGATCAAGATTCCCCTGACCTCAGTATTGAATTAATACCTTGCCCCTCAGTCCCAGATAATGTGAACCACTTCCAAGTTTTCAATGATGATCAACAAATATTAGAATTCTTGACTAACTTGAGAGATTTTGAAGCTCATATTATTGATGAAATTGATGGAATTACCCCTAAAAGAGAATTCAATGGCAAAATCATTTAATTGAATGATAATAAGATACCCAAGGGAATGATTTCATTAGAAAGGTTGTTTGATCAAGACAAGCTTACTGAAACCCCTAAATCTCCTAAGGTAGTGGGAAAGATTTTAGTTCAATGAATCTTTGACCCATAAATCAACCCTAACAAGTTAATGTGGGGAAGGCTTGCACAAAAATGGAGAACAAAAAAGCTAGAGTTACTCACCAGGTTCAAAGATGTAATTGCCTGATCTTATGATGATTTAAACTTTTTTGATCCAAGGGTTATTACACACACTATACCCTTCAAAGAAAATTGTAAACCCTCTAAATAGAAACAAAATATTTTCAACCCCATCCTAGAACCCATGATCTATAAAGAAGTCAAGAAACTGTTAGATGCAAGGATTGCATTTCCCATTAGGCACTCCACTTGGGTTGCCAACTTGGCTCCAGTAAAAAAAAGAATGGTGAAATTAGATTATGCATTGAATTTAAGAATCTAAACAAAGCATATGAAAAGGACAATTATCCCTTACCCTCTCTAAACCAAGTGATACAGGTGGTTTCAGGGTCAGCCATGATGTCCTTGATGGCTTTTCAAGGTATAACCAGGTGTTAGTGGACAAAGAAGATAGAATGAAGATAACCTTTACTACTAAGTAGGGAACCTTTGCAAACAAAAGGATGCCCTTTAGACTAATTAATGTAGGAGATACATTTAAAAGAGCCATGGACCATGCTTTCCAAGGTCTAGTTGGCAAATGCATCATAATCTACATGGATGACCTAATACTGTTCTATAAAAATTGGGAAGATCATTTCACACACCTGCAATAAGTGTTTGAGAGGTGTAACAGGTATGGTATTTATCTCAACCCCAAGAAAAGCAGTTTTTGTGTCACTGAAAGGAAGCTACTGGGTCATGTTATTGCTAAAGATGGGATATCCATAGATATTGAAAGGGTGGAAGCCATTTCTAAGATAGAGCTCCCAAATAGTTGGAAAAAGCTAAAGTCATTTTTTGGCAAGATAAACTTTGTGAGGAAGTTCATCTTAGGGTTTACTAAAATTGTTAAACCACTAAATGACATGATCAAGAAAGATGCCAAAGTCACTTGGAATGAGGAGTCCAAGAAAGCATTTAATAGTATCCAAGAATTAATTGGTCAAGCCCTAGTGTTAATAAGTCCAAACTTTTTAAAGGACTTCTACTCTTATTCATTTTATTTTGATCACACAATGGCTATAGTCATAACTCAAAAAGTTGATGGGAATGATCACCCAATAGACTTTATGAGTACCAATTTCTAAAAAGTAGAATTGAACTACTCTTTGATTGACAAACAGACATATGCACTAGTAAAAGCAATAAAAAATTTCAGACATTACACCCTCAAAAATAAAGTACATGCTATCTTTCCAGACCCTACTATGAAACTCATGCTGAGTCAAAATAAATTGGGTGAATGTAGGGGTAAATGTATGCCAGTCCTACAAGATTATGATATATAAATGAAAACAACCAAGTTGGTAAGGTGCCAAGGCCTAGTTCAAATGATTGCCAACATCAATCCCAACCTACATGTCATGTAGGTTGAGCAACATGACTTCCAACGCAATGAGTGGTATGACTCCTTGATTCATTTTTTGATTAATGGTACTTGTCCTACATGGCTCACAAGAGAACATAAAAGAGCCCGAAGACTTAAAGATTCTCACTATTTCATCAAAGATAGAACATTATACAAAAAGAACTTTGAGGGCATCTATTTAAGGTGTGTATCCAAGGAGGAGGATTCTCAAATCATGAGTATTTTCCATAAGAAACTAGGTAGTAGACATCCATTAGGAAGAACAACAACCCATAAAATCCTCAGGGTTAGTTATTATTGGCCCACTATATTTAAGGATGCTCATAAGCACATAAGAGAATGTCATTCTTGTCAAATGTTTAGCATTAAAGATCTAAAGGTATCCATGACTTTACAACCAATCATGGTTGACAAACCCTTTACATAATGGGGGTTAGATTTCATAGGGGTGATTAATCCCAATTCTTCTGAGGGCCAAAAATATGTCTTGACTACCACATATTATTGCACAAGGTGGACTGAAGTTGTAGCCACCAAACACTACAGAACATAAGAAGTGACCAAATTCCTATAAAAAACATCAATACCATATGTAGAACCCCAGTCTCCTTGGTGTGTGACTATGGATCTACATTTGTGTCTATATAAATGATTGAATGGGCTTATGATAATGTCATTTCTCTAAATTTTGCTTCCAACCATTACCCCCAAATAAATGGTGTCTCTGAGTCTACCGACAAGAACATAATCAAGGAAATAACATTTTTTGCTGAAGATAAGCCTAGATATTGGCACAAACTACTCAAATATGTTCTATGGGCAGATAGAATCAGAATCAAGTAGGCCTTAATGGCATCACCATTCCTATTGGTATATGGCCAATAGCCTATCTTTCCTATCACTCTCAAATTGCCCACATTCAGATTTATGCAGGAGTACATGGAAGAAAGTTAGGAACTTGCAAATTCTAGGTTGATAGATATCATTCAGATGGAAGATGCAAGAAAAGAAGCCTTGCTAATTTCAGTAAGCATTAGACCATAGTAAAAATATGGTTTGATAAGAGGTCAAAAGTGAAGGTATTTAGATAAGGAGACCTAGTCCTCCTTTAGTATAAAGCATCTGAACCCAAGGGTAAACATGGAAATTCACACCTCTATGGATTTGCTCATATCAGATTGCTGAAACACTTAGCAACAACACCTTCAAGCTAAA
Source organism: Torreya grandis (assembly GCA_037957365.1). NCBI lineage: Eukaryota > Viridiplantae > Streptophyta > Pinopsida > Cupressales > Taxaceae > Torreya > Torreya grandis. The sequence goes on along the minus strand of JARHVA010000298.1, from coordinate 3,294,644 downwards.
AGACCTTTAGGGAGCAGAATTTACATTACCCACCAATGGGCAGTATCTCAAACACTATTTCTCTACTGCTCCCCATGGGGTCCTCATAGAATAAAATTTGTAAGACTGGTTAAGGTTAGAGTAGGTAGGTTAGTTTATTTCTTTTAGTTCTATTTGTACATGTTTGTTTGCTTTTTGTTGTCCTTCCTTTCCTTCTTCTTGGTTTGTTTGTACATATTTGTTTGCTTTTGTTGTGCATTTTTTGTTTGCTTCTGCCTTGTTCCTTAGCTCTAATAAGTCCTTCTAGACAAGTCTGGTGTTGAAAGTATCTTGTCTACCTTAAATTCTTAGGATTCAAGAATGGGATGTAAAGCTCATACATATGATGACCATAAACCTAGAATATGAGCTTAGTGCTATAACATGGAGAAAGTGGTAAAGGCAAATGAAAAGGTCCCTAATTCTATTCAAACCTAAGCATTGCCTTGACATAAGTATGGTTATAAGAAGAGTTGTACTTCTGAGATGAGAGCTTAAACTTATTAGGATAGAATCATGTTTGCACTTAACAAGACATCCTTACTTGCGACAATGGTTGCAACCATTGATGATTGTCTGAAAATCAATCACTTGGATAGAATCCTTAAATCCTAGCTATCTTGGTTCCTTTCTGAAAGGATAAAAATGTATGTCAAAAAATACAATATAAGAATTTAGTGCAAAATTTGAAACTTTCAAGCATAGGTGATTCGAGTAATCTCCATCAGGGCTATAGATGCCTGGCTAGCAGTAGAATAATGCCCAAGCCTCCTTTGAACCAAAAAGCATGATGATTCATGAATGACCATGTCTTATAAACTAGTGTAAATGATTAAAGACATCAAACTTGGAAGTTGTTCCCTGAATCCCATGACAAACAATAAGTAGAATTAGAGCACACACACATCATGAATATATCCTTGAAATTAAACCTAATCTTGCAGATGCAAAACTTGTTTCAACCATGAATAGATCATGATGATGTCATAGGTCTAATAAGATAAGTGACCTAGTTATTTACTGAACCAGAGCCTCTAGGTTCTAACATATGGCTATGTTTCCCTGATGAGTCACCATTTATTGAGGCCAACATCCCCCTATTTTTGAAAATTTGGGCCCTTGAGATTTCTTAGAACCTTGTCATTAAAAACCTTGCTGTGCTCCTAAGTTTTGTAGAATTTGAAGATCATCCACTGATAGGGTAGCATATTATGTGTATAATTAAGTTTGGTGTGCATAGTGCTACTAATGGTTTACCCTCTTTTTTGAGAAATGTAGGTTTCATAGAGAAAACATTGGTTTTTACCAAACAAGGAATCCACCATGCTTCTACTGACCTTTGAATTGTAGAAAATAAATCTTGGGCCCTCTTTAACAAAACCCTAAGTTCAAAGCCCTTTGATTTGAATTCAAATCTAACAAAATTGAATTGATGGGAATGTTTAACACTTAAGTCACTTAAGTCTAATTTTATATTAAGACTTGGTTACATTTGTTAACATCAACCAAACCTTAATATAAAATTAGGCCTAAGTCCTTGTATTTTCCAATTAAACGTTCTTGTTTATTCTAACTGAATTGGGTTTGCAGGGCCCCCTTTTTAATTTTCTACCCCCATTTTTGATTTAAGTTTAGCCTAAGTTTTAATCCTAAAATCCCCTTTGTATTTGAATGATGCCTCATAATTAAAACTTAGCCTAAGTATTTATTAATCTCGAGTCCTCACATAATGCTCATGCTTGATTGTAGATCTGATGATCCTCATTTCATCATGGGATCTCATCTAATGGAGTGAGGAAGGTCTCAACATTGGTTTAAAATGAAAGAATCCCTGAAGATCTAATAATCCTCACTTCATCATGGGATCTGATCAAATGACGTGAGTCAAAGATTGAAAATTCAAAACCCCACAAAGATGTTAAGTGGTAATTATTTGTACCAAGCTTTGTAAGTAGAGGGTCCCACTCATTAAATTCAATGAATGATGTGTAACTTTTTAGATCTTAGTTTAATGGTCCTCGCTTCTCAGGATCAAATAGAGTGCATTGAGTCCAAGGTCCTGGGAAGCCCTGTGAAGACACCACGTGACACCCTCACATTCAACCATAGAGGCCTCATAGATTTAAATTTGACACTCTCGCTCATGTCATTTGATGACTTTGAGGACGTCTATGACATTAATGAGACCTTCAATTTTAACGTAGTTTAACCTTTTTGCCTAGACAAGGGGCATGTTTTGAATGTTTTTAATGGATTTTGCACTAATATTTTAGCTAAAATTAAGATTTAGGCATTTAACCTAAGTTTTATTTGACCCTCAGGACTTATTTAAACCTCATGCATCTTACAGGATCTTACAACTCTTGATTAATCATACCAACATGATCCAACAATGCAATATCTTTGAGTAAGACTTAGGAAGCTCGAGAGCTTGACACATGGAAAGAGACCAAAAATTGGAAATTGACGGTGCGACAATATGCCAAGAGGCATAATTATGGGGCTTGATACTTATGATGACTAATAAGGTAACAAACCTAGTATTATGATCAATGACTGACACTTGATCCTTGGATCTTGATCCAATGGAGCAAAACCAAGGGCAAAATTCAAAGGATAATGACTAGTTATCCTTGAAATAATTATGAAAAATGCTGTAAAATGATGCCAAATAGATGCCACATAGGATGCACATAAGCAAATGATAAAAAAACTTAAATTTTGTCCATCTAGAAAAGCAAAAGTATAAATACATAAGTCTTAATTGAATCAAATGCACAAATGAACCTATGTCTAAATCACTTCTGCCATTAAAGCTCTCAGAGAACCTAAAAACTTTCATAAAATAGGAAGATTATGAAGAACTGAATCATAATTGAACTTGAAAAATAATTCTAAGTGTGAGAAGGAAAATCCTGAGACTTCTACAGAGTAAGTGTTCAACATTTTCAAAGGTTGAGAAGTAATGGCGATAGGAAGTCAATAATGGAGGGAAGAGATAGAACTTTACTTGTCTATAGACCACTTAGGTATGGTTTTCAAGGAGATAGAGTTAGATGTTGAGGCATTGAACAATGGGTGTAATAATTAGTCTGAGATCATCTTCACCATAGAAGAGATGCAACCCCTCACTTAGAATAAGAGGAGAATTGAGATAATCAACACCAAATACCAAGACTTGGTTGTTGTGTAATTGATTGGCCTTCATGATGCACCCACTAAACCTGAGGTACTTCATTGTATCAACATGCTTGCTCCACTTTTTTTTATTTTTAGAGTAGATGATGACTGGATTATGCATGATGAAACATTTAGAAGGATTGCTTGCATCAACCCTATAGCCTTTGAGGGTTACTACAAACTTCTATGGTCCCATGTTGATTTTCCCTCAATTAAGAATTGGACCACTCAAAATGACCTTGAAACCATCCTGAGACCTTGGCTCAACCAACAAAACCATGTATTCAAAGATTTCTAAGGGAGAATTCTAATTGCTCAATTCAGGGAAGGAATTAAGGTTGTCATGACCTTGTTGAATATGATTTCTGGGGCTACCATAACCACTTATGTCAATCCCACTTGGGTTTCTTATGTATATTTTTTGATAAATCAACAATTCATCCCCTATTGAGGGCATGATAAGCATCCACTTGGGTCACCAAAATAATTATTTTTGATGTCCTATTCACTTGATGCTTTATTTGCTTCTATCAAATTCCCCCACATCAAGATCTGGTCCCCTAGGGGAAGAACAACCATTTCCTACCATTACTCAAAGTTGCATATTTTCAAATATAAGAACCATATGCAATTGATCTGTGACTACATCTATCCCACTTTGGTTGAGGCTATGAGTAGATCCCCTATGCCTAGAATGCACCCCTTGATCAAAAGGCACGTGGAAATGATAAGGGATATTTGGTGCCATCATGATTGCACCATAATTAGAATTGTGGGAACCATGTGCCCACCATACATGTTGCTTGTATATGTGCCAAATAGGATAACTGACCAAGAAATTACCTTCCAACTCATCAATTTAATTTATGGGGTATACAAAGAAAATAAAAATGGCCTCCTCCACCCATTTCCCCTAATAATTAGAAGAACCACATTATAAGACTGCAAGCAAGTAGACATCATGTCTATGCAGAGAGAAGCTTTTATCTTCCAAATGGATGAATTAAAGATGTGAGATCCTAAAGGGGCAGTGAGAGGCCATTTGAAAGATAATAAATTATTCAAGATAGTGTATGAACACCAACCTAGAGTTTATGATCATGTATACACCAAGGCCAATAATTTTATAGAAGTGTCAGTTAGGCTTAAAGAGTGCAATGCCAAGTTGGAACACATGCTAACACATTATAAAAAACCAACAAAAGACATCTAGAAAATGCACCCACTCAAGTATCATCTACTTTATTTCACCTCTAGAACACCTCATCCACCTCCTCTAATGGAATTAACACAACCTTAAGACCCTGGTAATAAGCAATTGGAAGAGAGGCCAAGTGAAACAACCTCATCTTCAAGGCCTCCAAAAAAACCACCACCTTTGGTGGAGCATGTGGACATGGTAGCTCTTGAGCCATATGAAACAATAGAGGCTATTTTCAAGGTTTTTGAAGAAGTGTATGGCTCAGATAGATAAGAAATAGATGAAAACCCTGGCACTCAAGTAGGGCAAGTTGGAGAGGCTCATGAACAAATAGAGGGGATTGAGAAAGATAAGGGCAAAGAACTTGAGTTGGCCTTAGTTCTAAATACAACTCAGAGCAAGAGGAAAGCAAATTTATCCCTTATTCTTGCCAGATCCAAGAAGCCAAAACTTCCATTTATCCATCTAGCCTAGGATATATATTTGTTTAGTTATGAGTTCCCCATCCATGGGCCAATCATTCCAATATATGGGAAACTCCAAAAGATTCCCTCCATAGCCCAATCATGGGTATTGACATAGAATATTAACATTGATGTGTATGAAGACCTTTAACCATGAATTCTTGAAATGATGAAGGAACAAGAAGAAAGAAGACTAGTGGAAGCAAACGGTCTTAGTGACAAGAAAATTGATGCTCTGAGGGAGTACAACAACACAAAGGTGGAAATTTTAGAGACCATCAAGTTCATCAAGCCCACCACTAAAGTATATTTCAATCCAGACACTTCAGGGCTAGAAAAGATCACCACAAGGAAGACTGTGGTGGGTATAGAGGAGTTCACCTTTCAAAAGGTGGAAGCATTTGTAGGCCTAACTCCAGTGGGAGGACATGAATTGGGAGAGCATCCCATTCACCAAGAAGAATTTGGGGAGCCTAGTTGGGGCTCAATAATCACAAGTAATGGTAGGAATTAGGGGATTGAAATAATAGATTACCAACTTAAGGAAGGAGAAGCAGGACCTTGAAACCCAGGCCATCCTTTCTGTACCTGATGAGATGATAAGAATGTTGGATGAATCATTCTTTGATATGTTTGAAACCTTGAAGGTCATGAAACTTAGGCAGAGTGCCTTGATACAATAAGCTAAAGTAGTTAAAGCCTTGGTCATATAGTGGCAAGCTTTATAAGATCAAATATCTGAGCTTACTAACATGTAGGTAGAAAGGTAGATCCTAAGCTTCAAAACTATTAGCCTAGGACATTTGAGTACAGTCCTAGGAATTATTGTAGACAAAGTACAAGATTTGAACACATGGCACAATAATGTCAGTGAGCATCTGAAGAAAGATGAGACTTTAATGAGAAGGATTGAGAATATCTTATGAATGATGCTAACTGAGCCTTCACAACCCACTACCATTCGATTAATAGATGATGAAGAGTTCAAACAAAGGGCCACTGCCACCATTCAAGAAATAAAGGGAAAGAGCCAGGGTTAGTCTAGTAGTAAGAACCATAAGATCATGGATACCATATTCAGTTTAGGGGAGTGAATTGTAGAGGCTAGAAGCATCAAGGAGGCCATGGTAAGGAATGACAAATAATTCAATAAACTGGGAGACCAAGAGGGTGGATGTTTGATGAAGCCTATAGTAGATTTAGAACTAATCAATGAGAAACACACTAAGGCTAAAAACATATTCCAATAAAGATAGCTAGAGGGCCCACCACCAGCTTGATAGAAGATTCTATAGATTATAATTTTTCACACATTTGTAAAAATAGAATATTCTATTTTATAAATATATGCTAGTTTGTTAGCATATACACTTTTAGGTCAGTCCAACATAGAAGGTCATATGTATTTTAGAATTTTCATACAAGGACAACTATCTTTATTATACACATATATTTCTTATAAACTGATCGATACACTGTGTATGCTTTCTACAAATAGGCAGGGTTACCATGTTGTAAGAGAGAGATTTTTGAACAATAATTGTATACTTGGAACAATTAATACAGTTAAGGAATTTTACAATGTTTTTCTATATGGTTGTGTTAAGTGTTACTAGATTTTTCTCTTAATTACTTGTCTAGATCTCAAATTTGAATGGTTTCTTTAAAATTTTGAATTGCATTCTTGTTACAAGGTTACTAATCTATGCTACGCTAGATTAGTTGAAAAGATCATAAGTTGCTTCACTTTAATTTGTTCTGCATCAAAGATGTGCATTAGCTATCTAGGTGTAGTAGAAAAACATTAAAGCATACTTGGTTCTTACTTGTATTTTCAACTTATCCTCAAAAAATTTCCTAGTTGTAGTGAAAATTGAGCATTAGCTATTTTACATTACATACTAGTTTAAATGCATGTTCATTCAATTGAAACTTTATCATAATGTTTGAGATAAAGATTAGCAATCACATTCACCTCCTTTCTACCTTACCCTTATTTTTATCCCCTTTTATTAAATAACTCACTGTATCTTAGATCCCATTGTCAAATATTCACTTAGATTAGCGTAGTTTATAACTTTGATCAAGATTCACTAGAATTCATAAAGGTTTGGACCAAGGTGGCTCTTAACCACCAAATCATATAAATATCGTGGAATAGTCTACTTTGCTTTTCCCCCTATTTCACCGTAGACATTACAATTGCCAAATACCTTTAACTCATGCTATGGATTCTTAGGATTCTAAAATGAGAAGTGTTCCCTAAACACTGAGAGCACTTGTGGCACACTTAGAGGCATCAATTAAACCAAACATGAAAATAAAGGAGAAAAAAAACATAAAGAAAACCAAGCAAAACAAAATAAATAGTAAGGGAAAGGACATAAAAGAAGAAAATAGACCAGGAAAGGAAAAAAGATGTTGTTTACATGAACAACCAAGCTAATTCAAGCGTAGAAATAGTGCTTGAGGAATTGTCCATTGACAGGTAATGAAACATCCCCACCAATTGGATTACTTAGGTGGAAGGCATTCCCACCTAAGATTTCAGATATTTGATAGGGACCTAGCCATAAGGCATCAAATGTTCCATGTTGTCCCTTCTTTTCATGAGCCTTACCCCAAAGGAGGACCAAATTAGAGATCTAAAAGGCTTTCTTTCTATGTTGCTTATTAAACTAGAGTTTGACTACCTCTTGATGTTTGCTAAAGTGCAACAAAACATGATTACATTTTTGTTCAAGTTTTATAAGATTCAAGAGATGAGCTTCTATTTTATCATTGCTTTGTAGGTAGTAATTTATAAATTGTAAGGTGTAGATTTTGAGTTGCATAGGAAAGATAGGATCTTGGCCATATATTAGATGGTATGGTGAATTAACCAAAGCATATTTTATTCTAGTCCTATCAGACCATAATGCAAATTTTAACATGTGCCAATCCTTGGGTCTTTTTCCCAAAATTATCTTAAGGACATCAAGTAAATTCTTATTTATGGATTCAACACCCCATTACCTTGTGGATAATAATTGGAAGAGTATTTGAGGATTACCTGGTTGTCGTAGGCCCATTCAATGAATTGTAGTGAAGAGAAAGTAGGGCCATTATCACACAATAGGATAAATGGCATGCCAATCTTGGTGATAATGTGCTCTTCAAAGAAGCTAATTAGTATGTTGGTAGTGCAATTTTTGAAAGCCTAGGCTTCAGACCAACACATATAATAATAAGTCGCTATGAGGATTAATTTGTATCCAAAAAAATAATTTACATTAATGGCTTCCATGAAGTCCAATCCCCGTTTAGAAAATGGTCTGACCTTGATAATATGTTGCAAGGCATGACATGAGTGTGTTCTCTATGTGTTATAAATTAGCAATTGTGGTAGCTCCTAACATGGGCATGTGAGTCTTTGAAGACATGAGGCCAATAATAACATGTCATTAACATTTGAAAGGTTGTAGTACTTCTAAAATTATGTCTATTTCCACACTTCCCATGGAAATTTCTAAGTACTTCAACCACTTCCTCTTATTCAGGCATCTTAGGTATATGCCTTTATGGTTTTTTATATATAGCATGCTTGATTTAATCATGAAGCTATTATTCATCAAGCGTAGTGCTCTTCTTTAGGTAGAATTTAGGTGACATGGATAGTTATTATTCAACAAGTAAAAGATAATGTCTTGGTACCAATCATATGTGTAAATATTCTACACTAAGTACTACTAGAAATGATATCTAGCTCCACTTTAGCCATGGATTTGTTGAGTCCCTGACCTCTAATGATTTTCATAAGTTGGATTTCTAGGTCAAACTCCTTTAAAATGGTCATCCGCTTTCTATATTTTTCACCTAATTAATTTTGCATTAGCATAGCCTTTACGATTGGATCAGTCACTGCGATAAACACCTTGCTACACAAATTGTAGTTTCTAAACTTTTTAATTGCCTTGATTAAGGCAAATACTTGTTTATCAATCATTGAATACTGAGTTCAACATTTCTTAAAAGGGAACTCATAAAATACATAGGCCTCTCATCTTCCTCTTCATTCTTCTATGTTAAAACATCTACACTTGAATGTTCTAAAGTAAAGGAATATATATAGAAGGGATGTGTGTAATTTGGACTAATGAGTAATAACATGTTTACAATTTTATCCTTAATTTGATTAAAAGATATTTATACTTCAGCCATTCAATTGATCTTTGTGTCCTTCTTCAACATGTTATTGAGTGGCCTGACTATCTTTGCAAGGCTTGAAATAAACTTCCTCACAAAGTTAATTTTGTCAAAGAAAGATTTCAGCTTTTTCCTGTTTGTAGGCAACATGATATTCAAAATCACCTTTACTCTATCTGGGTCAATGGAATGCCTTTTTTATAAATAATATGGCCTAGTAGCTATCCTTCAATCACCCCGAAGATAAATTTATTAAGATTTATGGAAATCCCATGGTATTTACACCTCTGCAATACCATCCTCAAATCCTTGATGTGGTCTTCTCGATTATTTGAAAAGATAGCTAAATCATCCATGTATATGACTATGCATTTTCCAATTAGACCTTTGAATGCAATGTCCATGGCTCTTCGGAAGGTGGTACCCATATTGATTAGGTTGAATGGCATCTTTTTATATGCAAATGTTCCGTAATTTATTGTGAGTGTTAGCTTGATTCAATCCTCATAGTTAACCACTACTTGGTTATAACCTAAATACCCATTAAGGAATAACATTGTTTGTGAACCATTCACTATCTTTAGGACTTTATCTAGTGAAGGAAGTAGGTAATTGTCCTTTTTTGAGGCCCTATTTAGTTTATGAAAATTGACACAGAGGCGAATATCTCCATTTTTCTTTTTGACTGGGAATAAATTGGCCACCCATGTGGAGTGTCTTATAGGAAAGATGATCCTTACTAAGAGTAGTTTATGCACTTCTTTGAGGATTAATAGCTGTAGCAATGGATTCATGGGCCTTTGCATTTTTCAGAATGGCTTGACCTTAAGCTTGAGGGGGATATTGTGTGTGAGAATGGTAGTGTCAAACACTTTCAGGTCTTCATATCTCCATGCAATGACCTCCTTGAAGTCTCTAAGGGCTTTCACAATCCCTTATTTTTCCTTTTGAGTGCATGTAATGCCTAAAATTACAATTTTCAAATCATTGGCAATACCTAAATTAAAACGCTCATGAAGCATACCTATTGTCAACGTTAATCTTTCCCACTCCTTGATAATCCATATCAAATAGTCACTCTAATGAGATTATTCCCTTTGGTATAATGTTGGTTTTCAAGTTCATAATTCCCTCTTGATCTAGTTGACACTTTTTCCAATTGTCTTCATCTATAATTTGGTTTGCAAACACCTTAGTGTTGGTGATGAAGTCAAGAATGTGTTGATCAGCATTGAACACCAAAAAATTACTAATGTTATCAAGAATTAAAGGATTGAATATCAAATCCATTGATAATATCCTCAATTTAGAGTTAGCAATAGGGTCTAAGGTACTTGTAGATGTTGCTAATGCATATGTGGTGTAGTTTTTTCTGTGAGGTAATATATGTATATTAAATGCATTAAAGTCTTCTATCAAGTTCCATACTTAGTTACAGTATCGAGATAAAAATTTATCATTAAAATCATATTATCCTCTCACTTGATTTGACAACCAATTCTAAATCACCAACCACTTTGAGATTCTTCACTTTCTTTCTCATAGTAAATAGGAGGTTGTGAACTAGTGCCTCATATTTAGCCACATTGTTTTAGGAAAATTATAGGCATAGGCAACCAAGTATGATTTCCATCATGGGTTAATGTTCTCTACACCAATACCACACCCATTCTTGGACTTCAAGCCATGAAATTTTAGAATCCATAGGTGATTTTTAGCTGTGTACATTAGCTTTTGGTGAATAGGTGCCACTACAACATTAACTTATTTATTAGTTTTCTTGATGCTTGGTGGGCATCTACTTTATTTCTTAGATCATAAGTATCTTTGGGTTAGGTATTCACTAAAAGAGGTAAGCATTGGGCTACTTGGAATGGTGATTTTCTCACCACATGAGTTTACAAACTCCTTTTTTTCCCTTGGATCAGTCTATTTCAGTTTGTTGATTTCTAACTCGGTCATACCCATTATTGACAAGAGTTATTAACAACTTTGTTTTGTACTTAGATTAACCTATTCCACACCCTCATATGTTAGGGTAACACTATGAAATGAAGTTATCTTAGGGGCACAAAGGAAATCATCCTCATCTAGCTGATCTAACTTGTCACATCTTGATTTGTTATGCTACACAATCAACATATTAATAGAGAATTTTTCATGAGATTCTTCTTATTTTTCCAATGTATACACCCCAAATTTTGACTCTTCATATATATATTTTTTAGTCTAATTGTATTCTATAATCATGTGAGTCATCTTGAGTTTTATCTCGATTCTGATTTGGTTTGGAATACCTCTCCATGGGAGCCACTTATGTACGAAGTAAGTTACCATATAACCATTAAGCATGCTAGACCAATCTCTACTCAAGAACATGCCCTATGCATCCGGTATGTCTACCACTTGGATGTCAATAAACTATTGAATTATTGGATATGAATCCAATTACATATGTATGTGGTTCAACTTGCCCACCACTTTCACCTCTGTCTTATCTAGTTGGACAAATTTTATGTTTGATTTCACCAGATTGAGGCCCAATTATTGACAAATTGCATATGGCATAATGTTACCCAAAGCACTTGAATCCACAAGACAATTATGTAAGTTTTTACCAAAAATATGAACTATAAGCTAGAAAAGGTGAATTTTTTTAGTAATAATTCTTTTTTATTAGAATATGAAGCAACTCATAAATAGTTATATTTGCATTTGTTCTTTTCAGATCCTCTAAGATGTTATACATAAGTTTATTTTGATCTGTTAGTTTATCAAGTTGTAGATGGGTTATATTGTTCTTGGATTGATAATATGTTAGAGGTTGCTCAGGTGGAGGAGGATTATTTCTTGAATCTAGATCAGGTGGAACCTGAGTGTTATTTGGAAGATAGAGGTGGCCAAAGGGTTTTGAAATTTGCTCCTCAACTGATAATTTTTTTCCCTTTGGAACTAATTAAAGGCATGGACCTCATCTAAGTTATCCTTGGGATCATTATCATCCTCAAATGGGAACTCATAAGTTTCCAATACTAGGGTTGTATTTATGTTTCCTCCATATTAGTTTGGATTGTCATTAGGTGTGGGAACTATTTCGAAATTGTCCATCTCATTTTAAAAGATATTAAAGGTAGCTATGAATTTGACATAATATATTTCAACATGATTAGCTATGTTTTCACTCTACACCATGTTGATAAGGCCAAGTCAAGCATGTTCACTAAGTCTGAAGCCTTATTTTTGGTATTCTACTTTGTATTATCTAAGGGACTAGGAATGTTTCCATTTTAGGCCATTATTCCATTGCCTATTATTCCTATGAAAGTTAAAATTCCTAATTATAGGTGGGTTGTTTGTGGTTTGGTTTGTGCTATTAAGCACTTGTATTCACAAAGTAACCATGTAATTTGATAACCTTTAGACCATTTGATGCAAATTGGCCACTTGAGGATTTGAATTGGTCTTCTATTGGTTTGCCATTTGTGGTTGTGGATTGACCACAAGTGCAACAACATTTAACAAATTTGGGGTAGCCTTATATGGTTGATTATGATCATTGTTTGCAGGTGTTTGATTATGGATAAATGAAGATATAACTTGTTGATTACCACTTGAAACAACATAACCGCTAGTGATTGGCATAGTAACATCATTTTTATATGCCATGGGAATTAATTGTTGATTAATTGTGTGTGGTATTATGTGATGTGGATGTGTATATGGCTATCCACTAGGCATGATGTTCAAAGAGAGTAGATTAGACACTAGATTTTGACTTGAATACATAGTTCTTAGGATTGAGTTCATCAATTTCATGTTCTATATGAGAGCTTGATTGAGTATGAGTATTTGATTGTAATCACTTTATTGCCCTAATGATGGTAGTGGTCCTGCACCATACCCTTGTCGGGCCATCTGATGTTAAATATTAACATTTTCATTAGAATATGAGGATAAAGATGTGAGCCTAGTAGGAATTCTCCTAAAGAACATGGATCTTAATAGATCAAGGGATCTCAAGTAGATATGAATAGTTGGATCCTTTATTAAGAGGTATGGGTATTTTTGCCTCAGGTATAAATTGTGACACTGAGCATTAAGCATGTTCATGGGTTCATTTGGTTCTCTTTTAGTAGAAGTAAAGTGCTGATATAAAATAACTAAATCAATTAGAAGCCTAAAATGATTCACAAACATTATCTCAAGGTCAACCCAAGAGGTGATAGAGCCAACTAATAATCCTAAATACCAGGCATAGGTAGTTTCCCCAAAGAATAGGGAAATGAAAAACATGCTACATCCTCATATTGAACTTGGGTTCAAATAAGGGCATCTTTGAATGCCTAGATGTGTTCTTTAGTAGTCTAAATTCTACCAGTTTCATATTTTAGATGTAACTTGTTTGGGTTCTTAGATAGGTCATGAAGGATCCTTGGAGCATTCACAGGGAAATTGCCTTGACCAAACTACGCCATTGGATTGGCCATTTATTGATTTAGAGGGACAACAAATGGATTAATGAAAGGAGTGGCTAGATTTATTAGTGAGCTAGCAACTGATTAGATAGGTTTAATTTTTACTTTTCATTTATTAGTCCTCAATTTTATATGTTCACTGAGTTAGAAGAGTTCAAATTTGACTCTAATAGACTTTGATCTAGTGTTTATCCTCTTGTTTTCCAACTTTAATTATAGTATAATTTAGTGTAGGCAAATGCTTCTAAAGAGTTTCAGTTTTAGCCTTGATTTTGATCAAATCTTAGCTTGTGTTCACATGCCCTCCTTCTAGTGCCAAAGATGTTGATTCATGTTTTGACACAACAACTTAGGTAGGGGTTTTTAAGTCTTGTCTTTCTTGCAAAGAAGGTTTATACAAGAAAAACCCTTCTTAAGGGCTATATCTACCAGGTCTTAGTAATTGATCTTCACTTAGTTGGTCTATGTGCAACTATTTCATATGTTTTATCCTTTTAGGAATTAAATAATTTAAATCCAAACGTTGATAAAGTGATGGAGTAAAAGAAATAAATGTAGATAACTATTACAAATGATTAATTTAATTGATTTACCCTACATAGGAAGTGTAAAGGAGAGAGTCAACTTATCTAAAATGAAATACACATTACTAGGTGACATTACTGCTAGAATACATCACAAGAATAGTTAGGATCACCTTCATTTTGACACTAGTGTTTTTACCTATCTTAGGTCAATAACATTGTCAGGTGGATTATAACATGTTGTGATATTGGAAAAGGGCACCTATGCCCATTGTCCTTTTGCAGACAAGGGTCTTGAAATTTGTGGGGAAGCTACGAGAGGTATTCTAAATCTTGTGTGTCCTCAGGAACTTTTGATCATCCTTCTATGTCAGTTATGTTTGCTTCTTCTTAAAAACCTTAATGAATACCTGCACATGTGAAACAACAATGAAATCAAATACAAAAAGTAGGGGAAAATATGGGTTGTGGGATGTTATAATTGAACAAGCTAGAACCCTTACTATTTTGGTTGATGCCTAAATTAACCCTAGTGATAGGGTTCTCAAATTGAATGCAGTTCTCCCTTAGGAAACATGCATAAACAATGTGCATGGTATACAAGAATGACTTTCACTTAGGCCCTTCTTTGATCAAGAATGCAAATATAAATGGGATGTTAAGTAAATATGTAAAATGTTGAGCTATATTATTGAGTAATTTTTATGTAATTATGTGCCAAATTAGTAAGTGTTAGGTGTAGAATGCCTTATGAAGCTCTTTATATAGAATGATCTTTATTTTGAATTATAAGATAATTGCTCATAGGCAGACAATGTAAAAAGATAAATATAATCATAAGAGGAGACCCAAAAGAGGGTAAGGACCCAAAATAAGTTAAAAACATGACCATTAGACACTAGGGCTAAGGTGGAAAATAAAGTGGTGCACTCTTATCCAAGACTATGCTATTGTTATGTGTGCATAAAACTAGGTTATGACTGGGATAAATAGGCTAGGGACATTGTGAATGGAAAGGGGATGACATGAAACTATTAAGGGTGTAAAATAAGGAAAATAAGTTAAAATAAAGACCAAACTGACATCAAAATACCTAAGTGACATGTGTGAACAAGACTCTTATTCAACATTAAGAACTTCCTATGAAAGAGCTAAAAAAGACATAATACTAATGTTTTATTGATCAAATTAGGGTGTGTACATTTTCCACCCTTTTAATATAGTAATGCAATGGAATGAAAGTACTAGAGTAAAAGAAAAATAAAATGTGTACATGTACTTGTGTGATTAACCTCTGTAGATAATAGATGTGCTCTGTCCCAACCCACTCCTTGGCCAAAGAAGTAGATAGAATTGGATTAATGTCTTTGAAGAGAAAATCCATAATGTGGGTATCCTCTATACTGAATCTAAATAATTGACTGTATTATGAGAGACAAAACCCTATTTTCCCTCACTCTGATATGTGAACTAAGTGCGAGAAGTAATTTGTAAGTGTGGAGAAATAATCTATGTTTGCCCCCACTTTTTTTATGCATATGAGTCTAAAAAGAGGTGTGATCAGAGGTGAAAACTACTACTTGACCCATGTCATTGTACAAATTGGTGTAATGTAGGTCTTGTGAAAACTATGGATCAACCACTATAGATGGCCATATGACCCAATTTGGCAAAATATAGTGATATGAATATAGAGAATGGTATAATATACCATTCTATTTGTATAACATGGTGAAATTATGAAGGATTGTGAACAAGTGCCCTACATCATGCCTCCAAACTTGATATCTGAGTGGTGTAGTTATGTAACATGTGTAAAAACTATATATATATATATATATGTATGTATGTATGTATATATATATATATGTATATATATGTGTGTGTGTGTGTATATATATATATATATATATATATATATATATATATATATATATATGGATGTTGTATTATGTGTGTGCCCCCATAGTCATAATCTATCTAGAATTGTATTAGAATCCATGTAAAACCTAAGAACCTAAAATAATATCTAACAAAAAATGTGGAACCTTGTAAATTTGGGTCAAACTATGTATATGTATATCTAAGTGTCTGAATAAATAAACCATGTATCTAAGCCTAAATATCTAAGTATCTAAATAAATATGTGTAACTTTATATTTGATCTTGAGTATCTGAGTAAATCTATGTAATTATATATCTAGGCCTGAGTATCTGAGTAAATGTATGTAACTATATATCTAAGCCTAAATATTTGAGTAAATCTATGTAACTATATATATGAGCTTGAGTATATGATTAAATTTATGTAAATGTATATCTAATCCTGAATAACTAGGTAAATCTGTGTTGGTCTGAATGGTGTATGTATGCCCCCCTTTTAGTGAGGGATTTGAGACCGAAGTAAGGACATTGAACCATAAGTTATACCAGAATGTATGTTACTGAGTAGTTAGTGTTTGATAATATGATTATGGGATTGATGGCATTGATAATTTTAGAATAATTATTGATAGATTGAGATTAAGATAGATCTATGGTCTATAGTGAGTTACTTAAGGAAAATATGTGTTTGGCCTCCACAGAGGCAATTTGAATGGAATAAAAACAAAATTAGTATGGTGTAGAGTATATCATCATTGAAGATAGTTCATAAATTAGAGCTATAGGGGATGAGATATTGCAATTGGAAGTTTTTGGTAATAGTTGGTGAAATGTGCATGTGGGGCCAAACTTAGGTAGGTGGCATTTGCAAAAGCATGGTTTAAATAGGTTGGATTGATTGAGTTTAAAGTCATTTGAAATTTTAGATTTTGAGATAACTATTGCTCTGAGCTGAGAAAATATGTTGAGGAAATGAGGTGCTCACATGACCCATTACAAGGAAGTGGAGGTGTTAATTCAGGCTAGTGAGGAGGTTGGACTGTTAAGGATTCTACAATTTTTTGTGTATTTGAATATTTTGGTTAATTTTATCATGTTTTTTCATGTAAAATATGTTAGATTAGGGATTTTTTGAGGGATCTGCTATCATCTGAAGGATGATGCTAGTGTCTTAGGGTTGTCATGCTACTATCCAAGGACCATGCTATTGTCCAGTGCTATAGTCCTGTGGTAGTGTTAATGTCTAGTGTTAGCATCCTATCTACAATGTTGTCATCCTATAGTTAGGATAGTGAAATTTTTGAATTGAAATTGTATTTAATGATTTTTTAAGTATGTAGATTTGATATTTAAAATGATAATGTCATATTTTGGTTTTTTTGTAGGTGGTTGTATGCATGAGAGAGTTCTAGAGGGGTTAGATGATGGAGTGTCTACATGGGCTGCCCCTAATAGATGATGAGAGAGTAATAGTATATAGGGCTAGTTTAGGGTATTTGGCATCATTGACACCAATTCCATGGGATTATCATATGATGATAGCATTATGTGAGTGATCAGATGCCGATACATATACCTTTTCGCTTCCCACTAGAGAGATGACTATTACTCTAGAAGATGTGTACAAAATATTGAGGATACCCATTATTGGCCAACGAGTGGTATTTTAGGATGTAGGTGGATAAAGAGACATAGACCAGGCCTCAAGGTATTTTGAATCCATGCCTATAAGGATGCAATACTGGGGCAATAGTAGTGATGTACTTTTGTTTGTGATTGTTAGAATGAATGTTTTACAGTTGTGGAAGTTTCTGACAGTCTTATTGGCTTCATTTATTGTAGTTGATGGTAGTAGTGTGTCTATTACATATAGGATGCACAATATTGTTTAGAATATAGAGGATCATAGGACCGTATACTCATGGGGTCACATCATACTGGCCCACCTATATCAAGATTTGTATTAGTTTACTTAGGAGTTGTGCAGTTGTGGGATTGGGTCATCAACATTATTAGGCTTATGAGCATATTATGGTGGCTAGACCAAAGGGGTTTCCATGTAAATATTAGGTATTAGGTATTTATGTAGAGGTGGATGGGCACAACCCCTATGTGATGAAGGAGAATGATGCTTTATCGACAGGTGTTATATTGAGTTATAACTCAAGATATTATTTGGAGACCATATAGGGGATTTTAGGGATGGCCTAAGGATGGGGTTCAATTGAGATAGATTTGGGGTGAGTTATTGGTTTCATGATTGATGGACCACTATTTTTTAGATATTTTAGTATGAGTGGGTTACATGGCCATTTGGTGTGGTTTAAGATGTGCCCCCCACACTATGGGTGTGGGTGAGGAGTACTTAGTCCACAGTGAGGTTGGGTAGCAGTGCTATACCTATGGTGGCTGAGTTGGTCCCAATTCTAGTGATAGAGAGAGATGTGGTGATAAAGGTACCAAATGTGGGCAATGTGGGGGCTACAGATGCCTATATAATATGGTGGGGACAACATAAATAGGTAACCTTATTTTTAGGAGATGGAGCCATTATGGAGGATGTGCAGAGCTAGATCCCATTAAAAAATATGGGGGTTTTTATTATTGTATATTGTTATTCTTGGTTTGCTTAGTATTGGCTTATTGAGTAGATGTCTAATGCATTATGTTAGTATGCATAGGTACAAGAGATGATGAGTACTAGGAGACTATCATTGAGGTTGTATTATAAGAGATTACACAACACATTCCTAATGATGAAATAAATGATGGGCTGGTGGAGTGGGCTATGAAGGTTGTATATATCCATGCACACTTATTTGATCGAATGGCTATTATGACTATAGCATTTAGGTAGGTAACAATAAGCAAAGATGAGGTACATGTAGAGTTATATAGGTGAGCTATGCCCCTACCTGATAGTTTGGGTGGGGTAGGTGGTAGGATAGTAAATGATTATATTCATCTATAGTGTGAGGATATGGAGGTGATGTCTGAGCTAGAAATGCTTCAAAAAAGAGAGAGTAGGCATAGGTATCAATCTAGGTCTAGAGGGGATGTAGGTACATCAAGTTCTAGTGGGTATGCAGATGAGAGTGAGGGTGATGAGATAGGTCATGGTGATCAAGCTCTTATTATTGAGTGATTATTTAGCATTTTATGAATTTTTTTCTGAATTACACACACACACATACACACACATTGACTTTTTTGATATATGGACATCAAGTTATGTGATATTTTGATTGTAGTATTGTTTATTTGATTAAATGTTTTGATTATGTTCATGGATTTTGTGTTGATTGGAAATGTGTCATTTGGATTGAAATGTGTATGATTGATTAGATAATGATAATTTATTTTATTTATATATAGATTTTGAGTAGATATTGATACTCGATTGAAAATGTTAGTTGTTAGTATTGGTGACATGGAAGTACCGTAGTATATGTTAGTGTTGATCTTGTGATTGCGACATGCACTATTTGAATCTTGCTAAAAGAGTAAACAAGTGACCATATTTATCATGCTATGTAGGTATAGAAATATCCTCGTGAACTAATACTAATCATGGTGCATTGGTAATGGCTAGATTTAAAAACCTTGTAATGAACAACTTAATCGACCATCATACTAAAACTATACTCTGATGTGCATTATCTCTTGCAAATATATTAATTAGTTTTCATACTAAGAATAGTGGTTTGTCTAATAATGTAAATACGATATCATGAAGCCTATCGCTATCTAAATATAACTGTATAGGCACTTTGCTGGTGTCCTGTGCTCTAGTCAATATGGGAGATGATCTATGAAGTAATTTTTTGCATTTGTTGAGTACCTTGATTAGTTGTTTTAGTGCCACTCTTTCCTTGGGCATAGTTGTATTAGGTGCTTGGATAAATTGGATGATTGTGATTGTGATAGATCTAAATCAAAATCTAACTCTGAATGTATCTCAGCTAGTCCCCATGTCTTTTTTGATGTCATAACTATATAACATAGATGTCAAAATGATCTAGATGTCTCATATAAAAATTTATCCTTAAGAGGAAAAATGAGGCCTTTAGTAAAGATGTACTGTACCTCCAAATCTATCAGTTGGTAGATCAACTATCACATACATGATTTGATTCATAAAATGTAATTACTTACTAGTTCTGACTTACCCTAGTATAGTGAAGGAATATTCTCATACATGAATTGAGATCCCTTATTTTGGATATAATGCATGAGAAAGACTTATTTTAAGTCATCATATGTATGTAGTGAACCACTAGAGAGTGAATAATGGAACCAATTTAATGCCTCATCCTTTAGACTCTTGGGAAATAACTGTAGGAGAGTCAAACTACTAGTGGTATATGCCATAGCCTTTTTATAGGATTTGAGATACAAATATGTATCTCCATGTCCATTGAACTTAGGTAATGTTGGTATTTGATACTTATTTGGTAGTGCTACATTGACGGTTGTGCACGGGATAGGATTACTTTGGATAACATTGGAATCAACCAAGAGTAATATGCTTTACTTTCCAAGGTGAGTTGATGTACTTGTTGTTATAAAGTACCCATGACATACCATCAAGGAGATTACCTCTTGAGATGCTATGTTAACATCATTAAGAGGTTGATTTAAACATTGAATATTATTATCAATTTTAGCCATTGGTACACTATTTTGTGGAACATTATTAGATATATTGGGTTCGTTCATCACAACCTTTAGAGGGGTGATAACTTGGACTTGGTGAGAGGGAAATTGGCTATCACCCTCATGGAGGTTAGAATGAGGAATAGGTTCTTATGTAGTAAATAGGGGTATATGAGATTAATTGGTATCTCTTAATTTGTTAATTGGTAAAGAAGTGTCACATGTTAATGGAACATAAGACATTATTATCATGCAAATGTAAATGATGTAAACTAGGAACATGAGTATAAGCTTGTACATTTTATCTGAAGACATATTATTGCTTGAATTATCATTTAGCAAGCAATCAATTTTGACATGAGAAATGGGTGAAGTAGAGAGAGGAGTAAACTCAATTTCTTATTCCCTAAAATCATAGTAATAATTGTTACTCCAAGTTTCATAAAAATTAGAATTATTTTCACTTGTAGAATTAAGAGAATAAGAATTCATTTTCATGCTCAGTAAGAGAAACAATAGAAGAAAATTTTAACTTTTTACTACTGTGCAACATGTCATCATGTGTAGATGGAATGAAATGTGTATCTTCACTAGCTATGAGTGGAATGCACATGTTGTCATTACTTTCAATAATGGAGTCAAGTGTATAATAAATAACAATCATATTTTCATTTGGAATATTATGACATGTAGGAGATTGGTTAGATATATTTGAATTATCTATATCTTACATGGAATTAATATGTTGAGCTTGAAAGGTGAAATAAGGTGACAACGTAATATCATCTACTTTAGTTTGTGAATATGTAAAAGGTGTAATATCAATTGTACATGCTTTTTTAAATTGAATTGAGAAAGGTGAAGAAAGTACATTTTCCTTTTTTACATTAGGAACATCATGTGAAGGAATAATATTAATCAAATCATGCAAAAGTAGATTGATTTTATTGCTCTTATATTGTTTTAATTTGGATAAAGATGTGGTAAAAGTGGTTGAAAAGCTAGGATCATGTTCAAACAAAGCACTACCTGTAAGGGGCTCTTTTAGCCTTATGTTTTTAAGTTAATTTTGATAAATGGGGAAAGAGAGAGGAGAAGGAGAAGAAGATGCATCTAATCTATCCTCATTATCACTTTTATTATCATGCTCATAGTAATAATCATATCCATCATTACAGTAATAATCATCATCATTATAATTTAAGGAATTCTCATTATCATGTGCTAGTGTACAATTTTGAAAATTAGTTAACTCATTTTCATAGTTATGAGAAAATTTTAAAAATTGATCAATTAGGTAAGGGGAAAGAGATTCCATAGAGGTCATCTTAAACATACAAAAAAAGAGAAAGTAAATAGTAAACAATAAGAAAATAATGGGTAAGAGATAATCCAACATAAATGAATATAAAAATATGTTAAATATTCATCCCAAACTATAAAAAATCAGAGGTTGACTTGAAACACTAAGGGATAATATTTGGATGTGTAAGGACCTAATATGAAGATTTAAGGTCTTGAAGGGTTTATAGGTATAATTTAAAATATTAAATCAATGAAAACCCTATTATAATATTGATATGGATTGTTTAGAATGTGAAAACATAGGATAAAATCATAATTTAATAAACCCTAATTAATTACATAGAAAGGAGAAGGCAAATCCTAGGAAGTAATTAGTGTTGTTAAGCAATGTTTGAAGTAAGTTGGGTTCACCAAATGCTTTATCAAACTTAGGATTTAATCTATTTAATTCTCAAAAGGATAAAACACCATACAAGGGGCTTGTTTTAAAAATGAAGATTTGAAGGTCCAACTAGTTTTAACATCTATGAAGAGAGTGAAACTTTCAAGGACAATGTTTGCATTACTTGTGTTTAAAGAATATAACATTCTAGGATGTGCATATAAAGACTATAAATGATTCCTATCAAGAGTTCATCAAGTGTAGACAAAAATAATGTTGTAATGTTGATAAAAAAATCATTAATTAAGATATTCATGAAAATTCATATTGCATCCATTAATACCCAATCTCTAAACTAACATATTCATAAAAGAAAATCCAAAAGAGGAGGGAGGAAAGAGAGAAAAAGCCATGTTTCCATGATGATGACTCTAAAATGTCTGATTGAGAAAATCCACATAAACCAATCCTTAATTGAGTCAGACCTAGCACAACTTTAACTTGAGGATAGTGAAAGAGTATGGGTGGAAGTAACTAAGAGAAAAGAAGACCATAACCACTATATGCATGTGTAGAAAATGGACACTGGTCTCTAAAATAATAAAAGTATCTAGACATTTAATTTTGATAAATCAATGTTGGGATTTACAAAATTCTTTCAATTACAAAATTCACTACATGACAACCAAGCCAAATCTAAGAGAGAGGGAGAGACTATTCTAGAAAATAGTAAAATGCATAAAAAATGTCTAATTCAATTGAAATTCACAAAGAACCAACTTTTTGAAAGGTTTTCAAATTCATTTATATAGACCCCTTTTTGCCTCAAGCTAGTTTTTAAATTCTTCCCTTTAGTGGGGCAATTACAAAAATTAACTAGTGATAGGGGATGTGGTTTAGATCTTTGATAGTTTTTGCCTCAAGCTAGTTTTTAAATTCTTCCCTTTAGTGGGGCAATTACAAAAATTAACTAGTGATAGGGGATGTGGTTTAGATCTTTGATAGATTATCTTTGTGGCACACTCTACAATAAGAACTATACTCCTAGACAAAATATTTTATCCCTTTCTATAGACTTTGAGCTACTACCATAAAGGCATGCATTATATTTCATGTCCTTATGCGATGACTAAATGTGTTAGACATATTCATGATTTACGTTAATAGCCTCTATAGACTACAATCAATGTTGCATCCAAATTTCTAATTACAAAGTTTCATGTTTCACCTTTTATTTAAATGCACAACCCACACATAATTTTTATGGTCTTGATGGCTAGACATGACATCAATATTATTTTCCTTATTTTAACAACATCATTAGGTCGACATAGCAGTCCCCTAGATTTTAGTTCTTTCTTCACTTTTTAGGCTCCCTTTTGTCTTTATTATTTTGACTGACACTCCTTGCCTTTGGTTTATGGTCCCTGGGCTCAAAGGATGATGTCATATGGAATAATATATTTTGGCTTCTTTGTGTTTCACTTATCCTTCTTTTCTATCTTTGATCTTTGATCAAACATGATCGTGCTATGCAACATGATCACAAAGCTTCCTAGTTGTCTTTATGTATTTATTTCTTATTGAGTCCCAGGCTCTCAAAATGCTACCATGTGGCTAGAACTTCGGGGGCTTTGGGTTGATTTCATGATCTATTGGCTCCTACAAACCATCAATCTAAGAGATTGAATGGTTGGTGGGCCTTTGACACTCTCCATTGATTTTGGCTTCTTGAGGGGTCAAAATTCCTATAATTGTGCCATGTGGCATGATCTTGGGATTTCAAGGTTAGGACTTAAGACTTATTTTGAGTTCACTCTTGATTATCTAACCTCCATGATCATGCTATATAGCATAATCATAGAGCCTGAGGCATCTAAACACTTAGTCACTTTTTCAAATATATTTACTTTGGTAGCATCTCTAGATGGTTGACACATGGTAGGATCTGCACTAAATCTCTTAAACTTACACATTTTGATGAATAAGAAAACATCAATGGCAAGGGCAATAAGTATTAAATGGATAAAAATAATGCAATACTAAAGTACCAATTTTCTATGTTAAAATAAATCATTCACATATACTAGATATTTTTGATTAAAATAAGGCCCTCCACGTCTAAAACACTCAACATATTAATCTATATATATTGAATTCAAATTCAAATCCAAATCTATAAAAGACCCATTATTCAGACTTCCTTTTATAAAATATCCCTTTTTTAATTTTGATAGCATTGAAATTTGATACAACTATCAATTTTAAGCTAGTGTTAATTACCACATGGTAAGTTGTCATTAGTTTGGGACCTAAGAACTAATAATTATTGATGGTTAGACACCCATAAAATTTATGTTAGAGGGTCTGATAATGTCATCAAGTCCATGTGGATGTCCCTTGTTCACCAGTATATGACTTCTTATTCACAGGATAGTGCCACGTGATATCATCCTAGCTTTGAGATATGTGGGATGGAATGCAATCATGCCACATGGCACAATCATGGAGCCTCTAGATCATCACTATGGATAGGCTCCCCTCTAAGTCTCAAGCTCTAGAGATGATGCCACATGACATGATCTCAGTACTTTGGGCCTTAGAGAGAACTTGGTCTTTGGTATTACTTTATTAAGGATCAACCTGAGTCATCGATCTAAAGATCGAATGGTGGGTAGGAATTTGGAGAGTCTTAGGGGCCTAGATGCTTTGGATGGATTAGTCTCAAGTTGAACATGATTTGTTGATCCAAGATCGAATGGTTGACAATGATTCAAGAAGTTTTAGACTTTGGTTTTGTATAGATAAACCCTGGTATTCCACAAAGGTGACACATATCATAATCTCGAGAAGTCATGGAGCCCAAAAGATAACCAAATCTATAAAATGATTTATATTTCTTGACATATGCAAGCCATCTGATGGATGATTAGACGGTCTAAGGGAGTATCATTTTGAATTTATAAACCTTTAGATGAGCCCCCAAGCTCCAGATAAACATGATAGTGACACATATCATAATCTTAGGGGCATAAGATTTTTGAGCCCATAAGATCCTATAAATGACTAAGTAAAATAAAAGGATAAATAAAGATGAAGACTGTAAACAAGGAACTTTTCTAAAATAAGATATAAATGGTTTATCAATTTAAGCCAAGGTCTTGACTTTGATCATTGATACAACTTGGAAACTTGCATTTTTGAAGCTCGAAACCATAAAACCATATTTTCTAAAAGGTTGAGACACTATAAAAACTAGGTCTAATATCCATGAAAATCAACTTAGCCTAATGGGTTGACTTGGACTTTGCAACTTTAAGCAATTAATAACAAAGTTATAAAATTCTAAATTATCCACTTAAAAGACCCAAATACTAACCAAGTCTTTTTAATAGAACATTATATAGACTTAGTTATTTACATGGAAATAAAATCACCTTAAAAGTCCAATTAAATTTGAAATACACATCCGACTAAAGGATTATTAATACATGAACAATCACTGAAGATTTTTAGATAATTAAAAGAAAATGTTCAAATTCCATATTATTATTCCAAGGTCAAGGTTCCTTCAAGTAAATTGACATGACACTCCTTAGGTGCAAATAACCTAAATGTTTGTCATTTAATCCATAAATATGCACACTAAGGTTAGAAAAATCCAAGGTTGAGCCATTAACTCCTAAGTGGGAAAAGAATGGAAGACATTTAGATTCGATTTACAGTTTCTTTTAGCAAGAAAACTATAAACCAAAAAATGGGGACCCAAATGATAAACCATTAACACTCTCTATGAGAAAGGGTACAAATTTAAGAGAAAAAAGAGGTTCCATGATTTGAATGATGAAATTAGGGCATGTCGATGTAGGCATCAACAAAAAAGAGCTATTTATTTTGGTTTATTTTGTTCTTCTATTGATAATACTAAACTATATAGTTATTGTGATGCTGACCATGATGGTGATACTATAGATAAAAAACCTACTTCTGGATATGTGTTTAAGTTTGGTGTAGGTGATATCACTTAGAGCAGTAAAAAATAACCTACTGCCTCTATCTCTTCTACTAAAGTAGAGTATATAAGTTCTATGGAAGCTTCTAAAGAAGCCATGTGGCTATGAAGGTTGTTAAGAGAACTTCATTTAGATGTTTTTCAAAATACCACCCTTCTATGTGATAACCAAAGTTGTATAGCTATGGTAAAAAATCAATTGGAGCATCAAAGAACTAAACATATTGAAGTTCATGTGCATTTTATCTGAGAGAAAGTCCTCAATTGTGATATTGATTTGTAGTTCTATCATAAAAATGAACAAGTGGTAGATATCTTCAAAAAACCACTTAGTGCTACCAAGTTTTGTCATTTTTATGCAATGTTGGGCCTCTCAGAGTTTCCATTGAGGTGAAGTGTGCATGACAATGTCACTTCTTAACGACCATGTGTTCTTTATTCTTCTCTATACTTCTCATTATAAAAACATTGTAATATATAACTTTACGTGATTTTAGTAAACTTCATGTGAAAGTTTTACTTTTGTGCCTAATACATAAAATCATACTTTATAATGGAGGTCCTTATGTTATAAAGGGATCCAATAACGCTTAGATGATTATTCATGATAAATTATGAGATGTAGTCTCACGATCATGCTAGCCTAAACTTACTTTAAGTAGTTTATGGATTACAATTCCTTTTATTTCAAAAGGTGATATTTGGAATGATGAAGGTTTTTAAATCCTTCAATTTTGTGTATAGTACATTTCCTTTATTAAGATGTCTATGAAATGTATCCTCAATTCATATTAAGGGGGAGTATTAGAACATTTAATAGCTAAATAGGTTATTTTAGACCCTTAATTTACTTTGTTATGTAATTAAATAATAATAATTTATTATTTATTAACATGAGGGGAAAACCTCATGTAAATAAATAATAAAATATAATTTTTTATTAATTACCAAATTATTTTTAAATGATTCTCGAAGAAGGATGGATCCATTGGTTACGAGGGTCACCTCCCTTCATCCCAATTATAAATAGGGTTTTACCCCTATTGTAATTCATCAAACACACTTGGTGAAAACATTTGAAATTTGAGTGAATTGATATTTGCATGTAGAAAATGTCTTGTAAAGGCTTTGTGTAGAAGGTTCATTAGAGAAGAAGTGAGAAGGATAAACGCTGTATATTTGGGTAAATAGTTTCTCACATATATGTGTATCATCTTTGTGGGTTTTTTACCACTTGAAGTTTTTCCCATGTTTTTTTAAAGGTTAAATGGGGGATTTTTATGGTTAGGGTCCCCAAACCCTAAAAGAGGTAAACATAAAAAGAGAACAAAGGACCCACCATGTCCTCAAGAGAAACAAAAAATAAATAGAAACATAAGCATTTACAAAATGCCAAAATATAACCCAAAAGCAGTAATATAAATGCCAGAAGTAAAAAGTAACTAGAAGAGAACCAGAAACCTACTCCATATCCATGTTGTTAGCAACTTCTTCCCAATAGCTCTTCATACATTTAAGATTTGAGCCAATTTAAAGGAGTAACTTTTCCTTATCAATATCTTTGAACATTCACTACATTGAATGTGTTTATCTTTGCCCTTAAAAGATGTCCTTGTATCAAATAGTTCCCCCATATGAGCTATTAAATTTTACACATTTTGGATCCCTTCGTGCATAGCCACCTTATTAAAATTAACCAGTAAATTGATGTTGTTTTTAAGTTTATCATTTTCATATTTACGAATACCAACGCTCTCTCTGAGCCCTTGAATTTTCAAATTGGAATCATTGTTAGGATATTTTTATGCCAGTCTATCATTATCTTGATGCAAAATTTTTACGTTACCTTTAAGATAAAACATCTCCCTCATGAACCATCTCAATATCAACTTTTTAAAATTGAGTTCTTCCTCAATATTATCGATACTTTGTTTTCATTTCATAGAATCAACCAAAACATTGAAATTTTCATTCAGGTTATCAGCCTCACTACTAAAAATTCCCCCTCTTTTTCCCTGGGATCATCCCTTATTTTCCTCTTTCCTGAGTCCTTTTTCTTAGCATAATTAACAATGTTCTCCATTTCTAACCCCTTGTAAGTGTTTGTGTCATCTTTGCCAATAGTCTCTTCCTCAATCAAAATAGAATTCCTCATTGTTTGTCTTATTTTTCTAGTGTTAGAAGGTTTCTTACTTGAAGTAGATGGCTCCTTAGTAACACTTCTCAAATGAGTCTTATTTCTAATATATTGAGGTTTTGGAGTAATCTTATCTTCATTAAGTTCTTTGTCATTTGAAGAGTTATTTCCTCGATATTTAATCCAGATCTTCTTCACTTTCCTAACATCAACAAGCCTCCCATCGTCTTTGCTTTTTTAGGGATTTGGAATTTTGGGGTAATCTAGTTCATCCCTTTGAAATACTTATGAATAAGAAAAATCACTCCTTCATGCCTAGGGAATAGATATTTACCCTTTTTGAATTTTTCAATGGAAGACTCCATAGAAAGTAGAATATAAAATGAGAGACTCAGGGGTATGACATCCCTGAAGTAAATTAAGAAAACAAATAAAGACCAATGAACAACATTGAACCTACATTCAAGAGTAATTTATTTCATGAGATGAAAATCCATGTCCCCAAAAGGTCTTGACAAAGATTTATGATCAAACCTATTGTGCAAAACCTCCAGTGTTTCTCCTTCCATCCAGAAAGTAATTTTCTCCTTCTTAAAGTCTCTACTCATTTTATAAAAGTTAGTCACCTCCATCTCCAGAATAGTAACATGTGTTATCATTTCTTTAGACACCTCCAATAAAATGCCATTGATGTTCAAGGTTATGTTATTCCATGATTCCACAACTAAGGTTAAAACATGTCTATCATGATCTTCAATTCTTTGCATGAAACTTGCCAATCCCCCTATTTGAAGAACATCCCAAACTTCCTCATTATTTTAAAAATCCTTAGGCATTTTTGGTTCAATCTTACTAGGAAGCCCCATGAGGGAAAAGTTAGTTTGATTATATCCCTTTTCTCTGCACTAGGGGATTTTTGGGATTTCCAAAATCCAAAACATAGTACACCTAAAATGACCTAAGAGAACCCACTCAAACCCATCAAAATGATGGATCTAACTTTCCCTTCTACTCCATGTATATAGAAGCATCTCCTTAGGAACTTTAGAGAGTGAAAAAAAACTTAACAAATAAAATACTAACCAAAGAAACACAACCATAAAGTTCCCATGAACTTTATAAAAGTAAGTAGGGAAAACCCCACATAATCAAACATTTTGATCATTAAAAACCACTTTCTCATTAATCCTTTGACTAATATCCTAAGGTATATATTCTCTCACAGTCCAACTAGACATACCTAAAGATCTAACACCCCTATTAATGAACAAATCAACAACCTCGTTGCATTTTAGATAGACATGTTGAATGACCACTTCTTTCCTAGTGTCTATGATTGAAATATCCTCATCCACCACTTGTTTGATTGTCTAACTAACTATATTTTTTTTGGAAATATAATTCACTATATTTAATGAATCCCCCTTTATGATGAGAAGTTGAACTCCAAGTTATCTGGCCAATTTTAAACCCCATAGGGTAGTAAGGGATTCTACCAAGTGATTTTATTTGATCCCCATATCCCTAACATAAGTAGCCACAAACCTTCCTTGATGATCCCTTAAAATCCCTCCTCTTCTTAAGGGACCTGGATTCCCTTTATATTCCCCATAAAAATTAATCTTTAACCATCCAATAGGCATAGGTTTCCATTTGGTCCTCTTTCTTATTTCATCTCTAGGATCACTCTTGCCAATTTAGAACCAGTTATTTTTCATACATTAGTATTATTTTACCTTTTTCATTGGGAAAAATATTGAAATATTCCACAATAGCCTAAAAAATACTATTAGCAAGAATCACACTTGTGCACTTTTTATTGTTTCTTTCACCCCAAATTCCCCAATTGATATGAGGGAATGTGATCTTTTTTTATTTAGAAGGTCATTTTGAAAAAGACACTCCTCGGCATACCACAAGTCAAACATAAAACCAATGAATACCCAGAGGACATTGAATTTAATAATAAAGAAGCTCTAAACCTCATGAGCATAAGGATAGTCCATAACTAAATGAGATATAGTTTCATTATCATTTTCACACAAGGGACATCTATTGATCAAAATGAAACCTCTTTTTCTTAAATTATCCATGGTTAGCATTTTGTTTTGATCATCGACACATAAAATGAAGTTAAATTTGGGGATGAGATACTTGTCACATAGCCTATCCTAGTATATGTCATTTCTTGGGATATGAGCTATCAAATTATACCCAAATTTCACTTGATAGTGACCATCAATAGATTCTTTCCAAACCATCTAGTCTTCATTGGTGGTTTTTGACAAGTGATAAGTTCTCACCAAATCATTCAAATTTGACAAAGTGATATTGTCTTCATGATTTATATTGTCAATGCACAATCTTTTATAGCTTTTAGAACCTTCAGTAATCTACCAGTACTCATGAACATTTCTACCATATTTGATTTGAATGAGCTCTTCTAGTTGTTATCAATATTCTAACAAGTTTAGAGGTTGATCTAAAATCCAATAATATTTCCAAAAATTAACCTTCATACCATTTCCAAATTGCCATTTTGATCCTGAGGAGATCAAATCCTTATTAGAATTCAAGAAATTCCAGAAGTGCGAACCCATAATAATTTGTTCATCTTCAAATATGCACATAGGATTTTTGCATTCTAAGTATTTAAATCTTAAAATAGTGACCCAAGTACTATTAACTTTGAGAAATATCTATAAAAATTTGGAGATAACAACTTTATTCATCCATTTTAATTTACGAATGCCTAGACTTCTATAATTTTTTGCTATGTGAACTTTATCCCAAGCCAAAAAATGAATTTGATTTATCTCTTTTGTTCCTGTCCATAAAAATTTCCTTGGAATTTTACTGAGCTTGTCTTCAATGATCTTAGGAAGGTTTAAAAGAGAAAGAAGATAGACCAGAGGCTATGAAAAATGCTTTTGACTAGGAGGTTTTTTACATGTTAATCTTTGTGTCATGTATACAATTTAATCTAGCTATATATGGTTTGCTAATTCATTTACATTATAGATTATACCTATGTGTGTTGTATAGATTCTACATGGAATTTATCAACACTTATTCTCTTGTACAAGAGCTTGTTCTTTCCTATCAAGGAGTTGGATACACATATGGGAATCCTATTAACAAGATCATTGGTTGGGCACATTATATCATTCCCTCCCAACCTCTTAGTTAGGCTAATACCCCCTTGATTATATTCCTTGTGTAGTACCTAATTATACATAGCTTCTTTTCTATTTACTTTTGTTGCTTTTTATCTACACCTAATCTAATTTTATTCTAGCCCTTGGCTCTATCTTTCATTTTGGGGCACTTGTTCCCTTATTTTCTTCAACTCAATTTGAACAATCCAAGATAATTATCTTATTAAGCTTTCAATGCACATCCTTCATGGAAATTCATTTTCTCATTATTACACATCTATACTTTCATGATCCCATTTATCTACTTTTATACGAGTTCACATGGCCATGCTTGTGATATTTGTTACACTACATATACATCAAAATTTGGGGCATTTCATTTGTCTTCTTTCTTTCCATGCTTTGCCTTAGCATCTTGTTGAGGGTTGTTTGAATCTCCTCCTCCTTTCATTTTCAAAACCTTGATGCTTAACTTATTTTTCAAGATTTTCAAACTTTCACTTATGCATATTTCACTTTTCAAATATGGAAAAATATAAAAACATTTAGATATTCTAATAAGTAGAAAAAAATCAAAATATTTTCAAAATTATAAAATTAAAAATTATAAGTATATTATCATGTTGTTGTATTACATATTTTCACATGCCATTTATCATTATGTTTAGTACATAACATATTGCATTATCTTTTCAATAAATAATGCTTTTCACAAGCTATTTGAGTGCAAAACATGACATATTTTTACAAAACCAAGAAATAATCATACACAAACAAAGTTATCTTGATCTAAAATTTATGTATACAATCAATTTGGATAAAGTCACACTAGATAGACAACAATGCACTATGCACCTATCTTCCTACCACAAACCTGTCCCTGTGCATTTTAAATCTTTATTTCTAAATGCAATACAGTTGCAAGGACCTATTATATAGTTTTTGATTACATAACATAAAGCATATTCATATATTAGTCAAATTTACACACTTTTACATGGTTTTTATTATGGACTAGCCTTTTACCCAACAACCTTACTTAGTTGGGGACATCTCATCATTCTATACTAACACTTTTAAAGGTTGTATTTATCCACAACCTCCTTTACATGTTTAACTATAATGAAAATAAATGTTTTAATCTTCATTCATACTTTGCATGTGTCATATGCTATTTTCTAACATAGAAATAAATACATATGATCCAAATATGCTAGCTTCATTTACTGTATATGGTTGTTTCATTACATGACATGATTCAACTTGTTAGCTTATTGAATATAGTCATTGGATTTGTGTACATTAAATATCCACCCTCTTGCTTTCATGGAATCATCATGCCATTATTTTTAGGCCTTAATCTTTCTATGTTTGTGTGATAGTTACATGCACCTTATATTTAGACTTTGGGCCTTATGTGTGACATGTATGCAAAATTTCTAACACTATGCAACATTTTACATGTACCTTGTACGTGGCATTTGGGGAAACTTGCATGAAATTGTGTGAATTGATTACATGTTCATTATTGGATATTATGGTTCCATGATTCCTATCATTCACTATTATGTATCTATTACATATATCTATGGTCTCATGATACATATCATGCACATACTACTTATGTGCTTCGATGTTTCATTTTTCAAAAATACTGTGTTTACAATACATATTCAACACTTTCAAGTTATTTACATCCTTCATACACTACTTTAATTCTATATTCAAATTACATGATGCAATGCAATATACAATATCTTCATATGCTTGAATGTTACATATCTAAAATTCCAATACAATTCAAGTATGCAAAAAATTATTACACAATTATATATTTCACAAATGCTCTCAGTTTTTATTTTTAGACAAGTTATTTACAATAATTTTCCATAATTTCAAAATTGGGGCATCATAATGGGTTTATTTACAAGATTTCACAAGAAATACATTTCACGTTTGGCAATTACT
Source organism: Torreya grandis (assembly GCA_037957365.1). Classification (NCBI taxonomy): domain Eukaryota; kingdom Viridiplantae; phylum Streptophyta; class Pinopsida; order Cupressales; family Taxaceae; genus Torreya; species Torreya grandis. Next base: position 3,261,095 of record JARHVA010000298.1, on the reverse strand, counting down.
ATATGCAAAAATTAAAATTTTTAGATTATGGGAGAATTCAACTTGCTTATGTACTCAACTTTTATATCTAATCACACACATATACACTTGAGGAAAGATATTTAAAATATATTATTATTATTATTTTTTAAATATCAAATTTCCACTCTACAATATATGGGTCATGATATGAATTCATGACCAAGCTACTACTTTACAAAATTCATATTTCTCTTTTTTAAAGTTTCAAGAATTTATAGTTAGAATCTAGATTTGTTTGTAGTAGTATGATTAATATTTTGCAAGTGGACCAAATTTGAGGTTAGTGATTATTCACATCTTGGTTTCACTTTAGCGTGCCATGTACTAATTTTCACATCTTCTTTTCAGCTCAGCAAGTGATCCGCATGAGAGCTTAATAACACTCAACATTTTTATGACACTTTAACGAACCACTTTTTTAGTTACCATCTCTTGATAATTATAAATTACTCTATGAGGGTTGGAGAATACAATATTTTCAAATCAATCATCTTCATTGATTCTTAAAATTGACACTTTATCACTCTGAATTCACCACATGTTCAACACTTCTTCATATGCCTCAATAAAGGGACATGCACATCTCCATGACAAAGATAAAATTTAAACACATTCAGGTTTGCATCTATTTTAATTTATTAATTTTATGAATATCTATAATAAATGGAGAGGGAATGTAAACACTAAAATTAAATCAATAAATGATTGACAATGATTGTCTTTGTCATCTTTACCCTGTTTGGCCAATTTGCCATTCTGATAACCCATAGTCTCTAAGAAAGCCTTCAAAGTAGTGTAATTAATAATAACATATTCCAGACTTCCCTATTTCATTCCTATTTATTATATAATTTAATATCACTCTTGTTTTATAATCCTATGTCCTTTTATGATAAGTCTGCACTAGGTAGATAGGGGTGCACTATGCACCTATCTAGTAGTGTAGACTTGTCTCTTATGCTCTAATGACTATCATTTTATAATGACACACTTCATAATGGATTTACCACAATATCAATAGGTTGGTTATTTTAAACATTAAAAATATTTATCTACAAAAAAAATATACAAATATTATGAAGAAATTGATTAAATACAAAGTAATAATAATATAACTTCATTTTAAAGAAGAACAAGCATTGAAAACTATGAAAATTATTCCAAAAAGGTTGATATAAAAAACATTATAATTGAAAAATATATCATACACAAAGCTGCAACTATAACAATAAAAAAAATCCAAATGTTCATGTTCTATGAATATAAAGTATATTTGGTCCACTGACATAAACCCATCCTTTATATGGTATTAGGAGGACAACTTTTATTTTAAGTACAGATCAAAAAAATTAAACCACTAAGAAATAAAACACTTTTCACAACCACACAAATAGTTTGAAAGTGACTTCCTTGTTCCTTTGATCCTCAAGGTGATAAAAATAGTTTTTTTTCTTGGATTCATAGTTTTAGAACATTACAAACATAAAAAGTATAGTCATCTTTACCTAATAGTGAATCCATCATTTGAAAAAACAAACATAAATAGGATCACACCCTAAAATCTAAACCCTATTTCTCTGACTTGCATATCACGTATTTGATTCTTACAAACTAGAAGCATCAAAATAAATTATGCACATCCATCAAGGCATAATGAAAAGTTGATTTTTGTAGCATACCAATATGGAAAATGTAGAAGCATACAATAGAATATACACCCCTTAGTTATGGGGTTAAAGGGACATTAAAAAATTACTAATAAAAAATTAAAAAATATTGAAATCCTCATAGCTCATTGTCACATGAAATAAAAAAATAGTCCCTTTTTGGATTTTTTTGGACATATAAATTGAGAATAATAGGCTAGGGATCAAAACTTAGACACTATAAGATATTTGTTGAGCATGAAATTTTATTTTTATGGAAAATATAAATGACATAATAGGTCTTCTTATGGAATGTGATCTTTATAACCCTTAAGACATGGGCATGCTCACAAGGCATTCACCAAATGTAAACAATAGATGTCTAAAATAATTATTTTACCTTGTAGATGCCTCTTCCCAATGTTCAAACCATTATACACCCTTGCTCATGTTCCTTCTCTACATGAGATATGTGCTATAAAAACACATATAACAATGACATTAGTGACTCATTCCATTATGCCAACAATTGATCATTATGTATGCATGGCTAACTATGCTAAATATACTAATCAAGATTTCACTTAAACTTATGATGGTTTCCTCATTCTACTAGTCTATGAAGCCTACAAGTATCAAGAGTAAATAATAATAAAACCAAAATTAAAACATTCATGTGAGAATAATAGGCTCATGGATGAATGTGCTTATGCAAAGGAATATTACAACTGATGTTGATGTTCACTAGCTTACTCTCCATGAACATTGCAAAATTTACATGGTCTATAAGTTTATGGACATTATCCAAGTTGTTCACTATCACCTAAAAAAAATTGTATCTAGTTCACTAGACCATATAATAAAAATCCAAATCATGAAAGAAAAAAAGTTTGTAAAGATATAAATTATGAGTCATTGTCTCATTTCACCAAATGTAATGAGAAAGTGTCCAAAAGAATCAATTCACCTTTATGACCATACTCCTAGGTTATTCCAAAGTTATAGCTTTGAAATAGGGTACAAACATCCATCCAAGCATTATAGATAAAAATCATCTGTATTGTTAATGAATCTAATTGGAATAAATGTAGGATGGTCTCAAAGTCTCTATGTGTTTAATGTGATCATTGTATAAATGGTACGAGGGATGACATCCCTTATAACATGAAATACTAAAGTTGTCCAAATGTATTTTAATATTAATGTGGCTTCATAACTAAAGACAAATGGATGTCCTAGATTATGCAAGATGAATGGTTTGTATTTATTTAATGGTTTTTGTTATGTTCATTTCTCAATTTCAAAATTTATGGATATGTTTTCAATATATCCCTTTCAATAATTCTGACATGGAGCCTCAAAAGAACTATATGACATCATACTAAAAACTCTTATCATTACATCAAGAGAAAAAATAAATATATGATTAGATGTAATTGGATTAATCCTACATTGGTAAGAATTATGAGATAACAGTGACTTATAAGATATTCATGTTATAGAAGCTTTGCCTTATAATTATTGCCAAAAAATACACGAGTAAAAATATCATTATGGTGATGACTAATCATGGAGGTCATATTGAAATGAATAAAAAAAATATGATAAAAATCCCACAAAAGAACTAATCTAATTATAAATGTAATTGCTCAAAGGATCATACCTAAGCCATCACCATTGGAAGCATCGAGGATAATGGAAATCAATGAATGACATGACCTTGGATAAGTAGAATACTTACTACTGTTAGGTGAGGGATGAATAATTCAATAGCATGGAAAATAATTGGGATTATGGTCTTGAATAGGCCATTGGACTAATAAATAACCTTTTATTTAAGCTTTGATGGAAAATATCCATACCAATTGTAAATAGGATACAATCCTTGAAATCAACATGATAATACTAGGACAAGTCATCCCCTTTTAGCCATTAAAAAGATTTATTTAGTTTGTTAGCCTTAAATTTTCCTCCTCAAACACCACTATGAAGTTCAATCTCATTTGGATATTTTTTGTCTTATGTACTCTTTGCCTCTAGAAATAACACTATATAATTTAGGTTCATTTAGATCCTCCTTCTCTTATGTGATCTTGAATGTTGGAATATTTTTTAAATGCAAAAACTTATATCAACCTCAACTAAAATCTCACTTCAAAACCATTTTAACTATATTTTTTATTGGATTATTGTTTATATTGTGCATTCTTAGCCCTATAAAGGCAAAGTCTAACTTTAATATTTATAAAATCTATCACTAGACAAAACATTTATCCTATAACAAAGTTATATTATGGGATAAACTCAAATATTTACTAAGCATATACTTTGGGATTCTTGTTATATTTCTACTATTGTCAATATTTATACCACAATGTTGAAATAAATCCACATAAATCCAAGGGACCTGAAACATGCTTCAAATATTACTAACATAACTACACTTTTCCAAGGCCATAAGGGAGATGAACAAAATGATATATTGTCAGAAATTAATAGCCTTCTAGTTTAAAGGTTTGATTAACATACTCATAAAACTTAGGTCTATAAAGGTGAAATGAAGCTATGTGACTCAAAGGGACCCACCACTTTATACAAATGATTGAATTTATTTTCTAACTTATTTGGCTAGCAATCCAAATGATTGCCTCAAACAAGCATCTCTCATACATGCCTATAAACATGCTCACATTTTATAGCATTATAAGTACAATAATAAAATATCAATTTAGTCCTTATAATTTCAAATCAATCTGTAAATTAATTGTTGAAATTAAGTCAACAAATATCTAATATGTGTAATTTTAAATTCATTATTCGTTGATGCATGATTGTTTATTCTTGTGTAGAAATATATTTAATGATGCCCAACTCTTTGACATATTCACTTGTACTTTAAGATAAAAGTCCACCTTTAATTCCTCATACATGAGCCTATTTCTCATGAATAATATTGAAATTAATGTATTAATATTGAAGAATTTAAAATTTATACTAATATTTGTCCTTCCTGACTAAAAATTGGATCATCCTTTCATCACAATCACAACTAAAATAAAACCAATTATGCCACCTATGATTCTCCCATAAATAAGAAATACAAGAGAGAATACGATGAGGTCAATATTGTCAATGAGGAATAAACTAAAAAGGACAATACTGGGAAGATAAATGAAAAGTTTAGTTTTAATCCTCCTAAATATTACACAAACAACCATGGTAAATGCTACTCCTTCGAATAAATTTTGGGTTAGAAGAGCGATGATGCCTAAATAACCAAGGAGGGGAAATCCTACAAGACTTGCATCTTTTCCAACCTAATGATAAGTTTGATGTCTCCATCGAGCCCCTCATGATCATGAGAGATTCGATAAAAAATATAAGAAAAATGGTAAGCAAAGGTGAAGACAATTTAACTCCTAATATTCCCATTCTTTTGACTCCAAATATTATTTCAATTCTTTTGATGATAAATCTAACCATATATATATTAAACTAATTGGTGTTGATGATATGGAAAATCATTAATTTTTTGTCACCACTCATTTAGACTACACTAACGACCCACTTGGATATATTAATGAAGTAAAATATTTAGGTAAAACTTTGGAAGCAACCAACCCCAAAGTTCACATTGAATTCCAATGGAATATTTACTTGCATGCCCAACTTTATTAGTATTCAATCACTGAATAGTTACAATATCTCTATTGGAATCTCCCTTTCAATTATTTTTCATCTTATTTTGAATCAAAGATTTATAATCCTAAAAAATCTTGGCTTTTCCAAAGATACTCTTCTCCAATATGTATTCTAGGTTATCCATACCTCTCATGTCTCTAATGACAATACATTATTGATTTTTAACCCATCGTTGCTCCCTAACTCTGATATTTAGGGTCATTTCCATATATACACATTAAAAATTTAAGTAATAAATATGGCTTAGAATATGGTATTATGGATGAGGGAGATGCTTTGAAGATTATACCTATAATAGTTTTTAACAATCTTGGATTAAACCATAAGAAATTTTTTTCAATCTAATCACAACATTGTAAGTTACAACAAAAAAACATTCAAATCAAGGTTGAATTTATTGCAAAATTAATATAGGCATTTCATACAAGCCATCCTTAGTTAATAATTATTGACACATTAATCTCCTTGAATGTATTCAGAAGCATAGATCAAGATCAAGGTGGGCCAAATTTGATAAATTCATGAGAGATGTGTCATGGGTCCCTTTATACTACCACCTTCATACCTCCTTCATATAATACTATTTATCTTTTTCTATTTCTTGGTCCCTTTTCTAACCTTGTTCATATCTTGCTTACTCAAAATTGACATCACCAGTTAGTCCTAATATGTGTTTCTACTTATAAAAATATTTTAAATAGGTAAAAGGTAGTATACTATTGTATATCTAACATGTAAGAATGTTGGTCCACAAAGTAGTCTTGAGCTATGGGTCAGGGTCATGTGTAAAGGATGTTGGAATGGATATAACAAATATGACCTATGTATATAATATATAATGAGATAATGAGGGTAAATGACCTTAATGGATTTAGGGTGTCATTAGATAGTTAAACAATAGCTGTGATAAATAGGTATAGGACTATGGAAAATGGAAGTGTTGTAATAAAAAATACACAAAGGTAAAAATAAAGCAAATTAAAACAAACATGTACTATACTATCAAATAAATGGAATATACAACATTCATAAATCAATCATGCATTAGATATACTTTCCTTGACTCAAATTATTGGCTAATCTCTTCCTTTGGTTCAAGAACTTTGTGAGAGATGGTTGTAGGTGAAATAAAAAACATATAATAAACCATATCTAGACCATAGTTTAGGGAGTTAGAGACTCCAAAGAATCAACATAACTTGTTGGATCAACTATTATTCTTGAATATTTAAGGCCTTTGAATACAAACTTGTCTTATTTTGGTTAACCTTCCTATCTTTGATTCCTCCTCTTCTTCATAATATGATTTATAAGTGCAAATTGAGTATACATTACTTTTTGGTGATAAATGACTAGAGGAACTTATGAATAAGGGTATTGTTGTCAACCTAGAGTTACACCCTGATTGAAGATGTGCTAAAATGGCTAATCTTCACTCTAGTTGAAATAATGGGATCTTCTCACGAGGGTGGGTGCCTCAATGGTGAGAAGAACCTCTAGAGAAGGCTGTTTCCTATAATATGTATCAATGAGGATCTCAACTTTTTATGCTACAAACTACATGGGGAAAAGGGATAGAAAAAACTTGCAAGGAAAATCCTAGCTAAAATGGTGATACACCTAATTTTCTTGATCCACTCAAATCGAGCTTCTAAGAACACTGATTTAGATAAGGAAGAGGTAGAACTTCAACTCCAATTGATCAATACACATAAGTATTTCATGAAAAGGTTCTGTCTAATGATCTAAGCTTGAGGGAAATGAGAAAATAGGTTTGATTAAAGGCACTAAACAACCACTAATATCCACTATAAATTTAGCAAAAGACATTAAAACATAGAATGTGACCTACATAAGTGACCAACTAGTAACTAGGTATGAATCTAGATTTGACAAAGAAGAAAGAAAATCTATAACAAAAGTACACTATACCAGCTACTGGAAATTGAAAAAAACACAGTCTTCTTATTATTGATTCTAAAAAGGCTACATCACAATCTTTGGAAGAAAAATTTCTTGCCAAAAGAGGGATAATTTAATACAAGTTTGAAAGCCATTAATATAAAAAATTACAATATCCAAGATTGGCGTAGAAAATAGAAGTTAACTCTTCATGAGTCCAAGTCCAAATTGCATTGCATGAGTCTTTCAAATTTATCTTTACATGTCTTTTATTTTGCATGAAGAATCCTTGGCATTGAAAAATGGATGGTAAAAATGTTGAAAGTTGAATCTATCTTTGCATGGGAGATTACGCCAAGTTTCCAAAATAGACTCCCCTTAAGCTATTCTCATTTGTATGAAAATGATGCCAAACTTGAATTGAGAGCTCAGTTTGAAGCTGAGTTGGACCTTCAAATGCAATCCACCAAAAATAGCCCTTGTTTTCATGTACCTACTCTTATTTTGGTCTGCCTGATCATGTCTATTTTCTACAGACTCCTATTTTTGGATTATCTAGTCTATATTTCCTCTGTTTGACTTGTTTCAACTTCCTATCACTTAAACTAAGGTCAACTTCTTGTGGTTTCATTCTTTCAAAATTTTGGCTTTACTATTTCCTTAATTTTCTTGGGATTCTTTGTTTCCTACCTATAGCCTTTATTCCCTATCAAATTTTTTATTTCATTCTTTCCATAGGTTTCCTGTTTGTCAAGCCTTTTATTTCTTTATTCCCATGAACAAAATGTCCACGGGAATTTGTTCTAGATAATTTTATTTTGTAAACTTTCCTAGTTCCCTTGCTTCCTTAGGCTTTTTATTTTTCCTTTTCCCGTAGAAAAATTATCCATGGGAATTTGTCTCTAATAATTTTCTGAGGTTTAATTTTTTTTTGATAGTTTTCTTGGGTTATTTCTTTTCCATTCCCATGAACAAAATGTCTATGGGAATTACCCAGGCTTTTTTTTAAGTCCTCCCAAAGTCTTCTCAAAGAGTGGGTGCCCTTCAAGACTTATCCTTTTGCCTCCTTATGAAGGTTATGTGCCCTTGAGAATCTCTAAAATGGTCTTTCTTGAAGGTTACTTACTCTTTAGGACTTTTTTTGTACCTTCCTGAAGGGCAGGTGTCCTTCAAGTTTTTTGAATTTATCCATGTCTTTCACATTTGAACTTTCTAAAAGGGCACCTACCCTTCAAGATTTTTGTCTTGATCCTACTTAAAGGGCAAGTGCCCTTCAGGACTTTGTATTTTCCCCTTCAGCTTTTGAAACTTTCCAAACTTTGGTCCTTTAAAATTTCTCAAAGGGTACATAACCTTAAAGAATTTTGATTTTATCCCTTCTGCTATCCTCCGAAGGAATTCCTTTAGACAAAATGTCCAAAGGAATCCTTCAAAATTTTTTTAGAGTCCTATTACTTTATTACAAACAAAATTATATGAGAATTATTTTCTTCCTTTTCTCAGACTTCTTCCTACCTGCGACTGCCTCAGACAATCTAGGGGCCTTAACTTTAGACTTTTCATGACTTGAGACTTCTAAAAGAGAGAAGTCATGCACCTCCCAAAATTCAATTTGATCTAACAAGAGTAAGTCAGGTTCAAAAAACCCACTTGGTCTTACTTGTAAAACATTTGGAAGTAAAACACAACTGAAAACCTGATTTGTACTTTCAAAAGCAATTCGAACATGGGAAACCAAACTGCTTCTACTACCAAAACTTTTAGGAAGTAAAGCACCATAAAAAACCTTGATTTGCACTGTCAAGAGTAATTTGGGTTTTCCAACCCAGATTACTTTTGTTGATAAAACTTTCATAAGCAAAGCACTTCTCAAAACTTGATTTTCTTTGTCAAGAGTAATTTGGGTTTTCTAACCTGGATTACTTATGCTAAGGGGTTTCAACTACTGATTACTCATAAAGTGAAATAATTTATGTCTCTTGTAAAACCTAAAGACTTCTCCTTCCAAAAACCTAAAGTATTCTGCTATGTAAAACCTTAAGTCTTGCTTGAATGCACACCCTCTCACACTTAGGTAAAAATTTTGGTATGTAGGATAAAAAATGGCCAACAGGTATGAATCCCTAATTCAAAACTTAATTTTAGTTGACAATGGATGAATAGGTATAAATAAATCAGACATTATCAACCCAACCCATGACATTGCCTAAAATAGGTTTGCACAAGAGATGCCATCAGTTAGATCAATGTCATTAAATGTGAGCAAAAAAATAGGAAGGGGGTCAAAGGAAGGACTAGAAGGTTGAATAAGATAATATAATTATATATAGTTGGTATGAAGGTAGTAGTATAAATGGCACCCATGACTCATCTCCCATGAAGGGCTATAAGTTGGCATTTTTAGATATTAATATATACAGATGCATAGATTAATGCACCACTAAGCCCTATCCAAGAAAGGTGTCGCTAAATAAAATTTAATGTGTTTAAATATGCCCATCTTGAAGATCAACTTGCCACAATATAACAACAAATGATGATGCTTCATGAAAAAAGAATGCACAAAAAAATTACTTAACTATAGTAAATGTTTATATTATATGAGATAAATGAAAGTAAAAAAATGAATATACATACGTTCACTTACCTAGTTGATTGTATAACTCTTACCATCTCCAATTATTTGTGCTAGGCTAGGTTCAATGAACTAGTGTTAGGATGGGTCAATAGAGTGCTAGTATGAGCACAACATGCCTAAAAATAATACATATTTTTTAATTTTTTTATAAAATTAATCTATTTTCTCTATAAAATTCCTTGTAATGTTAGAATTTATGTACTTTTTATGGTTTGTCAATAGGATTTATGGTTTCAAAGATATCATAATTTTACAAAATATGATGAATAATTTTTGAAGATTTGAAAATTTAGATTAGGGTACTATAAATAAGGGTCAAATACCTTCATCTAACATATTTAATTTTGATTATTTGATAGATTTTGAGATCTAGGATGATCAATTTTTATGAACCAAGATATGATGGCTAAAACATAGGGCGGTGTATTGGAAGTGCCATCTATGGGCCTGAACAAAACAACTATACAAGTAGGTTTTGTTTTTTAATTCAGGTTGCGTAGCTGGATAATTTTTTGGAAAATTTTCCTTGGGTAAAATACACTCAAAATTAAGATAATGGATAAATATTAGTGGGTTTTAGGAAAATTAAAATTTCATTATGTGTGTAATTAATAGGGGAATTTCTTACGCACTGTTAATGGGTTTGGGGTAAGTATTAATAAGCCTTGTTAGGCAAAAAATGTTGATTACATCCCTCTTCCTTCATGTGTATTCAAGCTTAACTTTGATGGGGTGGCTTGAGGTAACCCTAATAATTTAGGTGCTAGATGCATAATTTAGGATTGTACTGGCTCTTTGATTCAGGCAACATCATTTAAATTGGTCGATGGGACCAATAACGAAGTCGAGGCTCAAGCCTTATCCTGAAGAATAAATTTGGTAGTACAATGTGGCATTACCAATGTGATAATTGAAGGTGATTCTATGATATTGATAAAGGCATTGTGAAATAGGCGTACATGTGCATGTCATATCAAAATTATCTTAGGATAGGCTTGGGAGTGTTTGAGCTCACTTTCATCTTGGGAAGTTGTTCACTGCTTCTAAAAAGTGAACTTAGTGGTCGATTTTTTGGTTAACCAAAGTATTGATCAAGTTGAAGACTTAATCAATGATAATTCATGGGGTCTTATCCCATGGCACCTTTTAATGTTATTAAATCCCAAATTTTGATTATTTTTTTGGAGAATCTCTTAAGTGTTTGGAAGGTTGACACTTTTGATGGTTGTAATCATTGATTGTCATACTGAGCCTTAAGTGATTATTTAATGATGGCTCATGTCAAAGATAGTATGGAATTGGCATTTATAACTCTCCTATCCCATCCATGTGCCAAGCTATTTGACTGTCATTATGTTTGTGGTAAAACATCTGGGTTGAAGGGATAGGCTTTGGCAAGAATGAAGCATCTATCACAAGTGGCACTTAGTGAGATGCTTTTAAGAGTAGGGTTAGAGTTGAGAGATATATCCTTTGAAAGTTGTGTGAGTAAAGTTAAGATCAAACATGTATTCATAGTTGAAATGGGCTAGATTATAGAAGTAATTCAAAATTTAGTGGGATACATTTTTTTGGTACTCCCCATAGAGTCAAGGTAAATTTTGATTTGAATTTGCTCTTTTTAGGCAATTTGTTATTGATTATTGAGGACACACATGTAGTACAAAAGGTGGTAGAGGGGGTAATTAGGCCTCATTATTGATTGGGTATGGAAGATTAGATTATAATTTTACCGATAAAAATTCAAATGATTCTCCCTCTTTTAGGTCGAGAAATAGTTAGCCTTGTTCTTTTGTTCGCATTCAAGGAAGTAGAGGCTTAGTTGATGAAGGCTATGCTATTTTTTTATTAGGTTCAAGGGATTAGTTAATCTACAATTCATATTGGGGGGATAATTTAGAAGGTGCATATAGATGCTCTAAGGGATCCTTTGCCATCAATTAAGGGTGTGTTAGTGCTATGCTCCTTTTCTAAGGCACATGACATGGTAAGGCTGATGGTCAAGCTCTTTGGGGGTGGCATGGAATCACCATCCCATATTCATGGGATGGATGTTGTGAGGGGTGTAGTGGTTCAAAAAATTAATGAAAAAGTGGTAGCTTTTGAAGGTGGTGCATGATCATAAAACAGAGTGGTACTAAGGTAGGACACCGTAGGGTTCTTGGAGTGTTTGTTTCAGATGTGCAAGAGGAAGGAGCTAGGAAGGCTGATGGAGGTGACCAAGTAGTACCTTTGTAGGAGGAGGATAATTGGGAGATTTATCTTAGGATGTTCTAAATGTCGTGTCTTCTTTATATGCTCATTTTTATTGGTTTTTATGGGTCCTGTGGGGTTTTTTGAATATTATGGTTGATAGTCTTGTTGGACTAGTTGTAGTTGGTTATTTTTGGGTTTTATTAGGTCTATGTCTATGGTGTATTGTGATCCTTTTTTATCTCTATCTAGTTATGGCTAGTTTTTCCTCTCATTCCCTTGTGGATTCTATCTAAATATTATGAGTTTTTTTGTTCAATTTGTATAGTAGGTGAGGGCCCCATTTAAACCTCGATTATCAAAAAAATAAATAGGGGCATTTATTATGATGCATAATTATACACTATAACCATCTGGACTGATTATGATTTGCACATATGCTAAAACATGGCCAATGAAGTTAAGTCATACTTTGCCCATAGGGATAGATTTTTGAACCCATGAAGCATGCACACTTGTGACATCATGTATCTATTTGCCCTCAAGTGCACACATGGAGATATTTTCAAATGTGATCCTATATTTTTTAGTGTCAGCACTAAAATTATAGGAAAGTATATTTTAAAACAAGGTATTCTATTTGTATCATCATCTTAATTACTGTCCATTTTTGCGATGATGCACATAATTAATTTCACAACTACATACAATCACTTTTATTTGGTGTGATGCAAATTTGATAGCTATAAAATAATTTTTGGATTTGATATTTAATGTGAACTTGATGTGAATTCCATGTTATTACTATGATCCCTAGGTTGGCCTTAGTAACAACAAAGTCCACTACAATGTGTGGTACAACCATACCTAGGGTACCCTTAAATGCACTCACCTATGTTTTTGGCCTCATGTGTGCACATATTTAGAAGGATTAACTGCAGATGATTGGATAATGAAGTTAAGAAAAATGGTCAATAAAGTGAAAAAATTATGAATGGTCTATGATCTTAGGAAAAATGGCCAATGATGTACAAAAAGTACATATGTTTTATTATGTTATGAAAAATGGTCAATGATGTGCATTTTTTTGGTACATGCTTATTTTGCTTAATTTTTATTGGATTTTTAGACTAAGATTTTGATTGTGTATTTTTGTTTGAATTTTTATAAGAGTAGAGACAAACAATAATTTAGATGATTGTAGATGCCACAAGGTTATCAAAGCTATTTTTAGGATTATTTGTTGTTAATAGGACATATTCACTCCACAAGGGGTTTGAGGGCATCATGGAGGTGTATAGGGTTCATGTTTATGGACTTTTAGGAGCCAAGATTCAACACTTTTAGGTAGAAAGTTGATGGTGACATGGTTGAGGCCACTTTCACACTATAGGATGCACATGCAATATTAGGTATACCTATTGAGGGGACTCCAATGATATGTGATAATATAGGGAGATTGGAAAAGTGGTAGGAATTGAATTTATGTGTGACTAGAGTGGATTGTTTCACCCACACACATTTTATGTGATTTAGTGGTTTACATGTTGTTATTACCCCATATATTTATAAAGTGATTATTAAGCTCATTGAAATATATTTTGTGTGACAAATTAGATGGTGACATGCAATTATTTTTTGTAGAGACGTGTCAAGGAACTTTTGAGTAGGGACTTATGTATAATACAAGTGTTTCTATATTGGTGCATTGATATTATGATATCTTTTCAAAAGAGAACTTAGTGATTGGGCTAGTGATTCTTTTTATCTCATGGATATATGAGAGGTTACCCATGTATAGGTCTACAAGGACACCTTTAAAATTAGTTATAAGGTTTCCCTAAGTCAATTAGTGGGATCAAAGCCAAAGGACTCGAGTTGGTTATTAGATATTGGATACATTAAGATGATTGAATATTTTTGGGGCCTCTTATATAAGGACAATGGATACATGGGACTCTTAGCAATTTATAGTGCAAGCTCAATGTTTGAGAGAGCATACTTAGAAGTTTTTATGTGGGTATAACAACATTTTTATCATCGTGTACTTGGTTAGTTTGAATTGGTACACCCAATAACACCAATTGACTTACCCCCATATTAGATAAGGCATGTGAGAAAGCCACATGAGAGAGAAGATTGGGACTATGGTTATAAGTACAAAATTTAAGACCTTAAAGTGTGCTTTATCCTTATGGAAGGAAGCATAAACACAAGGCAAACTCGATCCTAGCTCAAGTGGTGAGGGGTGTACATGTCATAGTTTTGTTAGGGTGTCCTACACATGCAGATCCCATGACAAAGGATATTACACCAATTAAGGAGCAAAGGGTAGACAAGGAGAGGTTATAGATGTGTTGGTGGGAGTGAAGACTATAAAGGCTTAGAGGAGGGTACTTGGGACACATGAGCCTAAAAATTATAAATATTTTGACATGAGACTATGCACAACAACCACAAATTTTGAGGCCTCAACCCTCACTTTTGTTTTCACATAGGGGTAGGTTAGAATTAGGCCTATTAGATGAAATATATAATGAGGATGATGTAGTAATTATAAGGTGATGTGAGGGGGAGGTTGTCTCCAATTGAAAAGAGGGAGGTTCAAATTCAATTTTTCATTTTACCATGTGTAATAAACTATAGAATGTAGTTGATAATGATAAATTAAAAAATTGAAGTATGAAATATATAAAAGTTATAAATGACTAATAACATACATTTATATCCATGCATGGTAATAAAGTTGTGATCATTGACCAATTCCACTCATCATGAGATATTGGATAGGATCCTCCTAAATAATGATACCACAATGACATAGGACCCTATGAAACTCCATGACTGAGAGACATGTAAGTGCCTTTAGGCTAGTGGGAGGAGTTGTAGAGGCATTAGGGAGGTAGAGAGATGACATTGGTAATAATTCTTATACAATATTAGGAACTATAGATGATGATATTTAGTGATAGGTGATGAATTTACAACATGATATTATGGTAAAGAAATGGGCACATATAACCACAATGAGAGAGTGTAGTGATAGACAAAGGAGGTTACATATCTAAGTTTTGAAGTTATATACCTAGGTTGGAGAGGGGTGAGGCTAAAGGGTTTTGTTCATGGGTGCAATACCTTTATCATGCCCTTGTTAGTTATAGAGAGGTTGTGTCCTCACATATTTTATACCCATGACATGATCCAAGTTTTGGAGGCATGTGATGTCTATTTATGACAGATCATTTTATATTAATTTACACATATATGGGTTTAACATTTAATCTAATTTTTTTTTTGGATGCATGTGCTTTATTTTTCATTTGATGTTGTAGATAGTTATTATGTGATATTCATTAATAATATCAAAAAAAATGCATTACAATTTAATAAGCTAATGAGTAATGAAAAAGTGTGACCAAGTAAAAATATAATAAAAGAAATAATGTGATAATATAATTAAGTAGTGAATTGGATATAGTAAATGATTATGCCATAATTTATCAATGACTAACATAAACATAATGCTAAGATTAATATGATAAAATGGTGAACTATATGTTAGATATCATACAAGCTGATTGCTCATGAGGAATGCCCACTTGATTCTCAATTTTGTACAATAAAAAACTCATGAACCTCTATGTAATGATGGTAAAGGAGTCAATTTTTGAAGCATATAGAAATGGAAATAAAGATGACTAGGATATGGTTAAATAGTAGAAATATCCATCAAGGGGAAATTAGGAATAATAAGAGGAAAAAGTAATGAGGCACTATAAACTTGATAATAAGTCATCATTGGAGACAAGACATCCAAATTAATTTGGCAAGACTAGGAGCTTTTGACATGAAATGATTTAGGAACACAATTTTAAAAGATGGTTTGGGCTAACTAGTGAATCAAGGTGTTTATCATATGAAGGTTGTACGTGCATGAAAATAAAATGTTCCTACCTTCCTATGGTTTGTTATTCATTCTTAGTATTAGTTTGAGCCATAAAACATAATGAGGATTAGGTATTGCATGAAAATGTAGGAGACATGAATGATAAAGGCCTCCTACCATAGCCTATTAGACTATCACAATCTAATGGATCTCTGGCTCTACTATGATGCCAACTATGTAGATTGACCTTTCAACTATAGTATGGGGATGTGCCAATAAGATTTGATAGCAATGTTTTTGGTTGTGATTGGGATTTTAAGAATTTTCCTTTTGTGATTTTTTTAGATATTTAGATTTTGAATTTGTGTTTTTATTAATTTTAGTTTTTTTATCATCCTCCTCAATATGAAATTGAAAGGCCATTTTTTTTTTGTACAATGATAGATCACAAAGATATCTTACACATAAGTGGATAAATATAAGCCTAAGGCCCAACCACTTATGTACTCTTATACTTAAACCTTACCAAAGAGTGTGATCTTGACTTCCAACTCGTGCATAAAAATGGAAATATGATGATGAAAATGAGGATTATGAATAGTTTATAGGTAGGTATGATGATATAATGACCACATGCTACTAAATGATAATGGGGGGGATTTTACTTTAGAAATGACTAGGAATATGGTATTTGAATGTAAATATAGATGTATGTAGCATAATGTATGTATGTGCACAAGAATAGAGGCAAGACCAAGTAGATCAAAAAATGGAATGAAGGAGGTAAGTATTGTCATTATACAATATATATACATGTCATGAGAGTTCTAACATAATAAACAGTTTAAGAAAACATAAGAGGGGGAAAAAGGTAGTAAGAACTCAAGTCAACCAAGAAGGAATCTAAGTAGGGATGATTGTTTAATAAAACCTAAAAGGGGAAAAAGGAAATAAGAACCCAAGGGGATTAAAGAGGGTCCAATGGGGGATGAGTACTAGATAATGCATATAAGGGACCTCAAACATGGTTGTAAACTAAACCATGAAAATAAAGGCATGATAAATACATAAAAAAAGAGAATAATAATCTAGAGAGTGACAAGACATAATAACTCACATTTGCCTAATAATTTCACTACATAACTTTTCCATGATGGTATAGATCTTCCATTATGACCCATATTTCTATTGGAATCTCTTTAACCATCTCTAAAATTATGGAAAGCACTTCCTTGGGAATGTTGTCCATTTTAACTATTGGAGGAACGTGAGATGATGCTCCAAAATTTGGTACATTATTTGACTATGAAATCTCATCATGGTGCTCATGGCATTAATAATCATAAGGAGGTTTATCCTACGAAAGTTAGAATACTCATGATGAGGTTGTTTCTATTATTATGTATCATACAAGCATTACCTCAAGTGCTAATGATATGCTCTACACTCTTATGTGGAGTGTGTATATGAATTATTATACTTCTCTCTCTCTCTCTCTCTCTCTAAAGTATGTCTAGTTGGGGAAGCTAACTTATGTGAATAATAATCTACATAATAGGATGGATAAGGTGAGATATGTCATTGGTTTTAAAGATCATGTTGATGATGATGATGATATGATAAAAAATTTGATGCATAATGGGTGGTAGTGCCATGAAACTTGTAAGAATAACTCTTTGGAGAAGTTGAATGGGCTCACCCTCTATCTACCTAATTGTGCTCTTGTCAAGCCATGCACTCCACAAGTATTTGATAAACCTTGCATGTCTCAAAGGAATTCCCATGGCACTGTCACATTGGAAAAATAGTGAATAGTCATAATATTATGCACCTTGTTTTGATGATGTGCTAAAATAAGAAGACTTTATAGATGGAGTGATAATGGGTGGGTTAAACTCCATAGATGAAGTGATAATGTATGTGACTAAATTAGTGTTAAAATATTGGAGTGGGATATCATTAAAAATACTAATTTCCAATAATAAGTCATCATTATTCTCATTGAAATAAGAGGATAAATTAATCATGTTGATACTTTGGTTTAAGTTGGTTTGATGTTGTTTTTTCTCAATAGATTATGCATATTGTAAGATCTCCACGTGATTTTATTTGGCATATCCAAATAAATGAAAGTCATCTATATAACATACATATTCATAGTTGTATTAGTGAGATTGACGTTGTCAACTACTATATCAATGGGTCAAGAAGTTTATTTAGTTGATTTTTTTCTCACATGATACTTTCAAAGGAATTTCATCACTTTTTATGCACTAAGTTGGAAGGTGATTGGTCGATAATGATTTGTAAAAAAATTTGAGTTTTGATCTTAAGATTTATTTCATTGGGCTCGTCATCATCAAATTCTAAAAGGTTGGGTGGTGATCATCCTACTAGGTTGGGATGCCTGATATAGCCTCTAAGAGAGTCAATGGGATACTTAATATTTAGTATTAATTGAAAGGTATTCAAAGTAAATTTTTTGAGGTGAGAATACTTAAAATATTATGATATTATAATTACTTGAGGTTCTAAAGATCAATGTTGCCTTGGAATTTGTAGATATCTCTTAATTGGGTAAATTTTATGTATTGGCATGTAAAGGATGCTATGGTCACCATTCAATGAAACCAAAGGTACATAAGAAAGATGTTATAATAAAGTAAACATTTGAAAACCGTATATTTCACTCTAACTATTCTACAAGGTAAGGTTATGGGGGGCTAAATGCATCCCATAGGAGATTGTTACCTCAGTCATAGCCTTGACAAATGTTACAACTGGTCTTTAGGTTGTTGGTATAATATCCAAGGGACTTTATGAAATCAAGGGAGGTAACACATGTGTTGGATCCTTCATCAATGGAGGCTCGATTAAAAAGGGTATCACTTAGTTTGATGTGAAGAAATAGTGGTAGATCATTAACATGAAATATGATTCTATTGGGAATAATAGATTAAATGAAAAATTTAAGAGATAATTTGGTCAGTAGTTTTATCAATTTGGATTCATAACTCTTCACATTGTTCCATTATACATCAAAAACCATGTAACGGGTTCTCTTAGCCAATTGGTGGTAGTGGAGGGATATTAATGTCAAATAAGAGTTTCACAACTCAAATTCAATTCTTGGGATATGTTATTATTAGTTCAATAAATGAGATTTTGCTAAGCAAGTTGGAGAGCTCTGTAATGGGATCCCATTCATCAATGTCAAGATTCTCTGAGTTTTCATGTACATTAAGAAGATTGGTCATAATGATTTCAGATTTGGACTCGATGGGGGATAAATACGAGTTTTTAATATTTTGTCTTTTTCTACATCATCAATTATGATAAATATGATGGGAAATATATGAATGTATTTGACAAATAGAAGATGTTGGCAAAGGATTTTAACATTTTATACACTTTCAACCTTTTCAACAATTTTGGATTTTTTCATATTTTCAAAATTTTATAATTTATAAAGTGTTTTCAATGATTGTTTGTGATACTAGATTTACTTTGATAGTCCTATAAGTTTTATGAATATGTGTTGGTGAATTTTGGGTTGAGTAGCTTGAGTCATTACATGCAATTATATGCTTCATTCCTTACATTTGGACAATTATTTATTTGTTAGCATAAGTATTAAGGGTAATTATTATTTATATTAAATTACATGATTAGTTAGAATTGGTAAGATTTTGACTATTTTTAGGTTTTTTTCATTAAGGAAGAGGTTGTGATGTGCTCTTGGAATGATCTGATAAGGGATGGACATATATACCTAAATGCATGCTCACTCGATGTATAACTTCATGTTTATTTTATGTATCTATTTTTTTTTGGAATCGATAAAATCTTAATATCTTTATTGAGTCATTTATTTATAATCATATCTATTTCTAAGGAAGGAATATGCAAGTATTTTTAGGTTATCACATTTTTCTAGGAAATTCATGCTTAATTTCTTCTTTTCTTAGAGGTTGGTGGTTTGATTCTCTTTATTAAGGATTATGATAAAATAAATTTCTTGTGATTGGTTGTGAAATAACACTATTTTAAGGAACATTAGGCATGATTTCATTGATTATTCTTTTGTAATAAAATACATGGTCAAAATTATCAGATATTTCATCATTAGTGGCATGCTAATTTTTATTTTTCATTAGGATTTTACTGTGTTTTTTTAATTAAGAATTTCAATTTTTTCTCATGAGATGACACCGTCTTTTTTTTTGATAAAAAACTTCTTATAATATCTTAGGAGAGGAAAATCAAACTTATAATTTGGATTCTAAGACAATTTTAAGATAATTTATTCCTTTATATTATGATCACCCTTATGTCATAATGTCACGAGAAGAGTCTATTCTAAGTTTTTAGTAGTGACAAAGTTTCTTAGTTTGCCTTTAGGTATACCATGATATTTAAATGATTGAATAAGGGAATTAATTAAATCTTTGCATTAAACTATGTAGTAAGGCTTAATTAGATTATACCATTCTAAAACATCCCCATTTAAGTTTTTTTTCTAGAAGCATAGTAACCTATAGGTGTTTATTCTGAGCTAATATTTGTAAAGATATCCAAAGGTTTTAAGTTGTAAGGCAGGGTTATTGTAACCCATCATATGTGATAGTCGTAGTGATACCTCCAATATCCATGGTTATAATATTTGGGACTAAGGGATCAATTTGTAAGGCTTGTACCAATTTATTGTATATTATAGGTTATGGGATAGATTTCCCTACTTGGATATTTTAAAGGGATTTAATTAGGTGATCCATAATTAGTTTATTGAAGATGATTTTCCATGTAGATAAGTTGGATTTGCATTTGAACCATTTGGTTATTGGGCATATTTTTTATTTGAACTATGCAATCTACGACTTGTATACACATTTGGGTATTATCTACTTGAGAATTGGTGTTGTTAGGAGAAAGATGCTAGTTGTGGCACCTATTGTGGTAGTAGTATTTTCAAGGGTTATGGATGTAGAAAATATAAGAGAAGTCATGTTGTTAGAGTGACTTTTCCCCAGTTTGAGAAAAACTTATCTTCCCCAATTTTTGTGGGAGGAATGTTATGGAAATAACTCAGGAGGAGTAAATTTATTTGGGAGATTTTCCCACTTGATGAGGATTTCTAATAGGAATGATTGCATTTTAGGATTTATATCGATGTTATCCATTTGATTTTCCTCTTCGTCACTCTCATTTTAGGGAAGTATTTTATTTTGATTTTAGGAAGACCTAGTGTTAGGCTTAGTTGGAGAAATCACGATACTATTAAGGTTGGAAGAGGCCATGTTATAATCTATTTTAGTGGAATATGGTGCCTAGAAGAAGTCACATAGTTGGGTGACCTCTTCTTGGTCATATTTGTAAAATTTTAGTGTAGGAATCAGAGTATAACCCTATATGGTATCTAATTTGAGAGAGATTTTGAAATAAATAAATGCTTGAAAAATTGATTGAAAAAGGGAGATATGAAAATAACCCAAACAAAGGTGGGGTAGGTTTATGTCAAGCTCATCAAAATGTATTGGGCCTATAATTGGTCTCTACATATAAAATATTATAAATAGGATAAAGGTATAATACTATTTTATAACTAACAAAAAAGAATGTTAGTCTACAAAGTGTTTCAAAGCTATAGGTGAGTATCCTGTGAAAAAGAGGTTAGAATGGATCTAAAAAAGGTGAATTACACATACACTATATAATAATATAAGGTGGTTTGAGGACATAAATATATGTGTGATGTCATTAGACAATAAATCAAGACCTATGGTAATTAGGACAAGGACTATGGTAAAATTAAGGGTCAAAATAAAAATAATGTAAAGATAGAAATATAGTAAATGACAACAAGCATGTACTATACTATCATAGAAGTGGAACATAAAACTTCTATAAATGAACCACACACAAATGAAATGGGATAAGGTAATAAAAAATTACATTGAGTCAACTTGTTGGTACATTAATCTCCCATTTGGATTTGAGAAATTTGTAAATTATGGTTTTAGGTGAAGTCAAAAATGATAGAAGAAACCTTAAGTAGACTATAGTTGGGGAGTCTAAAGACTTGGTATACCTAGCCAACATAGTACTTATTATTGAATGTTTAAGGCCTTTTAGTGAAAACTTGTATTCTTTTTGTTAAGATACCTATCCCTTCTTCCTATTCTTATGCCTTAAAGAAATTTAGAAGCACATGCATATCATAAGTTGTTGTTTAACAAGAGATGATTATGAGAAACCTATAAATAAGGGTATGAATCCATGAAATAAAAACTCAAGTTCAATAGATTTAATTTACTTGAATGAAGAGGTATAAATAAATTAGAAATCAACAACTTGGGCGATGATGTCAAACACAAGGGTCATAAATGGATGTCATCTCTTGGATCAATGACATCAATTACGAGTAGGAAAAATAGGAAGGGGATTTGAGGAAGGACTAGGAATTAGAGGAAGAGAAAATTGATGATACAAAGGTGGAAATGTAAATGTAACCCATGACACATCTCTCCCAAAGTTATTAAAGTCGACCCACATTGATCCCAATGTATAAAAATGCATATATTTGAGGATATTAATGCACTAAAAAGCCCTGGGTAAGAAATGTTTTAGTAAATAAATTTAACATGTATACATGCATGTTATTATGGGTGATCTTAATCCTTGGATTCCAAATCACACACACACACACACACACACAGACACACACAGACACACACACACACACACACACAGACACACAGGCGCGCGCGCGCGCGCACACACACACACACACACACACACACACACACACACACACACACACACACACACACACACACACACACACACACACACACACACACACACACACACATGAATATTTGATCTTAACCTTTGTTTCTCAAGAGTCAATAATCAACCCTTGTCTACTTGGGGATGATATGTTCATTTTTAGTAGTTATAAGAAAACATTTGATGTCCAAAATATTCTCACCACTCAGGTCTATAAGTAATCTTTCACCACTTCTTAAATCACATCTTTTAGCCCATCCCTCTTTGGGAACATATTTGATTATATACCTCTCACACAGGGGGATGTTAACACCTATAGTTACAAGGTTTCTAAGATATTTATTAGGGGAGTGAAAGCTTATCCTGATAAGTTTGTTGATTTAAAAAGACAAATTGAGTATTTTATTATACAAATTGATTCTCAAAAAATATTTGATGAGTAAAATGCCTATAATAAACTCATGAAAATGTCTCTCAAAGACATCTTTGCCCCTTGTTATTGAATTCATTTTGATATTTCCTTATTCTCTCCTAAAGTTTCCCCCATAGTGGGCCTATAATTGATGTCTTATTTATTGATCATAAAAAATCAATCAAGAGATTTATCCCACCCTTTGGTGCCTTGAAGAATGAAATTATATGTTTTTTGAAGATTCAATTGATGTTAACCTATATTATTAAGAAAAACATATACTTATTAAAATTCAGAGTCAATATAATTCCAAAATAAACGGGACCCCTTATTTATCTCCTCTACAAATACTTAGAAGTATTTGTCTAGGAGTATGTAGATATGAAAAGGATGGACCTATAATGGAGAATAAAATTATCATTAACCATGACTTAAGTCCATTTACCAAAAGGCACACCCCATGGCTCTTAAGGTGTCACAATTAGTAAAGGAAGATAATCAATTTATCACTTTCATGAGTTTTATCAAGGTTGTTGACTACCTAAATGGGTCTCTAATAATGTTCCCATCCTAAAAAAGAATGGGAAAGTTTGGATTTGTATAGATTGTATAATTATCACCCAAAGTTTTCCTAAAGGATAATTTTCCTCTCCCTTGTATTGCCATAATCTTTAATACTACAAATAGTTTTGAGATGGTATCTCATATTAAAGGTTTCTATGGATACACCTAGATTTATATCCCACCCCATGACCATTATAGGATGACATTTTCCACCCTTTAGGGTAATTATACTATGTTTTTCAATTCATCTAGTCTAAAGAACATTGGATCTACTTTTAAATGAGCTAGGACTCATGTTTTTCATTACCTCATTCATAATATCTTTGATATCCCTCAAAATGTTATGATCCCCTCATCCTAACTATTTTCTTTTCTAATCATTATTATTAATAAATGTTGTAGACACATATGGATTTTAAGTCATCCCTTGATATATTTAATATAATCCCAAATGCATGGGAAGTAGTAGTTGGATAACATATAATTAGTATAAATTAGGAGCATAGACTAATGTAAAGGTAAACATAACCTTGGTGATTAAAGTGTTCAAAAGTAGCAACACTAAGTCCTCTCACTTGAACCCAACCATTTATATTTCTTGAAATATTTATTTTATTTTTTAGGTTAAAAACCATGTGTTGAGGGTTTTATAATATCAACAAAATCTTCCATTTATTGATAAACATATGAGATCTAAGTTTGAAGTGGGTTAGGATTTGACCCATCACCACAAGCACATGTTCAAAAGTTATACACATAAATGAGCTTCTAATTACCTTTAGGTATGTTGAAACACCACATAATTATTTTTTTAGCTTAGATATAAGAAGCCTTTGACTATATGTTACTTTTGGTGCACCTATAAGCATTTATTCCTAGGAAGGTACTCACAATTGACGTTAAAGATAGGATAGTGGGATACATGTATGGTCAAACCTCCATAATTAGTGCTTTAAAACATTAGGCCAACACTATTTATGAATGAGATAAATATAAATGCAAGCACAAAAACCATACACATACTATAAAAGCTATACCCATTTTAACCCAACTGTGTTAGACCATGGTAAGTTAGAATTGGTAGAAACTATCATCAGTTGATCCCTCCTATAAATGTATAGTAAAGATTAGATTCTTCAAAGTACATATAAGAGTTATAGAATTCATAAGATTAGAATATTATATATAAGTGTTAGAATAAGATGGTTATAAAGCATAGATAAAATGTTTCGAGCCATTTATTTTTGAAAAGGTGCCAAATATGAAAAATTTGATCAAGTTTTCACCCACAAGGTAGTTTTCTAGTCTAAAAAGGTCCATAATTTTTTATTTACCATGTGGATAATTATATTATTACAATCATCTCATTGAGAGAATAATTTTATTATTTAATAGGGTAAATAAATAGGTTTTATAGGGCTCTTGCAACCATTGAGTATAATAGAAAATAATAGTGTCCAAATTATAGAGCAAAAAATCCCACCAAGTTAAAAAATAAAGAGAGACAATATCCAAACTTCCACTAACCTTCTACAAAATAAAAGACAAAAATAAATAATATAACCATGAATAGTAGCAAGAATATTACTCATAAAACTCCTTAGATTCAACATGTTTCATAGGTGTAGAATGTTCCAATTTGCCTTTATTGTCCTTCAGATTATCTTTCACAATTTTTCCCCTAGTGCACTTGCTTAGGCCTTCAGTCGAATCCTTCAGATCTTTCTTATTCAAGTTTGTGCTATCATTTTTGTATATTTAGTTCTTCTAATTAGCTTTAGTACTCTTGGAGTTAATGTTGTTCTTAGGTGGGGATTTGATGGATTTGTCCCCACTGGTCTTGGCTTCTGCTCCTTCCACTAGTTTTCCCCTTTCTCAGTTCCAAGGTTTTCTAGTTCTATTTTGAACCTATCACTCTCTACTTTCATAGTGTTCCATTCCTCCATTAACTTAGCCACAAAATGTACCATGTCTAGTAATTTTTCATTTAATTCCTTCAATTTCTTCCTAAGGTCTATGAATGGGTCCCCTAAGTCATATTTTTCCTCCTTATTTCCATCCTTCTTAAACCAGGTTATAATGACCAATTTGGGTTTCAACTCCCTAGTGATAGATGGGACTCTTTCCTTGTATTTTATTTTCTTGGTGCCAAGTTGGGTTTGCATAATCTAGATATTATTTGAAAGAGAGTCAAACTTGCGAGTATCATAAGTTTTAGGGATGCTCATCCTATTCTTCTCCAGGTATTTAGAGTCTACCTTCAAGTTTCCATTATTTTCATTTGAAATAAGCTACACCTCACTCCCACTTAGAAATTCCACCCTTTGACAAGAAGGAATATTGGGCCATGGTGGAGGAGGTCATTTACCCGATTTAATTGAAATGCCAAAATCATGCTTTCTAGGGACTTCAAAAGGAAATAGGGGAGGATAATTTTGTGTCCCCTAAAATGATTTAATAATAGGAAATGGTGAGAGAAGATAAGAGTGAACTTGCCTTCAAGATTGACATACTTCATTATTTGAAGACACACATCAAGTCACTGTCTTGGTAGGTTTAGCCTTGGAAAACTTTTTTTCTTAGTTTTTATTATGACATATGTTTTAAAGAAGGTCTACATTAGCTCTAATTTCCTAATTTTATCCTTGAATGCATTTACTTTTTTGTAGCTCATGTTCATAACATCACCAATCAACTCTTATGTGATATCAATCTTGAGCCTTTGCATACGAACCATGCATTGATTCCAACCAAGGGCAAAGTAATTAGATAAATTATAATCATACTGAATAATTTTATACATAAAATAAATGATACCACATTTTTGTAGTCTCTTCTAAACTCTCAAGCTACCTTGGGCTTTGGTGCATGAAATGGGCTCCAATCTGTCTCTCTCCCTACCCATGGTTGAGGATTTACACATTCTCATTTATATCATGTGTCTCATTTTTTTAAAGATTTTCACATCACCCATGTGGTGCCTCACACTCATTTACATCACATTACCCCTAATATTTCCCTTGATGAGTATCACTTTTAGCTGATCACATCCCTAATCACATTTCCTACTTATGCCTATTGACTTTTAATTTGTGAGTTGAAATGTAATAACTTAGATAGGATGATTTTTCCTCACAATACCCCATCATAGTTGCTTTACACACCATCTCATTTTCATCCTAGTCATGTCATTAGATGGTTGTGCTTTCATATTTATGTACTAACACAAGCACTAAGTTTGAATTAGCATTATTTAGAGCTTCCTATCATTTTCATTCACCCCTATTTGACTCCACATGCTTATCTTACATTTTAGGTCCTTCCTATTTTCATATATTTATGTGAGTCCTTCTCATTCATTGATATTATACTTAGTTACATATCTTTGTTTGAGTCCTTTTCATTCGTTGATATTTTACCTAGTTACATGTCTTTTTTTAAGTCATTTTCATTCATTGATATTTTACTTACATATATTTCTTTAAGTCTTTTTCATTGCTTGATATTTTACTTACGTATTTTTTTTCATTTGATATTTATTAACATGACAATGTGTCACATACTTATGTGGTATGTTTGACATTCATTTTATCATTCACATTTGTATGTTTTTGGATCCTTTAACATTTATTTTCTTCTTTTTGACTGTGCATTTGATCATATTTGATATAAAATAATAACACATAAATCATACACCACACATATTTCTAATAGCATAAAAAATCATAAAAACATGTCTTAGAAAGAAAACACATCCATAAAATGAGTTATCCAAGAAAAACCTCTTTATATAAATGGTTTGTCATTTTATACATCATGATACAAAATGATAAAATATAGTACATAATCAGCTCTAAGGATGAGGTCCACCCTGTCCATCTAATGGAAATTGAGCTACACTACCCATAGAGGCCTATCCAGATTGTCCTCTCTATAGACTCATTTGAAAAGTCTATGTCTATGACTGCATCCCCTAAATCTGCACTTATAAATTAGTCTCCTAGACCTGTATTATCACTAACTACTCTATTGTAACTATAAATGCTACTCTCTTTTAAGCTAGTGCATGCCATACCTATAGCTATCCTTACATGATCTTGGAGGTGGAGTATCCTACACCCCATCTCATTCTCATCTACGTAGCTCTTGGTTAGCTTCCTTGACTAATATAAACCAACCTACATATGCCTTGGATGAAGGTACCTGTGGATCTATCATCAGAGTAGTATCATCTTGTGGAAGCATGTCATCTAATATATCATGATGTGCAACCTAAACCATGTCTCCTATGTTATGACATATAAAAAATTCAAACCAAAATGACATAAAATCTCATATATATACCATTATCTAAATATCATACATCTATCACTAATATCTAGCATATATTTCAATCTACAAGTAAATGCAAGTAATCAAAACTACACATTAAAACACCCACAATGCTACCATATACTTGACCGCATATCACCTCACAAATACCATGGATTTAAGGTGGTGCAAAATCTATATATTTTCTTAACTAGATAACATAAGCTTATCATGACCCATGATGTACTGATTGCACTATAGTCCATCTAGGTATTGACTATGGTTATAGATTTTGTTGTTGTTGTTTAACTAATGATACCTTTCCTCCTTCAATAGCATGTACTCCCCATTTACATCTTACCATGATAGGACTATGAGGATATATCATAGGTAACTCAATAAGTACTCCTCTACCACCTACACCATGCCACTCCCTTGAATGACAGGCTCAAAATGTTGGGACCATTGGTGGAGCTATTAAGTGTGGTAAACTTAACTGACTAGGTACATGATCACACAAATGAGGCTTTACCCACCAAGGGTAGTGCCATATGATCCTATGTCACTATTGTGCCTATAAAATGGTTATCCATGATGGCCATGTATCCACACTCCCTTGGTATGTCCACCAGATAATATGATCACACTACACTGTCTATAATACAAGCACATGTGGAATGATCCTCACCATATGATCTTACATTTACCTCTGTACTCATATAAGGGAATCATTCATGACATGGGGAAACTCTATTGGTCTATACATTGGGAACCACTTGTAAATATAGTTCCCAAAAATAATAATATGCCCCATAAAAATCATGCATAATTATACCCAAATAAAATTACATAACCATAAAAATCATAAAAATACCATAAAAATCATGCACTAACTACACCCAAATAAAAATCATGCACTAACTATACCCAAATAACAATAACCTAAATTTTACAATGTGTCATACTCTAGCATAAAGTGAAAAAAGCCTATGATATATAAAGGCACTCTCCTACCCAACTTGTGACAACTCACTCAAGTTGTCATAAGTCTAATTAGAGCCTTCTCTCTATCCAAAATGGTCCATATATACATCAAATAATCATATAAATAATTCTCATTGGTTGAACCTCTTTGAACATGTTATCCACATAACTAAGGCCCTCTTCACATCATCTAAATGTGGGGTATCACACACCAATAATGTACTCATAATTAGAAGTCCCATAATCACATGGGTATAATCTAAATTGATGACCACCTTAATAGTATCCCCATCCACCACCCACCAAAAGGTATTCATCAATCTCTCCCATGCTCATAAGAACATGGTAACTAACTTGATGCTCAATGGAGTTTGATGCATCTCATGATCATGTTGAACCCATGGATATAAGTTATGTTTGATCCACAACAGATAATTTATATAATAGATTGGTAAACATATCACATTTATTAACCTCCATATCCTTTGACACCTTTACAAAATTCAAAACAACAAAATAAAAAATTAGGTTTTTATCTAAAATTTAAAACAAATACTTAAAATTAAAAAAGTAGAAAATTTAATATTTTCTTCAAATGAATTACCTCATCAGCCATGTATACTACTACATCAATGATCCCTTACTATTTTCTATTACATCAACCATGTATATAACTACACCTCCCATCCATACATTCTTTACTATATCAACTATGCTCTATGGCATCGACCTCTTTTAAACTATAAGACATTAACCAAGATATGCCATTGACTATCATTAGTTTTTTTCTATGCCATCGACCACATATTAAACTACATCATCTAAGTTTTCTCTTTCATACCATCGGCCATGCCATATGACATCAACCATCTTGATAATTTTCCTACTACATTGGCATGCCATATGACATCAATCAAAAAATTGCTCAACTACATCAACTAATTTCTATGGTATCGACCAAGATTTTCCTTACTATTTTTCAACTACATCAGTCTGACTAATATCATTCAAACAACATAATAATTTTTACCTTGGCCCTAATAAATACCCTTAATATAATATTTTATTTTTCATCACTTATCCATTACTCATTCTATTTTATACTCTAATTATATGTTTGTCAAGGAAAATTACTTTACACAGATTTACCCTAGCACCTTCTTTCCATTATCTAGCTCATTTTAATCCAAACACTAAAAATTAATAATTCATGTAATACCTACTTTTACGGCTCTAATCGCAACAATGATGTATTCATAAACTTATCCACCTCCTCATCTATGGGCCATCATCTCTCAAATTAATAAATTTGGATGCATAGAGCTTTGGTTTCCAAAAATACCAAATGCAGAAATGAACTATTTTAAACCCTTTTATAGTATAATTTTCAAAAATTTCAGTCTTCTGTTATTTACCATAAGATTCCATATTTTTCCCATATATTTGTTTGTAAGGTTCTTTTTCACAAACTAAAAGAATCCTTAGAATCCTAGTGAGATATATAATTTTTCACTACTAACAAAATATTTTTGCAAAAACATCAAATTTTATCTTATTTTTTAGGTCTAGCTCTTGTTCCTCACACTATGCACCTCTCATCATCTGATACAACATTATTTATTTTCATCAAAAATAAGGTAAGTAAAGGTACATATTTATAATTTATTTACTTTCCTTTATTTTTTAATTTTTACTACATTCAGTTAGCCTAGTTATTGTGTTACCAGTTCTTTTTCAAAGCACCATCTCATGTTACACTATTGTAACACATAATGACCTTCAGGTGGGGCATATGTACACACATAATATTTTTTAATTTTATCATTTACCAATGTTTTATCTTGAATCAACCCATCAATTTTTAATCTTCCTAAGTGTGCACCTAAAAGGGTACACCAAGACAGGGGTGGGCATGGATTTGGTGCTTTATGAGAGATATTATTTCCTATATATCATTCTTAAATCCAATCTATCTTCCTTAGACTTGATCCCCTAAGTTATCTCCTTCCACATTACACCCTCCAACTATATCAGGATCTATATTCCTAATATGTTAGCCCAATTTGATGAATTTTTATTTAACACCTATCCATTCCTTACTACATCAACATAATTGATTAGTTTTAAATGTTTCAATGCAATCTTCATAACTATATTGACCTAGCTAACATAGTTTGATTTTAATCGACCCATTCCAAACTAAATTGAGTTGGTTGATAGAGTTGACTTAACTTTCAAGATGGATTAGGATCATTAACCACTATACATACAAGTCACCATTTCATTCCAATAGAGAGAAAGACATTCATTTCAATTGTTATAAATTGCACTTTTTTCATTAATCTAACTTGGAGGAGTTATTTATTAGGATTTTGTATTAAAGGAAAGTTTGTCTTATGGATATTGGATGCATTAGGATGAGTCATTTTAGCTTAGATCTTGATTCATACTTTTATATCCTTATAACCACAACAATCTCTTGCAAAGCACCATTGGCCAAGGGGCAAATTGAGGCTCAATAGGTACTCTTCAAGGTAAGTATATTCTAACCCTAGATTTTTCATTTAGTAGATAAAAGTTTCATAATTGCTTGGTTAATGAATGTATATCTCCTTATTTAAGCTTTTTCTACATTTATACTTAATATGGCTATAGGATTTCTTAAACTTTACCTAGGACCCCATTTGTCTACCATGGCTTCTTACCCATTTTGATATGTTTCTAACCCTTCCCCCTTGATTACATTACTTTTTTGTAATATTAGATTACTTACAAATATAAATATAGTTAGAGTTATTTCATTGTGTTATTAGACTAAAATCTTTGGAATCTTTTCCTTTTATATTGTGTTGTAGGTGCTCCTTTTAGTATCCTTTGTAGATCCATTTGGTCACATTTTGAATCATAAAGTATCATTATCTCTTTTTGATTAACCTTATCTGATTCTAGATCTTTTAAGATAGGATAGTTTTAGGTTGATCCTATCCCATTTTATACAAGATTAGCTAACCCCAATCACTCTTATTGATGATTGACTATTACATACGTATATAGATACTCTAAGGAGGGAATCAATCCACATGTAGTTCTCTTACCTATTTTCATTGTGTAATTATTATCCTTGACTCTATGTATGCAATTAGTAATCTGGATTTGATACTCGACAATGTTAGCTCTTAAATTGATTTGAAATGTTTCAGACTTGATTTGTGACTACTCTTAATGATTTTTTCTTTATTTTTAGAAGAATATTACATATTTGTTTAGTGTGTAATAGTGTAATATATTATGCTAGATTGATATTAATATATTTGAAATGAGGTTTTGATTTGATTATATAGTGATACTTTTGAACGATTTTCCTTAGTTGACCTTGTAAAACATGCAGGAAAACCCATATGAATATTTTAAATTTTTGAAACTAGCCATTAAATGGCATGGGGACAATGCCACTCTAAGTGGACATGTCTGTGGTAGTGGACCTATCTTTAAAAATGTGGGACATGTATCCTAAGGTTAGAAGAAGTTTGATCATGGTATAAACAGGTTTGAGCATTGACTTGTAAATTATTGTGTAGTAGTGATGATGAATAGATGGGTTAAGTCCACCTATAGATAAAAATATTATAGGAATGGCAAAGAAGAGTCAGGTATTTGGGTGTAAGTCAAATGGTTTAAGATATGTCAAAAAATTAAAATTTTCAAGTATCTGTAACCATATTTAGGTATCTACACAACTTATTGGAGATGATGCTTCCTTTTTGAAACATTGAATAAAGGTGGTTTCTACTAAATCACTTGGAGACTAGTTCCTCTTGTTCAACCATGGATAAATTGAGGGTGATCAAATCCCATATTTTTATAACTATACAAGCCCTTAGATTATGAAGATGACATATCCCATCCCTCATAAATGTGGGGAGAAGTACATGATGTACTAACCCAAATAACTACTCATATATGATAAGGAATGGAAACCACATGATGGGTTTTCTAGAAGTAATGCCATAGCCATTGACAATCACTAAATGTCAATGTACATTAGAAGTAAAAACATGAATCAAACATTGTAGATGGATTTATATATTCAAGGTTTCTCACTACTCGATGCAATTTTTTTTTTGAAAATTAAAAACTATTATAACACTTACTAAATAATGTGTATATGTGCATGAATTAGTACCATTCCTCTTTTGGAACTTTACCAACTATAAACTATCATAATATATATGTGTACCAACTAGTATTATGCCTCATGATTCTAATAATGTTTATATGTGCATGAACCAATATCATGCCACCTGAAAATGTGCCAACTAATGTTATACATATATATGTTGAATATGATAACACATGTCTCAAATGTATGTATATGTAAAAATCTATAGTTCATGTTCATGTAAATTGTGTATATATTCCCATACATATGCACTTGATTTTTTATGAATATGTACTCAATTCTCTATAAATTATGTGTATATGCATGGCATATGACACCATAATATGTAATAATGTGCAAATATATATCATTTAACTAAACTCATCTAATATCTAAACCATTCTCAATCTCTAAAATTTAATTTTGTGTTCATGGAGGCTTATGTCTTTATGACAAGCCCACTATAATGATCCCTTTTGAGATGAGGGGTGTGTCATGTAAAATGCTCATATCAAATTAAAACTTAACTGTATCATGTCATGTATAAAGCTAACATCATGTATAATCATGTGAACATGTGGAAAGTATGTCATCATATTGATGTATATGTCAATGAAGGCATATATGTAACATATGTAATGCAAATCATATAAGTATCATGTCTAGATATATGCATTAGTGAATCACAAAACATTAATCATTTCTAAAAAGATAACTGAATGAGACTACATAGTAAAAGTGCATGATATGAATCATGGAACAACTCAATCTCATAAAGTTCAATAGGTGCAAGATCTAGTGTCACACATAAGGCCAAGGGCCACATACAAGGGACATAAACATGTCACAAAAAATAAGGCCAAGGGTCACACACAAGGGACAAATATTTTAAAAATATGGGACATAAATATGTCACATCAAACAAGGCCAAGGGCTACATGTAAGGGACATAAATATGTCATGTCAAACAAGGGACATAAAGATGTTGCATAAAATAATTTCAAAGGCCACACATAATAAACAAGTAATTACTAGCCTATCATGCAAGATTAATAACATTAATAAAGCATATAACAAGTAAAGACTTGTCTACACTATCCATATGTATTAATGTCAAATCATATAAAAATAACATATCCATGTATCATTGTGTAAGATATGAATAACTAGCAAGACATGTTTAAGCAATCTAGATATCTCATAATGGTAGAGAGGTCCTATAAATATATAACCTATGATAGTGAAACCTATGCAATTTAAAGAGTACTACTATTGACCACAATTTTCTTTATTGATAAAATTAGATCTATATTTCATATAAGTTATGGTAAGGAACACACTTAAATCATCATGTTATATATCATTATTACCATCGTGTGGCTATTATTAATCACCATACTAAACACATTTATTCAAATAAAATGGAAATCCATACTTATGATAATGTAAAGTTAATCCACATTAGTTCTCATAAATTTAGTTAAGGCTTCCTTAGTAGAGAAATTATCAACATATTTTATCTCATGTTCTATAAATAATTCAATAATTTTAGTGAAAATATTCTTAAGACCATATTGCTTCTTCTCTTTATGAGGAGATATCATAAACACAACATCACACTAAAAATACTTATGCAAGTCACTATTGAAATCATGATGTACATGCAAATAAGAAATCATTGTTGTATCCATTTTCATGTCTATTTGGAATAGTAAATGAAATAACGGTTTGCTTATATTTTGTTATTTTATTCCAAGATCTTTACC
The DNA here is from genome assembly GCA_037957365.1 of Torreya grandis. Taxonomy (NCBI): domain Eukaryota; kingdom Viridiplantae; phylum Streptophyta; class Pinopsida; order Cupressales; family Taxaceae; genus Torreya; species Torreya grandis. The sequence continues at coordinate 3,226,122 of JARHVA010000298.1, read as the reverse complement.
TTTATATCCCATATTCTATGCATACCACAATCCATATCCATATTTATCTAGATTTTTTTAGTGTGAGATTAACACTTTTTCTATTATGGTTTTTGAAACAAAAATCTTTTTTCATTGATTTTTTACCTTTGTATTTAGTAGTTTTTTGTTTCATGGTTGTTGAATAATAAAATGGCCTTCCATAAGATCGAGGAGTTATGATAGTGTGCACCAATACTAAATATATCCTTATCCAAAGTATATTCTTCTAGACCTATTGGAGTGAAGCGTTTTTACTCAAATTTTCATCAATATCATCACCTTTGTCTTTGTTAGTGTCCCCATTATCTTATTTTATATCTCTACATTCTCAAACCAAAAAAATTAATTCTTACTCTTTTATAATTTCATAATAAGTTCAATAGAGATTCACCGAATCTTATCAAAATGAAGAATAATATTTTATTGAGATTCAATCGTATTAAAAAATCACAAAATTTTATCATCATTGGGGTTTTTTGAAAATAGTACCTTCATGTTAAATTTTTAAAAATATATGTAAAATAGAGGATATATTATCCATAACATGAATCCAAGGTCTCCTAAGATACATATTATAATTCAAGCATTTGTGTATTACATGACACACAATATATAATTTTTTTAGTTCCAAAGTTAATTTCAATGTCATTATAGAATTTCTACTTTGGTTGTCAAAACCTTTTATAGACATGTTTGATTTTCCATTTTTTTCCATTTTTATGCCAAGTTGTTTCTAAACATATTCACTAAAAAATTCAATCTTTAACCATTTATTAAAAACATTATATATTATTTGCTGAAAGTTTCTTAGCCAAGGTGATACAAAGATGATTTATTATTGGTTGAAGATCCCTATCTTTTTTCAAGATGATGCTAGATTGATGAAGACAAGGTGGTTATATCCTTGGGATTTAGCTATTTCTTGGGTATGTGGATGTGTAGGCACTCTGGTTTCACTCTAACTATTTAGAGGTTATGTAGGTAATTCAAGGAGGCAGAATATTAGCAAAATATTGTCTGCTTCAGGTAGGATTGCCTTTAGCACTAGAAGGCTCTAAAAAACACCGCAAAAGTGTGACAACTATATAAATCTTGTAAAAACCCATGTCTAGTCAATTTTAGGATTTGAGGCTAATGGGGATGATAGAGGATTTATCACAAGGTTATACAAAGTTTGATTTTATATTGTTCAACCCTCTTCATGGGCTATGGATTCATTGAGTGGGTATGTATGATCACTTTTTGCTCTCAGGGTCTATTGAGGATGTGAAAAAACTTTGTTGAAGACCAAATTTGTGGGGGACTGTATTTAGTTTTAGTTAATTTTGATTGTGGTGAATATAGGAAACCAAACCTAAAATTGTCTTATTAGAGTGGATGATAGATATTTTCACCCTTATTTCTTCCATATTTAGGTATTTGCCCTATAATTTATGTGTATTACTCATGGTTGGTTGAAAATCCTTATTTTGTTTCAAGCTTAGGTAGATCACTGAGAATGAGTTGGGTAGTTTCTTGCTATTATTTAGCTAGTATTGGGATTAGTGGGAGAGTAAGCCCACTTTTTGTGATTCAATTTCATGAAGGATGTGTAGAGGTCCCAGAAGGATGAAGACTAGCATAAGACCTTCTAATCTTGGTGGGATCTTGTCTTGTAGTGTAAGTTTTAGGGAAGTTTTGTTGAAGTGCATCCATTATTTGAGATTCATTAGGAATTAACCTCCTTATTTGTACTAAGGTTGTGGGAAGCTTCAAAACCTCTTGGTGTTATGGTTTTGAGATCCTTAAATCCCTCTTGTTGTTTGATCTACCTAGGTTGTGGGATCCTTCAAACCCTTTAGCCATGCTTGTTATGGTTATGGAAACCTTAAAATCCTCTTATTTTTCCTTGTAAATGTTGTGGGATCCTTTAAACCCTCTTAGTTGTAGGTCCATTATTCAAAACCCTCTCTTTGGTTATGGGTCCAATAATCAAAACCCTCACTTATTCAGTTCATAGCTCTAGCTTTAAAAGCATTTACCCCATCAAATAAAAAACATTATATACTGAAGAACAACATATAAATAGAAAAAATAAATAAATAGAGGACATGTCAAAATAAACTTTTGATCAACAAAATAAAAGGATGTTTATTTAAAAATTACATCACACAAGACTGGCTTAAATAGTAAATTTTGAGGGGGAAAACCCCAAAGCTTCATAAAGGCTGAACTTGCAAGTATCATCAATTATTATAGTCCTAAAGAGTTGACTATGATATGTTACTCATATGGGCCTACCTGATACTTATATGGGCCCACAAGTAGATACCTTGTAGTCACTAGTTTTCTGAAGAATACACCAAGTCACTAGTACCTAGTAGTTGGTAGGTTCCCATACAATGCTCCAAGTCATTGATACATAGTAGTAGTTAATTTAATACATAATTATCTAAGACACTATCTCCCAATAGTCACTGGGTTCACACATAATACTCAAATTATCTAACACCTATCAGTCACTAGTTTCCCATAGAATACAATAAGTCACTGACACCTATTGGTCACTATATTCCAAAAGACCTCAATAAGTTTTTCATACCTAATTCTTGTTAGGTTTCTAGAGATATTGAATTGTCATTAATACATATCATTCATTAGGTTCTTCAATAGGAAATATTGTCCTTGCATCACCCCCCATAAATCTTGACATGGAAGAAACATAGAGGATGATCCTAACAAGTCATTCATACCTAGAGGTCTCTAGGTTCATGAAGGAGCATGAAAGCCATAATTTTCCTTATCAACATCCCTCTTAAATCTTGACATGGAGGAAGCACACTATATTTCATTTACTACTACTGTAATACTATCAACAACCAAAAACTTAGACATATATCACGATAAACCATAATATCCCCACTAGAATCATATGGCTGAATTTATTGGATAGTGTTTCACTCCTTCAATAACCATTGTATTTTGAAAAATGTCACAATTGAGAATTAGTGACAAAATATGTCATACATTAACATTCCCATTTATGTCAACTTTATAAAGTCTAATCATGTTTTGAAAATAAATAAACTTGACTTACTCCACCACCTACAAAAAATATATGCCAATGACACTTCAACCTATAGGAATTGAGAACAATCAATCAATCCTTTATTATGAAATGAAGCCACTCCTTCGGTGAAATCCAACATTAATGAACCATCTCTTTATTGGATAATTTAACATAAACAAATCCATTCATCATTGGAGACTTGAACATTAATGAACTCAATCTTCATTGGATACCTCAACATTAATGAAGAAAGAATTCATTGGATACCTCAACATTAATGGAGCAAATCTCCAATGGATACCTATATCATCAATGAAAAAAACTCTTCATTATATTCCTTTATCACTAGTGACTAAAATATTCATTGGATACATTTATCATCAATAAATCCACTCTTCATTGGATACCTCCATCATCAATGAATCTTCTCTTCATTAGATACTTTAATAATTAATTATGCCAATAAAGTGGAAGAATCTACCATAATGTGGCCTCTCATAAAAGCCACGGCCACCTTAAAAACATATAATACAAGGAATAATCAATAATGAAAACTAAATGTCTCCATGTATTTTCTCTTCATGCTCTCTTTTAGTCAAGGAAAAAAATACTCCATTATTCCTCCTCATATACTTGTGACTATCATATCCAAGTCCACAATGATCATTATATCTCTAATAACCTAAATATTTCATGCATTAAGGCTTAAAATTACCCCCTATGTCCTCCAAAGGATGAATTATGAATACCATAATAATCCCTCTACTTGAATGAATCTATGTGCTTGAAGTGTCTCCTCTTCTCATATCTTCTCTTTATAAATTAATTCCTCACAAAATGTAATTTATTACCACAATATAAGCATTTATTCTTCTCCCCTTCCACACTAATATTATGAGAGACACTATAAAACTCCATTCCCCCATTTTTAAATGACTCCTTTGTAGATCTATTGTGATGAGAATATCATGAATACCTAATTCCTTCTCTTTCCCATGTGAAAATTGGCTCAATAGAAAAAATAATACCTTGGTCATTCTTTCCAATTCCACCACTTGTATAACTCATTTTATAGAGTAAATTTGCTTCAAATCATTTTTTGTGCTTATTGAATGCTATAATATTATGAGGATGAGACCCTTTATCAACATGATCCTCATCAATATGATTAACATGATCATTAATGACATGAGTGTTAATAACATGATCAATATTATCATCATTAATACAAGCATGCTCATTAATAAAATAAATAATAAGATCATTAGTAGAAGTATAAACATCAACAAACTCAAAATTAGTAAAATTAGAACCATCAACACACTGATTTGCATGATTCTTAGAGTCTTAATTCTTCTTTCTTAACTTAATGATATCTCTTGAAAGTTGCAAAATAAGTTACCTTGATATATCATTTTATTTTATACATTGAACATGATCATTCTTAAGCAATTCCTTATTAGACAAATTTAACTTATTCCACATCACATTTTTTATATCCATTCCTTTAAGATGATAATAAAACTCAAGTGTAGTAATGATCAATATATTTCTTTCCACCTAATATTTATTATTGAATTATTAACTCTCTTCTTATTTGGGATAAGGAACCTTTTTTATCCCTATAAGAATCTTCCACAAACCCAAATTACATAGTACATGTTTCATTTATGATCTCAAACCTTGAAATTATGATGTCCCTTCAACATGGGAACCCAAAAATTAACTCCATATTTGAATAAAAACCCTAGCCAATTTTAGAATAAAGTCAACCTCCTCTTCAAAAAATATAAATAATAAACCCAACCTAATTTTTGAAGAGATTTCTAGAAACTAAAAACATTGTTAAAATTATAAAAATTGGTTTTTAGAGATAAATTTTATTGAAAAACCTAAACTAAAAATAAATTAGTAAAAATAAGTCATAAAAGTCCAAAAAATGAACAATAGCTTCCTTGTACAAATACTCAATTTCCCCAAAAAATTGACAACAATTTGTGAGATATGTATGATTATTTAAAATTAGCCTAATTTTAGAATGTAAACTTCTTATGCTCATAACTCCCTGAATACCAACTATAATTTGGAAAACAACCACTTTTTGGAAATCTTTTGATGTATAATTTTCAATGGAGTATGAATTATCTCAATTTGATTCCTATGAAGATCTTTATTTTTAATAGATGATTCCCTTATCTTCCAGTTTCTTATTGGATTTGGTAGATTAGAATCATCGTCAGTATATTCACTCTCTATTCTTTCTACTATTTCTCTAAGACCAAACAATCATCTCTGATATCATGTTAAAAAATACTATATATTGGAGAACAAGCAGTGAAGAGAAATAAGCAAGCATATAGAGGTAGTGTAAGAAGACATCTTTGATTAGTAGAATAAGAGGAAAATTATTTAAAAAATAGATCATACACGACTTACTTAAATATCAATCTATGAGTGAACCAACCCTAAATATTCATAGAGGTAAATATTATAAGTACCATTAATTATTATGTTCCTAAAGAGTCAACTATGCCTTGTTACACATATGGGCCTACCTAATACTCATATGGCTAATAATAATATACATAAAAGTATCTAGGTTCCTAAAAAATACACCATGTCAATGATACCTATAAGTCACTAGGTTCTCGAAGAATACACCTTGTTATTGATACCTAGTGATTTTTGGGATCCTGTAAAATACTCCAAGCCACTTATACCTGACAATCACTAGGTTCCTACAAATTATCTAAGTCACTAATACCTAGTAGTAGCTGGGTTCCCAAAAAATATCTAAGTCACTAATGCCTAGTAGTCACTAGGTTCCCACATAATACTCTAAGTCATTGACAACTAGAAATTACTAGGTTCCCATTAAATACTCAAAGTCATTGATACCTAGCAGTTGCTAAGTTCCCACAAAAAAATAAAGTAATTGATACCTAAAGGCTGATAGGTTCCTACTCATTATTTTAAGTGATCCATACCTAATCCTTGCTATGTTCCCAAAGATCCCAAAAATTCATTCATATCTAGCAGTTGATAGGTTCCTCAATAAGAAGGATTTCCCTTAATAACACCCCTCTAAATCCTGACATGGAGAGAACATAGAAGATGATACCGACAAGTAGTTCATACCAAGTAGTCGTTAGGTTCCTCAAAGAATACAACATGCATGATTTCCCTTTCTAAAACCATTATCCACAACCACTCTTTTGATTCCTCTATTATCAATAAATGATTCAATGTGAAAGAATACTTGTTGATCAAAATTACTTGGACATTTTTCATTATTTTAAAAATTTATTAGCTTCTCACAATGTTTCAAATGTCCAACAATTGCATAAAAGTGAGAAGGTTGTGTATCACTTGATAAATTTATTTGCTTCAAATATTTATAACCTGATTATCCTTGTAAATAGTTTATATTTTGAGTAACTCAAGGATATCTATTTTTGTTTAGGTATTTTGAAGTTTTTCCATAAGGTCATTATGTTTTATAGTACAACTGAGTCTATGAGCTTATGGAAGATTGGGAGGAAGGTTTTGGTTGTTCATTCCTTATTGTTGAGGGTTTACTATAAATTTTTGATCTCTATCTTTCCTTTGCATTATATGATTCACTTCATGATGTTTCATCATTAATTTTTTATACATTATGTTGAAAGTAGGCTTATTCATATAAGATCCTATATAATTGGTATTTCTCCTATAATCAATTGTATAAAGTTGTTAGTGAAACTAGGGTTTGAATTATTTGAAGCCTTACTATATTGGATATGTTTGTAAATGTCATTTAGCATTTTTAGATAGTCATAAATAATTTTTAATAATATTTAAAGATTTATTACTATGTAGATATGGATATGAGAGAATGATTAGAGAAGCATCAAATGATTAAAGAAGCATTATGGGATTATAAAATGATTTTAGACTTAGACAAAGCATCACATTGATATAAATACAACATAATGATGTAAATGCATCTCAAGCTTATAAAAACATATATAGCTTACATAAACATCACAAGATATCAATTCATCGCATTTTCTTAGAAAAGAATATATATATATATATATATTTAAAAATATTGCATAGATGGAAAAACATCATCCGTCTATCAAATATTCATAGTGATGGACAAGCATCACTACTTATAAAAGCATCTCTATCATTTTTTAAATATAAATATATAAAATTTCAAAAATGATCACAAAAATTATTTATATCGGATCAATAGATTTACTTGTAGGCTATAAACTATAATGATAGAAGAGTTTTGAATTAAATCAATAGATTTCCTCGTTCGCATCTAATAGTGATTGATTTATTTGGATACTATTATACTCTCCCAATAATTGAAAAATCTAAAGTTGTATCTCTCTTAGAGAAAAAATGCATTTAATTTCAAGAATATATATTAATAAATTTAAAATATTTGGGTTGGGTATTACATTACAAATTTTCCCTCTAAAAGTTCTATGAGTGTGATTCTAGGGCCCGTAGAATGTGTGGCAATCCTAACATTGTTTAAAATCCTAGACAATCAACTTATTAGTGATCCTAGTACAAAACCCCATTGAGGTTCTAAATTATCTGGTTATTTAAGTGGTAAATTATAATATGCATTAGTTTTTTTGTGTGATATACTATGTATCATGATGTTATCCACATAGCCAATCCCAAGTTTATAAATCCCCAATATTTTACTAACTACAAATACTTGCCACTAAAATTTTCCTTAACCTCAACATCAATGAATCAAATATTCATTAGATACATTTATCATCAATGAAATAATTTTCATTGGATTATTTTATCATTAATGCAATAAATATTTATTGGATACATTTACCATCAATCAATCCACTCTTCAAAGGTTACCTCCATCATAAATGAATATTATCTTCATTAGATACTTCAATCAATAAATGTGCTAAGAAATTAAAATAATCTACCTTCTTAGACATTATGAGTACATCTCTTCCATAATGTGGCCTCACATCAAATCCATGGCCACCTAAAAAACATTTATTATAATGAATAATCAACAATGAGAACCAAATGGCTCCATTTATTCCCAATTCATGCTCTCTTTTGTCTAAGGAAAAACTAATGCATCATTCCTCCTCCTATACTTGTAACTATCATAACCAAGTACACAACGATCAATATATCTCTAAGAACCTGAATGTGTCATGTAATGACACTGAGAATTCTCCCATGTCCTCTATAGGATGAATTATGAGTCCCATAATAATCCTTATACATGAATTAATCAAAGTGTCTAAATTGTCTCCTCTTCTCATCTCTTTTTTTCTAAAGCAATTCCTCAAAAAATGTCATTTCTTACTATAATTTAAGCACATATTATTCTTCTACCCTCCTTCTTACTATTATGAGACATGTGAAATCTCCCACCCCCCCCAATTTTCAAAGGAATCCTTCATAGATCTATAATGATGAGAATTTTATAAATAACTAATTCCTTCTCTCGCCCATGTGATAAAAGCCTCAATATGAATATTAATACATTGGCCATTATTTAAATTTCCACCACTTGTATAACTCATTTTATAAAGTAAGTTTACTTCAATTTATTTTGCATGCTTCTCAAATGCTCTGATACTAGGATAAGGAGATCCTTTATCAACATGATCTTCATCAATATGATTAATATGATCATTAATGGCACAAACATTAACAACATCATTAATATCATCATAATTAATATGAGCATGCTCATAAATAAAATAATTAATAAGATCATCATTATAAGTAAAAACATCAAAAAAATCATAATTATTAAAATTGAAATCATCAACACACTAATTTACATGCTTCTCAGAGCCTTTTTTGCTTCTTCCTTAACTTGACAACCTCTCTTGAAATACGTGAATTGAATTATATTAATCTCTCATTTTATTTTACACATTGAAGATTATCATTATTAAACAATTCATTGATATAAAATTTATTCAACTTATGTCGCATCTCATTTGGCATATCCATCCCTTCAAGATGACAATGAAGCTTAGGAGCAGTATTAATCAGTATATTTATTTCCACCTAATATTTACTATTGAAGTAGTAACTCTCTTATTATTTGGGAGAAGAGATATTTTTAGTCCCCATAAGAATATTCCACAAGCTTAGAGTACTCAATACATGTTTCATATATGACTTCGAATCCTTGAAATTGTGTCTTTTTCAACATAGGAACCCCAAAAATTAGCTCCATATTTCATTTAAAAACACTAATTTTTTTTAGATGAAGTCAGAATCCTCTTAAAAAATACAAGGGATAAACCTAACCTAATTTTTGAAGAGCTTTATAACAAAGTTAAAATATTAGTAAAAATCTACAAATTACTTCTTGAAGAGCAATTTTATTGAAAAATCTAAACTAAGAATAGCTTAGTGAAAATGAATAATTGCTTCTTTTCACAAATCCTCAATTTCCTTAAAAAATTTAACAATAGTTTCCTTGCATATATCCTTAATTTACCTAAAAAATCACATAAAAATTTAGCAATAGTTTGTGAGATATTCATTATTCTTTAAAATTAGCCCTGATTTCAAAGTGCAAACTTAAATAAATCATAACTCCCTCAATACCACTTATAAGTTGGAAAATGTCCACTTGAAAAGATGTCAAAAAATAATTTTTAATGGAGTATGAATCATTTTAATTTTATGGTATAAATATCTTAATTCTAATTGAATGATTCCCTTGTCTCCCAATTTCTTATTGGATTTGGTAGATTAGATTCCTCCTTAGTATATTCACTCTCACTTTTTTCTATTAATTCTCCAAAATCAAATAATCAACTCTAATACCATGTCAGAATACACTATATGTTGGAGAACAACAAGCAAAAATAAAAAAAGTAAGGAGATAGAGGTAGTGTCAAAATATGTATTTGATTAGTAGAATAAAATGATATTTATTAAAGAAATAGATCACCCAAGACTTGCTTAAATAGTAATCTATGAGTGGAAAAACCCAAGATCTTCATAGAGGCTAACCTTGAAATTATTATCAATTATTATATTCTAAAAATATTCGGCTATGACATGTTACTCATATTGGCCTACCTGATACTAATATGGACCTACAAGAAGATACATAGAGGTAGCTAGGTTCCTAAATAATACCCCATGTCATGAATACCTAATAGCTGCTAGGTTTCTAAAGAATACACCATGCCATTGATATCTAGTGGTCTTTGGGGTCCCATATAATACTTAAAATCATTGATACCTAGAGATAAATAGGTTCCCACAAAATAATCCAAGTCATTGATACCTAATAATAACTAATATCCCACAAAATTTTCTAATTCACTGATACCCAGTGGTTGTTAGGTTCCCATAGAGTACTTCAATTCTTCCATAACTAGTAATTGTTAGGTTCCCATAGAATACTCCAATTAATTGATACTAAGTGCGTTATAGGACCCTAAAGAATACAAAAATTCATTGATGACTAGTGGTTGTTAGGTTCCCACACATTATTTCAAGTGATTTATACCTTGTGGTTGCTAAGTTCCCAAGGATCCTGATAAGTTATTCATACCTAGTTGTTGCTTAGCTCCTCGACAAGAAGGATTTTCCTTACTAAAATCCCCCAAATCTTAACATGGATAAAACACATAAGATGATCCCAAAAAGTGGTTCATACCTAGCAGTCTTTAAGTTTCTCAAAGAATATGACATACATGATTTTCCTTGCTCACACCATTATCTGTAATCACTCTTTTAATTCTTCTACTATTGATAAATAATTGGATGTGCATGAATAATTGTTGATAAAAATTGCTTAGATGTATGCATTTATTATCAAAATATATTGGCTTTTCATAATGTTTCAAATGTTTAGCATTTGTATGTAATAAAATTTCATCATATTTAAGCAATAATCCATAACATAGCTGAAATATAGCATAATATATGATAAGTCAATTTGAGGGGGAAACCTCTACAATATCTTAGCAAGAATATGATTCACAAATATGATTTTTTTAGTGATCCAAAATCATCCATATATATAATTAATGGGGAGAGTCACATCCATTCATCCCACCCTTACATCTTAATAATTCAGGCTAAAGCAATAATTAACTACTGAATGCAATTAAAAATGAAGAGTGTGCTATAGGTCAACCCATACATATCCCTATATATCATATAGGTTAAGGGATTAACATTCCCCCCTCTTCAAAAAAATGTTCGCCTCAATATTGAATAGCTCTGGATGTTGTTGTAGAAAGGTGGTATCCTCCCATGTGGCATCCTTATGAGGAAGATTCTTCCATTTGATCAAATACTCCGTAATCTCTTTGATCTGTAGTATTTTAGTATGTGTTTCAAGGATTTGCTTAGGTTCAAGAATAAGTCTTCATTCCTTGTCTAGTTTAGGTAACTCAAACTATGCAAACATGGTATGTCTAATTACCTTATTTAAATAAGAAACATGAAAAACTAGATGGATGCAAGTAAAATGAGGGAGCTCTAACTTATATATGACATTGCCAATCTTATGTAGGGTTTGATAAGGACCATAATACTTAGGAGATAGTTTGTTATCATTTTTTAGTTCTTTAGGGATAATTTGATTATATGATTGTAGATGGACAAATACCCAATCACCTACTTTAAAATTCCTCTCAGTACGGTGCTGATCGACTTGTTCCTTCATTCGACTCTAGGCCATGGGTAAATTTTTGATAAGACTAGTGAGGACTTCTTATTGGTGGTGAATTTGTTTTTCCACATCATAAACCTTGGTTGGAATATGTAAGGATGAGGTGATGGAAAGGGGTTGATACCCATAGAGTGCCACAAATGGAGACATTTTGGAAGAAACATGGAATGAAGTGTCATGCTACCATTCAACTAGCAGGAGCCAATGAACCCATTTTTATTGTTTATCTAATGCAAATAATGAAGATAAGCCTCTAGGAATTTGTTGACCACTTTAGTTTTCACATCATATTGAGGAGGATAGGATGAACTATGAGCCAATTTATTACCTAAAAATGAAAATAAATCAATCCAAAAATTAATTATAAAAATTAAAACATGTTCACTCACTATGATCTGGGGGTACCATGTAGTTTTTGAATTGTATGTAGAAAAAAGTACCAATTGTATTGTCTATAAATAACTATGATAAGGCAAAAAAATGGGCATATTTTATGAGTCTATCTAATATCACCATGATGAGATTTTTACCATCTAACCTTAGTAAACTAGTTATGAAATCCATACATACCTCATCCCACCATTGGCTTAGAATCGATAAAGGTTGGAAAAGACCCGACATCTTAATTATTTCCCCCTTGTTTTTTGGCACACAAGGAATTCAACCAAAATTTTATGTACATACTGCTATGTACCTATGGATATGATATATTATTGTATATGGGTTGATGGAGATGCCAACATGTGGCACACATCCCCTTAGTTATATGGGTACAATATATTAGGATAATAGAGTAACTTGTGGAAGAAGTACATTGGGTAATGGTCAACCTAAATTGGGATTAGGAGGTTACCCATCCATGGGTTAGATAGATGTATATATATATAGGAGATGATTATCATGGTAAAGATATGAAGTAAGCATTGAGTCTTCTATTGTAAGAGGATATTGGAGGTTGTCCCCTTGAAGAGAAATTGTGGAGTTATTCCTTCTTAAAGGATTATTATATGGTGTTTCCCTACCTTAAGGGTATTTATTCATATATTGAATCTTAACAGTGGTATCAGAGCTTCGATTTGGGTAATTTATGTGGAGAAAAACCATAATTTCACTATATCTTCTAAAATATAGGGAATTTTTATTCAAATTTTTTATTGGAGATGTAAGAAGATATAAGAGAAGCACAATAAAAGTTTTAGAATTTTTTGAGTTGTTTTGAGTGAATTGTTGTGATTTTATGGTTTTTCATATATTCAATCTACATGTTGAAATTTGGGATATTTTTTCAAATTTTTTTGACTGAGGTTCCAATATCATAAGAGGAATCTACAGTAAAAATTTGGGATTTTTTGGATCAATTTTGTATGAGTTATTGATATTTTAGGGTTTCATGAACCTTAATTTTTTTGTGGATCATGGAGTTGCAAAAATTTTTAGGGGAAGATGATATTGAGCTAGATAATGGTGGCTCCTTTTGGAGAATCATTTAAAAAAAAATTTGGGCAAAGACAATTACTTCCTTTTTTGTCTGGGCCTGCACTACATTGGTTTGATCAGTTGAGTTGTACACAAAGGTTTTCTTCATGGAAAGAAATGGAACAGATCTTTTTAGATCGATGGGATATAAAACAAGAAGTATAAAAATAAGAATCAGTAGAAGAAGAAGTAAAAAAAAAGAAGAAGAAATAAAAGAATCAATAGAAGAAGAAGAAGAAGAAGAAGAAGAAGTAGAAGAAGTAATAGAAGAAGAAGTAGATGATGATGATGATGATGATGAAGAAGAAGAAGAAGAAGAAGAAGAAGAAGAAGAAGAAGAAGAAGACAAAGAAAAAGAAGAAGAATTGGATGATAAGGGTTTAAATAATTTGACTCCAAAGAAATCTAAGTCAATTTTTCAATTTCATGGATGCATTCAAAAGAAGAAGGTGGTTGTGTCCGTAAACCCTACCAACAAGTATAACTTCATTAACATGAATGTGGCCAAGCATCTAAATGTTCAAGAAAATAATATCAAGGAGGTTAAAGTAGATGGTAATCATATTTCACTATTTAAATATTTGAAGCTCATTATGGAAAAATATGTTTTGCATTCAGATTTTTATGCTTTGGATATGGATGATATGGATATAGTTCTTGGATATCCATGGTTAGAGACTTTGGGAACAATGAATATTAATGTTCAAAATAATTTCATGAAGTTTTGGTATAAGAAAAAGAAGATCACTTTACAAGATATCATAGTGAAAAAGGCACCAATAACAAACCAGGTAGATCATAAGGATGAGATTGAAACAGGTGATGAAGATCATGATGAAGATTCAGATGGTATAGATAAAGACACACTACAAATGAACATTTCATATACTCAAGAGACAAAGAAGGAAAATGTGGAAGAGGTAGAAGCAAAGGTGGATAAGGTCAAGGTATTGGAAAAAGTTGAGGTGTATAGACACCCACATTATCATGAGAGGAAAAAATCATGGAACCAGGTGAGGAAGTGTCATAACAACAATCATTTTGTCTATACAGGAAATAAAATTTCCAATCATTATGGATATGCATGGAATCCAAAGAAAAAATAATATGGCACATGGAATGAATGGGGAAATCACTATGAATATGCATGGAAGAATACCTACTATGGTCATGGTTGAAATCAGAGAAGTGCAGTGGAATATGGTACATGGAATAAAAAGAGGAATAATTATACTTGGACACCAAAGCAATATAATTATGATCATGAAAGAAATCAGAGGATCACAATGGATTTTGGACACAAGCTTGGAGAGATATCACCTACCAAGATCACATATGGATGGTTAGATGGTTGAGATTGGAGACAAGTGTGCAATGATTTGAAGCACACTCATTATTTGGTTTCTTCCTATGTTTCGGGGATGAAACATGTCAAGGAGGGAAGTAATGCTATGTACCTAGGGATATGATATATTATTGTATATGGGTTGATGGAGATTCCAACATGTGGCACACATCCCCTTAGTTAGTTATATGGGTACAATATATTAGGATAATAGAGTAACTTGTGGAAGTAGTACATTGGGTAATGGTCGGCCTACATTGGGATTAGGAGGTTACCCATCCATGGGTTAGATAGATGTATATATATAGGAGATGATTATCACGGTAAAGATATGAAGTAAGAATTGAGTCTTCTATTGTAAGAGGATATTGGAGGTTGTCCCCTTGAAGAAACATTGTGGAGTTATTCCTTCCTAAAGGAGTATTATATGGTGTTTCCCTACCTTAAGGGTATTTCTGCATATATTGAATCTTAACACATACCCCTTGAGTCCTTCCAAAAATAAATCATTCTTGACTTGATGATAAATTTTCAAAAATCTAGAATGCCCTCCTATTAGAGATGCATGAAGCTTTGTAAGTATCTTGTGCTTGAGGGAAGAATTTTTGCATAGGTTGAGCTAATATTTATACCATAAGACAATCCCTTTCCACTCAAATTTTTATAAGGCACTAGAATCAATCTAGATATTTTAAATCAAAGTGTGTGTATCCTAGTCATTTTACCATTTAGATTAGGCCTCTTCCACCCAATCAACTTGTCAAATAATCATGACACATAACAATGCCTCTATGGATTCATCCTTCCCGAATAGTGCATCAATGCCCACATTATATTTTACCTTTTTGGTAGATTATTTCAAAGTCATATCCCAAAATTTTAATCACCAATTTTTTTTGTTCTTTAGATGATAATCATTGTTTCAAAAAATATTTGAGACTATCATGGTCAGTAATTACCTTAAAATGTCTACCTATTAGATAATATCTCCATTATTTGACTACATGAAGTATAGCCATCATCTCTTTCACATAGATTGGATTTAACATATTATTACGCTTGAGTTAATAGATCTCAAATGCAAGTGTTATTCCTTCCTACATGAGTACATCCACAATTACAGATCTTGATACATCACATTCAAGAATGAAAGTCTTTGAAAATTATAGGCTAGCTAAAACTGGAGTAGTGCACATGGCCTCTTTTAGCTTCTCAAAGGTTGTGATGGATTTTTCATTCTAGTGGAAAGAGTCTTTATTTAACAATGTTTTAAATGGGGATGATATGCCACCATAACTTTTCACAAATTGGTGATAGTAACCTATTAACCCCAAAAAACCTCAAAGGTTTTTGAAATATTTTGGCACCTACCACATGGTCAAAACTTTGATCTTTTGGGGGTCTACCTTGATTCCTTCATGTGAAATAATGTGACCCAAGTATTTCACCTCTTTTAATCCATAAGAAAACCTAAAAGGTTTTTCATAAAGTTTATGTTTTTCTAGAATGATCAAGATCTCATTCACATGATGCAAGTGTTCTTCCCAAGTCTGACTGTATATGAGGATGTCATAAAAAAAACCAACATAAATTTTTGTAAAAATGAACTAAAAATAGTGTTCATCAGACTCTAAAATGTTGATGGTGCATTGATGAGACCAAAAGGAACTACCAAAAATTCATAATGGGCTTTATAAGTTTTAAAAGCTATCTTATGGATATCCTCATCTCTGATATGAATTGATGGTAACCTAAATGCATATATAATTTTGTAAAGTAGACAACACCATGTAAATCATACAAAAAATCATTAGTTATTGGGATAGGGAACTTATATTTTATGGTACACTTGTTGAGTTCTCTATAATCTAGGTACATCCTCTAAGCATCATCCTTCTTATGAACTATGACCACTCAGGATGAATAAGCACTCTGGCTATGTCTAATGGTACCAACTTCCAACATCTCATGTACCATATTTTTGATTTCACTCTTTTGGGCATATGTGTATCTATATGGATGAATGTTGGGTGGTTTATTACCAAGAAGAAGGTGAATATAAAGATCATGATGTCTCCTTCGTGGTAGTCCTTTTGGCATTGCTTCAAAAATGGTTTAGTGGTCATAAATAATATTTTGTATATGAGAATGTGTACATATATTTAATGGATGAAGTTATATGGACCACAACCTTGTGATAAATCATTCATCCCCTTTTCTAAGAATATTATCCATTTGATAATAACTAACCAACTTTGGATATTTTTATCATAGTCCCTATAGTTCATAGGTTATTCCTTCAGAATGAAAGCACATGAAGAGCTCCTAGAAATTCATCTTGATCATACCCAAGGTTGTGAGCCATTTGAATCCTAACATAGTATTTTCTCCACCCATGGGAATAAAAAACATAGGGGAATCGATATTGTAGTCTCCAATTTCTAGTTTGATACATGGGATTTACTAGAATAATTGACTATGCCCACATTTGCTATCATGACTTAAAATTTTGGGTCTTAGTAAATAAAACAATTTATGCATGACACCAAATTATTATTGATTAAATTATGTGTAATCCCAAATATAATCAACACAATCACCTTTTGTTTCTTTAGGTAACTGACAACTTTGAGGGTTTATGGAGTGATAATACCAAAAAGTGCATGGCATGAAATAGTGGGTTGGGACTCTTCTAAATATGATTTAGGAACGTCTTCACGAAATTTTGTCTCATCATCTAATTCATCATTCACCCCTTTAATGTAGAATAATTTCTTCTTAGAACATTTATGATGTCTGCTCCATTTTTTTATCACAATTGAAACATAATCCTTTTTCTTGTTTCTCTTCAATTTGGTGAGTAGTCAATATTGTAGACTGAGGGAAGGTTTACATTAAACTCAAACACTCTTTTGTAGTTGTGAAAGTCCTTAATTTGAATATATATATTTCCTCTACCTAGTAATAAAATACCATGGATTCCGATATAGTGCTTGGATTAAACATGTGAACATCCATTTGGATTGTATCCTTGAGACCACCCAAGAAGAGATCATTTATGTTGTCATTTGAGATGTCCTCCATAATTAAGGAGAAGTTTTGGAATTGTTGAATATAATATTTGACTGATCTACTTTTTTTTACCTCTTCTAATTGGCTAAAGTAGTTCTCTATTACACTATGATGGTAGTGCATCTATATCTCATCCATGAACATTAACTAAGTAATAGCAAGACCCTTATTTTTATTTTGAGTGTAAATCCATCTATACCAAATAAAATAATCTAGATCCAATATAATGATGCCATTACCACATTTTGTCAACCATAGATCTGATGTACATAAAAAAATCACCATTTGGTTGATCCAAGTGAGTGGATCCTTCCCATCAAACTTTCATATTTATAATTTTGTAGTAAGGTTCCTTAAATGTGGTGTATTTGGATTTGGATTGGGTTGGATAAAATATCCACCATGTTTAGGTTGATAAGTAGGGATTTGTGGTTGGTTTTAGGAATGTTGATGAACATTCAAATTTGGAACGAGTTTCTAAATGAGATCATCCAAATGTTGTTCTATTTGATCTACTTTACTTGTCATCTTAGATTGTAGGCCATGTAGACCATGCTTGATTTGGCTCACCTTGTGATCCACCAAAGAAAACCTTGAAACAAAAGATCCATCAATTTTTTTTCTAAATACATCTCCTCTTTGCTAGGAGTTTTTACCTAGAGTTTTAAAATTCTTGCTTTTACCCCTAGTTTGTGGTCTTGCCATAACAAGATTGAATACTGATAACCCTAATTTTCACCTTTGATCCAAATTTGAACAAGAAAATTTGATATTATTTCATCCCCCAATAATAAAAAACAAAGAATAAAACCAATCTATATTTATTCAAGCTTTCCAAAAATGTAAATTTTTTTGAAAATTTTCTTAAATTTCAGATTGTAGAGTGATTTTATGAAAAATAGTAAAAATGAGATAACTCATTTAAAATTGATCTTCAAATATCAAAATGTTTACTATTATGCCTTATATTATTCTCAAACTCCAGTAAAAAAATTGTATAAAAGTTCATAATGGTTTACAAGATACAGTGGAAACCAAATTCTTTGCCAAAATTGATGCTCTGATACAATTTGTAATGAACTTTATTCACAATTAAAACAATAAACACAATATAACTGAAATAGAGTACAATATATGATAAGTCACTTCAAGGGGGAAACTTAAGAAACATTTTCACAAGAATATAATTCATGAACATGATGTTTTGAGTGATCCACACTCATTCCCATATATACAATTCATGTTGAGAGTCACACCCATTCATCCCACCCTTACATCTTAAGAAGTCATCCTAAAGCAATAATTAACTAATGAATGAAATTATAAATTAAGA
Source organism: Torreya grandis (assembly GCA_037957365.1). NCBI lineage: Eukaryota > Viridiplantae > Streptophyta > Pinopsida > Cupressales > Taxaceae > Torreya > Torreya grandis. The sequence goes on along the minus strand of JARHVA010000298.1, from coordinate 3,207,119 downwards.
GTGTGTCATAGTTCAACCCAAACATATCCATATGGATCATATAGGTTAAGGGTTTAACATTGTAGTTGTAAACACTTCATTACTCCACTTTCATGTTATCACTAATTATCAAACAAATTTCCCGCTTTGATGAGCAAATCAAGCCTAAATCTTTTGATCATATGAAATAATAAAGATAGCTATTGATTTTATCCTAAGTCATGACAACATGTCCTTAATTTGGAAAATACACCGCATCATGACATTAAAATTAACAATAATATTCCAAATCAATTGGTTGCTTTGATAATGTCACCTTCGTTTAATTAGATTGAATGATCAATCAAGAGGGAAAATTATAAAGGTGACCCCATCATTTATAATCACATTTAATTATAAAATTGACTTTGATTAGATAATTAATATCTTCCTAATGGTAAAATCCATGGAGTTTGGAAAATCCCTATTTTCATAAATAAAAAATCATAATTTCATACAATCATTCACCCACTTAACAATTGAAAAATACTAAATTTGCAACCCTTTCCAATGCAAATTTAATTAGAAGGGGAAGGTGTTCAAGCAATGTATAAAACAATTCCCTATGCAAATCACACTAAATCATAAGTAAATGACTTGTATTACACACTTTATGTCATAACATTAAATTATCATAGTTTATTGTAGGACTCATTCTACACCCTTGATATCCATCTAAGGTTAATGATCATAATTGATCCTAAAAATATATAAATGGAAGGGCCACCTTCCATTATCAATAAGTTTTAAAATTACAATGAAGTGTTTTTAAATAATCTCAAAAAGCTTCAATTCTCATCATAGTCCATCATTTAGACCATCAATTATGCAAGGGAAGGTGTCATCAGATTGCCCATACTCCTTGTGTATGCCTTTGTAGCCACATACTTTGAGAAACATCCAATCCAATGAAGGGGATTTTTCATCCTAATAAGAGTACAAGGTATAACATTTGACTACTTCCTTTCTTGAGATAGATCTTCCAAGGCATATTACTAGTGAAGTTTGATTATTAGCTTATATGTGCTTTTATTTTGTGTTATGTTAATGATTGAATTTAATAAAAAATTTCTTTTTGATACGTACATATGGAATGCATGATGGGACTACAACCCACAACCAACTTTAATATCTCTTAATCATCTTCTTATTCCATAATTCATTACTAATTATAGGCAAAATTCCTCACATTTTATTGAAAATATTCCAAATCTTCGTTCTCATACCTATGGAAAAAATGCTATGAGTAACGGATGAATCATAAGTGAAAGTGATGGAAACATTTTGTACATTAGAAAAATAGTAATCTATCTACATATTTGACCTTTTTTGTGTATTAGCAAAAATGACCTATAGAAAAGTGAAACTGTATTGTATTGGTGGAATCATGATTTTCATTAGTGTAAATGTGGTGTACTTTGGTAGAATCAATTTTGGCCTTTGACTATTATTTTTTAGGTTTGGTGGAAACTATCCGTGCTTCGATAAAAATGTGATATATGGTGGTAGAATCATTCCTATTTGATAACTACATTTATCCAGGTTTGGCAGAAATGTGGTTCATTTTGGTAGAAATGAGGTGTACTTTGGTGAAATTGTCATTTATTTTTTCACTTATTTTATCGTATTGGTGAAAACTTAGTTTGTTTCAGTGTAAACATTGTTAGTAGTAGTGAAATTTATCAATTTTTAATGCAAACATAGTTTATGATTTTTGGTTTTCTATGTTTTATAGATCAATATAATAGCCCTACATATCGATAGAATTTATTTGTGTATCAAGAAAATCACTGATTGTCTGAACTCTCACACTTGAAAGTTTTATGTGCTTGTCAAAGGCCAAATATAATATTACTAATTAGCTTACTTGAAAGTTTCTATTAATAATTTATTGTTAGTGCTCACATTATATGTTTGTTTGGGTTAGTTTAATATTGTAATTGTGTGAGAATAATGTGTGTTATACGTGAGATATAATAACTCACTAGAATATAGAATTGTGGGAGAGTATTTAGGGATAAGACAAATCTTAGGAGATATTTGTGGGTTTGTGGAGTAGTCTTGACTTCTATTTATAGGAGCTCATCAAGATATTTAATATGTATCCTCCATCATTTTAATATGTCCCAAATGAATTAAAGAATTAAAAATTAGTATTGGGCTTGTTAAGTGTGATTTATGTGTTGAAATTGTGCAAATTTGTCCCAAAATTATCAATTTATACCTATCCAAGACAAAACCAAACAAACAAACATTTATAACATTTGATTTTGGTGCTTTAAAATGAACACACATTTTAAATTTGGTGTAGCTTGTTTATTTTGTTTGATTGTGTGTATTTGTGTGTGATAGCCTAAGTATGTATGCTCTCCCCTTGACCATTTTTGGTATTTTGGGCAATCAAAATTGTTTTGGTTGTCTTCCCCACTCTGAAGTGAAATCCAAGTATGCTCCCCTCTTGCCCTTTATGGGACCCCGTGGAATATAAATATTTGGAATTATTTTTTATTTATTTTTGTGTACACGACTTTGACCTTGATCACCAAGCATGAGTCCTTAAGGTGAAAAGAATAATATTTCATCCCAAAGCATATAGACCAATCCTGTTTTGTGGTGGGGTATTAAATTGGTAAGCATTTATTGTTATTGTCTAAATCAATGCATGTTTTAAGCACACTATGAAATGAGGAGCTTTACTTCAATACATAGGCCCTAGACAATATTCCTAAGGAATGTTTTATGGTGATGCTCCATTGAATTATTATGGTTGGAGTGGATGTGAAGGGATAATACCCTTTCATGAAGCCTGTTATCACCTTCTTCCATAAACTTGGGCCCCATCATACTGTAAGGTATATAAAGGGGCACACCTAGTTGAACCTATTTTTCATAGCTTTAGACTATTCAAATGCAAACAACTATATGTGCAAGGAAAGTAATATTTTTAAAGATTACACACCACATAAAAATGCCTAGTGAGGGTTGGGAGACCGACCTAGTCACCACTTTTCACGAGTATTAGTCACATTGCACACTTATTACTACTATATTAGGGATTATTGCTTGCATGTTCTTGTTTGATTGTTATTTATACTCGTATTATTTGTCAAACTAAATACACTTCAAATAAGTCCAATTTACCTAAGTTTAATTATTTTCCATAAACCATGTCAATTATCTTGAATCAAGCCTACTTTGACCACATCCAAGTCAAACATCAATTCAAAAGTTAAAAACCAAGTCAACTTTTTCAATCAAACTTCAATTTCAAAGCAAGTCAAAAGACAAAAGTCAAAAACTTCAAAGTCAAACTTCAACATCAAGTCAAAGTAAACTTAAATAAAATCCAATTCAAGTAAAATTCAAGATCAAACCAAGTTTAAGTTAAATCTTAGGTCAAATTTCAAAGTCCAATCCTAATTCAAGTCAAACTGAAGTCAAAGGTCAAACCTAAGTTTAATTAAACCAATTTGAAATTAAAGGTCAAATTAATTAAAGGTAGAAGGTCTAAGATAAATCATCCAAAGACATAATTTAAGACACATATCACACATCCTTTTGAAAATAAGTTAAATGTTCAAATGCACATTCTAAGTCAAACATTTTCAAAACATCATTAAGACATAATCACCCATACATTTTAGACTTAAAGATCACATTTAAACTTAATCAAACATCATTTTTATTTACAAATAACATCAAGACTTAATCAAAGGTTCTAAGGTTAAGGTATCAATAAAATTTGACTTCTCAATCATCAAGAAGCAATAATCAAACTAAGATCAAACATTAAAGCATCTTATTTCATGCAAGGAATATAAGTTACAAATCAAGACAAGTTAACTAAAGTTTTATTCTAATCCAAAAGTTAATGTAACACCAATTCTAAAATTGATTTAAATTTAAAGATTACCTAAATTTAATTTAATATAAATCAAATCAAACATCAAGTTAAATCCACCTTCACAATAAGGCAAAACAAATTTTAGCACCATGCCTCATTATACACAAAGTGAAGCTAGTTATAACTCTAATTTTGATGGAAACTTATTTCATTTTAACCAAAACCAAGAATAAGTACATAACCCACTACACACTAAGGGAGGGGTGGATGCAAGTGTTCACGAAATTGAAACAGACATTGATCCACTCAGAATGGACTTGAGAAGATCATAATTTTAACAACTTTTTGAGCAAAAAGATGAAATCCTCCTACAATTACTAGAGCTAGGTGATAAGTTTCATGCGGGATATGCCCCAAAATACGTGCAATACCTTATCCATGCACTAGAAGATGATGTACTAACATAATAGTGAGACAAACCTTCTTCTAGTCATGATCAGAACACTGTTCAAAATGCACATCCAAATTTTGAGTCTTCTATAAAAGGGAAAGAAACCTTTATAGAACCACCACCTTAGGATACTAATAAGGTTATGATTAAGCAATTACAAAAGGTGAGCCAATTAGTTACCAATTTATCTTCTATTTTAAATAGTTCTTAATCCAACAATAAATAATAATAAATCCTTGTCAATTAACAATAACAAATCCCTACTAACTAGTAACAACAAATACTGAACAATTAGCAATAAGTCACCTCCAACCAATAAATCCTCGCTAACCAACAACAATGAATCTCAACTAATCAGTAGCAAGTCACATCCAACCAATAAATCTCAACCGATCATCATCAATTCACATCCAACCAATAAATCCTACCAATTAGTGGCAAGTCCTATCCAACCAAAAAATACCACCTAACCAACAACAAAATCCCAATGAATAGGGTGATATTCCCTCTAAAATTGCTAATAGGGTATTTATTCCCATTAAACTTGGATCTAATCCACCCATCAATCCTAATACACTAGTCAATCCTAATCAACCATTTTCTACACAATAACATGCACCCTACTCATCTCAAAACACTTCAAATGCTCAAGAGTAGTAGGAGATGAAGGATGCTATTACAGGACTACAAATAGGTAACCAAAGTAAAAGGTTCAAATTTGAGGAACTATGTCCTTATATTTTTGAAAATATCATTATACAAGTCACTTTCCCCATCATTTTGAGGCACTAAAATTTGATAAGTATAAAGGGAAAGGGGATCCAAGAGAACATGTCAAATAATTCTTCATGGCATGCCAAGAAGTAGCATTCAACAACATATATCTGCTTAGACTATTTATGTAGATTTTGGGTGGCCAAGCCATATAATGGTTCTTTCAATTGCCCAAAGGATTGGTCACTACATTTTTTGACCTATCAAAGTGATTTATCAAGCATTTCTCATACAACATGGAACTTGAATTGACAATGATAAACCTCTACAACATAAAACAATCAAGTGGGGAAAACTTTTCATCCTTTTATAACATTGGATAATCTTAGCCAATAGGTTTCCTCATTCACTTCCAAAAAATAAATTAGCAACCACCTTCACTATAAATTTAAATCCAAAAATAATTTTTTGTCTGAAACTACATTATGCAAATACATTTGATGAAATCATAAAAAATGGTGTGCAGATTGAACAAGCCCTTATTGAGAAAGGGTTGATCAAAATATACTCTATAGATTCCTAAAATCAACCTCAAGCTCATGCCCAATCACATGTATACAAAGTTTGAGTTTTCAATAAAAATAAAAGTGTCATGGGTGATAGAGTTACAAAGTCTAAGTATATATAAATTGTTCAACCAAAGCATGTCCAAAATTTCCAATCTGCAATAGTAGTTTCTCTTCAAAGAGTGCCACGTAAGACACAATACCGTTGAATAACATTATTCCCTCTTGGAGAATCATTAGAAGTTGTATTTCAAAATTTATTTGCTACAAATATGATTGTATAAGCTATCACCAAAGCTTTTGAATAAGTTTAGCCCAAACCCACATGGTACAAAGATAATGAATATTGTGATTACCATAGGGTTAAATGCCATGTTACACATAGATGTATGCAACTCAATCATTATATTCAAGATCTGCTTGACCATAAATAAATTATGCTTAAAAATAATGCTAATCATAATATGGGCATATTTAAAGACCCATCCTAATTCACAATAAGAATAATCACACCATTCATAACAATCAATGTAATAACAAATAACAACACAATCAAAGTCAAGGTTAATAATCCCAAACCAACCACATTGATTATCACAACGTCCAACACAACTATGATAATGCCATGGCTAGGATTATAGATAATCATGTCACCACTATCAAGATCAATTTATATCATACTCTTAACACCAATCAAGATTCTAGGGTCACTATCCAAGGACCTCCTTGACCTTATCATATTAACCCCATTTAAGCTCGAGAAGGTGTTGTTACTACTTAGTGCCCAAATGTTATCTTTCAATGTCCTTTCGCATCAAAATCCCACAATTGAGTCCAAAGCTCTTCTTCTTATTCCTCTTACAAATCTAAAACATTTACTTCATCCACTGAGAAGTCATATGACCTTTTTGAATAATTGGATAAAATTCCAATGCATATATCCATTTTTTACCTCTTGCGTTCATCTAAAGTTCATAAGGACGTTTTATATAAAATTATTTAGTATTCCAAGGTCCTTAACAACATTGACCCATCATAATTATAGGCACTTTTAGGATAATTATCCTCAAGGTATCATATCAATTTTAACCAAAGTGACATTCCACATTCAAGTCCTTCAAAAAATAAACCCCCTTTATATCGAGGTGATCATTTCTTGACATAAGGTTAAAAGGGTGCTCATAGACAATGAATTAGGTTTGAACATATGTTACCTATTGGTTCTCGTTTTCAATTATCATAGGCTTTGATTATGATGGTATCAACCTAAAAATATATTGGTCAGGCACTTGGGATACTCATCATTAGATTTTTATGTCAATACCATCACAATCAAAGCCTATGATAATGTAAAACTAGAACCAATAGGTAACATTTACTTGTTTGTCACTATTAGGCATATCATCCATAATACTCTTTGTCATGTCATCAACCTTGAATTTCCATACAACCTACTCCTTAGGCATCCATGGATCCATGATATGTGTGTAGTCCGATCAACCCCACATCATGTCTTAAACCCTCAT